>OY769905.1:4556673-4749173 GCA_963669185.1 Dyspetes luteomarginatus
TGTAACGTTACGTATCTTTAACCCCTCCAGAGATACTGGAGAATTCATTGCAGTCTTGATTCAAGCTCATTAGTTGCCGCAACTGCACTATTGCACATGCACAACAGGAGAAAATGTATACTCGCGAGCGCGTTACACAAATATGATTCACAGTACAGATAAAAATTAATAGGGCACTACATTCAATTAGAAATAATTAAAAATGAGAAATTTTAATAAATCATTTTTCATGTGTAAATGAGAGTCATATCGAAGATAATTGAAAAAATAAATTTATTTCTGTATAGAAAATTATAGTCATTTCTTTTTACGTCTCTCTGTATGATTTTTATAAAGAGAATTTAAATTTTTCCTGTAAATTTGATTTTCAGAGTATAATTTCCATTTATTGTTTTCTTATCAAGGAAAATCTTACCAAGGACGTAAAAATTGTCATAATAATTACTCTGAATAAATACTTTTTTGAGCGAATTGATGAATGAATGCGAATTGATGGCAACCAAGAGTGAGTCTCTCGAGAAATTCGAGGGCACTATTAGACGAAGAGATGAGAGAGGAGAAGGGATGAAATAAAAAATAATGGACCTCCAAGAGAGAAACATCGCTGAGGAGCTAAGAACGAAATAAGAATAAGCCGCTCAGAGTAGCGGGCGTGCTACTTGCCAGTGGAGCTTTTCCTTTTTTTTTTTTTTTTTTCTTTACTTTCTCTTCTCAAAGCTCAACTAGAGAAGGAGCTTGGGGTCCGAGGAAAAGCGAGAAAAGGACCTCAACGGGATTGTTCCTTCTGGCGTGCGTTCGCAAAGTTTTATAAGTGTTCGTGGTTTCTTGCGCTGGCCTCGTCTCTCGCCAGAAAGCGAAAAAAAAAAAAACGTAAGTACGAAAGCGAGAGACCAAGAAGGATAAAAAATAAATAAAGAAAAAGGAATGTTAATCAGTTTCGCGTGATTTATTGGCGGAATTGAATTCTTTGCGCGGTCTTCTCACATAAATATATGTATATATGGCATCGAATCACCATTTTTTGCCGCGAATAAACCCAAAACAATTTCCTCCATATTGTTTTTTCACCGCGTAAATTAATTGCCTCCAAATAATAAATGGCTTTTTTCTTGGATATATATATATATTTTTGTTTCAATTGTCCATTTTTATTTTCACTCCTGCCGCTACATTGCCAATTCTCAATTGAATTTGAATGCGTCTGGACTCCGGCAAATGAGTTCGTATTTCATTTACACACGTCTGTTTGTTCAAGCCTCGCGACAGAGCAAAGCAAAAAAAAAAAAATCTCGAGGAGTGGGGAGGAGTGGCTGTTGACGCTGTAGCGGCGCTACGAGGCTCTCTTGCGCGCCCTCTCACGAGCGCGTCAGTGTACTAACGTCTACATGTATGAATATACGTTTGCTTGCTTAACGGCTATATGCACGTCTCGTAGTTGAATTCCGCCTCGCGAAACGTCTTCGCGAAACGTCTTTTTATCTCATTCGCTCGTTGTATTTGCAAAGGGAAAAGAGAAAGAGCGAAATATGGATGAGAAAAAGGAAGGAAAAATCAACAGCTTGAGTCGGGAATGGTGTGAGGAATGCGCGCTCGGTCCGGTTTGCAACGCGACTGCTCAAAGGGACAAAACTCCCTTTTTCACGGGTCACCGACTGCTCTATTACCTCTCGACGATTTTCCACTTACAGAGTCTTTCTGTCTCTCTCGTTTTAGCTTCCAAACGTCACCCTCTACACCCCCCCCCCCACCTTCGGCCCGATCCACGGTTCAACTTTCAACTTATACCAGTCTCGATCGACTCAAAGGGTGGAGCACTTTTTTTTAGTCACCTGTTTCAAACTATGAATATATCGGAAAGCATTCGTGCAAATAAATTTTTTGAACGTGCTGAAAGAGCAACTTTTTTTGTCTAGCGTGCAATAGTCATAGCACTTTTGGCGATCGAGGAGGTTGGAAAAATTGTTTTTATATTTTTTAAATTAAGGGTATCCATTTTGAATATTCTATGTGTGATCCTCGTTCGGTTAAATTTCAATATAAATATTGGAGCCTATTTTATTAGCTGCTTGAAGAAATTCAATTTATACCTATTAAATTCGTTTAAAAATATACTCTTTGATATTTTTATCAACAAATTGTCAGTTTTAACACGCCACAGTCGATATTCATTCTTAAAAACTTAAAAAATGAACGTTAAACATGACATGTCAAAATAAATTTCGTTTTTTTCTTGTTTTTTTTGTTAATGCTCTTTTACCCCTCGAGAATGACGATTCATTTTTTATTTTAATCCATATTAGCTTTGCGGTTCTTGGACGTCAGGTAACGTTTGGACATTTCGTAAGCGATTAATTGAATTTTCATAGTTTTATGTATAGTCGTTGTAAGCGCTATGACCGTCATATCGTCAGGGTGTCAAAAGGGCTGCTGAGCTCCGAGGGTTTTCTCTCCGGTGCTCGGCCACGGTGTGGCTGGTTTAGTGACCGCGAGTGTGACGTGTGTGTGGCTGCTGTTGCTGGCGTGCGCGGTCGCGTCACGTACCCAGCAGAGAGCAACCCCGAGAAACGGCGCGGTTTTTTCTCTCATCTGCGTTTCGCTATACGTGAAACGGTTGCAAATTTGATACGGACCAGTGAACCGAATTAAACGAAATCGGGGCCGGACGATAGGGTTTTTGATGGGGCCTCTCTCTCTCTCTCTCTCTCTCTCTCTAGTTCTCTTTCGTGACAGCTGATGGAGAGATAACAGACGTGTTCCGTCACATTTGAAAAAAAAAAATCCTTCAGATATTGTTTTTTACATGCAAATACCTCGACGGATATCATTTTTTTCCCCTTTTTTTGTTTCACTCGCTTCGGTCAATACTTTTCCACACCATCTATCAGGGAAACGGATGAGCCATTTCTCTGCATTCGACAGAATTGTGTCTCGATGAAATTTCATTTTTCGTTGACGTAAAATAATATTCGTAGGGTCACGAGAATGGAACAGGGAAATGGCACTTTGAGATATTTGCGAGTCTTGAATTTGCAGATGGACAGAGAGAGAGAGAGAGAGAGAGAGACGATGAGAGGAGAAATTGGATGGAGAGATGAGGGACAAATTGTAGAAGCGAGATGAGACCAACTGGCATACTGCCTGCTACTATTCTCAGTGTTTTATGTATACATATATATATAATTTCGTCTTGTCCTGAGAAACGTCTTCTCTCTCTCTCTCTCTCTCTCTCTGTCTCTGTCTCGTCGACGGTTTCGGCTGTAATCGAATTGAATTTACTTGATTGGCCTTGCAATCAACGTCAAATATCACGCTTCGTCGAGCGAGCACACTCTCTCTCTCTCTCTCTCTGCTCTTGTCTCATCTTATAAGACAACGAAATTTCAAGATTTTAAGAGAAATAATAGAGCATTTTACGCTTTTAACGCTGCTGGTATACAAAAAGGATGATACAGAGTAGATAAAATTGAGAAAAATTATGCTCAGATGGAATAATCGAAAAAAAAAATTCACCCTAATTATATTTATGTTGAGATCATTAATTAAATACGAACAAAATAAAATCATCTTCCACAATATTTTCTAATATTATGTTCCAATTTTTAAAGTTAATTTTTATAATAATTAAAGAAATTTGAGACAAAGTCTGATCGGGTGGAATGATTGCTGAAAATATTCTTCATTTATATAAAATTCCTCAATTGAGATTAAAATTTTTTTTAATAAAAATATTTCTGTAATTTTTAATAAAAGAATTGTATAAAAATAATTCACGAAAAAAAAATTCACCCTAATTATATTTATCTTGACATTATTAATTAAATACGAACAAAATAAAATCATCTTCCACAATATTTTCTAATATTATGTTCTAATTTTTAAAGTTTATTTTTATAATAATTAAAGAAAATTGAGACAAAGTATGATCGGGTGGAATGATTGCTGAAAATATTCTTCATTTACATAAAATTCCTCAATTGAGATTAACCATTTTTTTTAATAAAAATATTTCTGTAATTTTTAACAAAAGAATTGTATAAAAATAATTCACGAAAAAAAAATTCACCCTAATTATATTTATGTTGAGATCATTAATTAAATACGAACAAAATAAAATCATCTTCCACAATATTTTCTAATATTATGTTCCAATTTTTAAAGTTAATTTTTATAATAATTAAAGAAATTTGAGACAAAGTCTGATCGGGTGGAATGATTGCTGAAAATATTCTTCATTTACATAAAATTCCTCAATTGAGATTAATTTTTTTTTTCATAAAAATATTTCTGTAATTTTTAACAAAAGAATTGTATAAAAATAATTCACGAAAAAAAAATCAGTGATTGAGTCTTTTTTTTGTGTTTCGTAATGCTCGAATGGGTTGAACTGTTTCGCAACATTATTAATTATAACCTGAAACACGATATTACGCAACCAGGGGCCATTAAACTCTCGATACAATGGACCCAAAGCTGACAGAGAAGCTTCAGCTGATTACGTAGAGGCAAAACTTTGCTGCGACAGGAGAGGGGAAGGAACGTTATCGAAACTTCAATTATTAGGATCGATTTTCACTCAACGATATTCAACTATATATAACGCTTGTAGCTCTATTCAAATAACAGCTAAATGACATGAGATGAAGCTCACAGAACTTCATTTTGTGCAAGGAGAAACCGCAGTAAATTTTCGACATATTTCAAAAGCCAATTTAATTCATTTGCTCTTAGAATTGCACATTATATATATTTGTACTCTCTGTTGAGGTTCTGATGCAAACGTTTCGTTTTTCCCTTTCTCTTTGTCGTTTTATGCCATACTACGTACTTATGTACCATTGTGGCCAATTTCCAGGGCAACGTCTGGATCCAACGTCCCTCCTTTTCCTGGCTCTCTCTCTCTCTCTTTTTCTCTCTTTTTTTCTCGACTCTTTACAGACTTTTGAAAAAAAAACCCGAGAGAACCCAAGTGACATCCCTTGGACAATATAGTGAATTTCTCTCGCGAAATTATTTCGACCAACCTTTCCCTGCTGCTTTTTTCACTGGGAGTGAAAAAAAAATATATATATATATATATATATATGTGTGTGGGTATGAAAAAATTTCGAGCTATTCGTGCCGACGACGAAGCCAACACCCGTTATTGCGGTGCTTTCTCGACATTCGGTGCCGCGATTAAAATCCAGTAGAAAAAACGTGGATTTGCCCGAGGCGCGAGAGGGCAACTGATGCGACGCGAAGTAAAGAAAAACAAAAAAAAAAAATGGAACGCCAGAGACGGAGAAAGAATGAAAAGTAGAAGAAAAAAAAAATGCTAAAAGCGAGAATTCAGATGGACGCATACAAATATAGAGAGCGTACTTTATTATGAAAAATAATGAAGAGCACGAAATATGAAGTGGAGCAAGGGAGGAATTTTTGATCCTCGCGAAAGAATTTTATCCACGCGTCACCATTTTAATATTTGCAGCGTTTCACCTGTAGTTTTAGGGGTGGGGAAAATTTTTATCGAGGGATCATCGATTTTGACGCTCGTATAGATTTTTTTTTTTTTTTAATTATATAAAAAGTCTCTTCAATTTATTAAAGTCTAAATTATGATCAATATAGAAAATAGCGAATAATGAAATTTATAAAATAATCATGTACCCTATGATCTATCTCAAATATTTTTCGAACACGTTGCGAGGAAAAAAAAATTGGCCAATAAATTTACACTGACAATATATATTCTTTTTTTAATACGGTTTTTTTTTAAACCCGCAAAGCGTTTGTTTTATTCCCTTCTAATTTTTTTTTAAAGATCGAGATGAACCGAACATGTGGTAAAATTTTTTGGTTGGCACTTTTTCTGTTCTTCTTTTAATTAAGTTTTAATAAACTGTTTTTCAAGCACTTTGCAAAACTGTGACTTTAATTCGATAATAAATGAATAAACAATGAAAAATTGTACATGACAAATTCAGGAAATACTTTTCATACTGCCCATACCGATCATGATTGGGACTTGTAATTAAAAAGGATTATTTACATGATTTAAAAAAAATAGTCAATTCCAGGCCGGCGTCAAAATTGCTGACCCCTGGCCAAAAACGGTTCCAGTACACGTGGAATATTCTATATTTTGTAGAAAAGGAATAATTTTTATTAAAAAAGTTAGCAAATTAATAAAAATTTGCATAACGTAAAAAATATATTTCCAGTGAAGACTGAATATAAAAAAAAAAAAATCCTACAAAAGTTCATCGTGAAATAAACAATAAAAGATTGCGAATATTTTTGATGCACGCGGTGCAGAGTTTTTAATAAAATTCACGGGGATGGATGAATCGTCGAGAGCGAGACTATTTCAATATAAAATCGAGAGAATCATAAACGCTCGAAGAGAAAAAAAAGAATGAAAAATATTAAAAAAAAAAAAAAAAGTTCAAACCGAGCAGTGAAATCGAAGATATTAAAAATCTTGAATAATGCAATATTCGAGGGGATATTTGACTCTATGTAAACAGTCAGAAGAGCTTCGATATCGATCTCAGTTTCGCCACTATTATATTCCATACAAGACAGTAATAAAATTTCTTCCAAAAAAAAAATTTCCCATTTGAATTCCAAATTGAGAAAAAAAAATGAATCTCAATCACAATTTGACAAAACGATGAATTTTAAAATACATTTAATTTACATACATCATTATATTTCCTGGTTATTCCGAGTCGCATGTTCACGGTCGTTCGTCGATAACTTGGTCACGTGTAGCCAGTCCGCTTGTTAAATCTTAAGTGTCCTTTAACTCTTCTCTCTGCCCCTCTTCCAATTTCTTTTTTTTCTCCCAAATCTTTGATCTCTCTAATCTTTCTTCATTATCGTTGTATTCGACAAATATAAACAAAAAAAATAATAATAATCGTTGAACTTTGGCTTTAAAAAATGAGTTTACGATCGGGACATTTTCATTTCTTTTTCATGCTTTTTTTTATCGACCAAAAATTTGGCACACGTATTTTTTTTTTTTTCAATTTCCATAAATATTAAACCCTCTTGGAGTTAAAAACAAAAAAAAAACAAATTTCGTGTCCGATTTTTGTATCCAAAAGTGTAATCACAAAACTCAAAGTGTCTTTGTCGTTAGAACTTTGTCTCTCCGGATCTCTCGGTCTTGTTTAACGACACCTGGCTCCGTGGAAATCGCGCGGAGAACTGACACCTAAGAGAGGACGCGGTTCACAGCCTCCCTCAGCATCCGTTCGCTCGCCGAGTGGAGCCGAGCACGCGCGAAATTCCACCCCCTTTGCGAGCCTCACCGCCGGGGGTGGATTCTCCATCCTCTCACCCTCCCCCTCTTCCTTCTCTCCGGCGTCCTCTCTATACCGTTTTCAACCCCTTTTCGCCACCCCCCCCCCCCGTAAGCTCTCGCGCTCTCTCTTCCTCTCGCACCCCCTAAATTCACCCCCTCAGTGCCTGACGCACATCACGTAGCATTGCCAGCCCTTTCTACCCTTCCGCATCCCCCACCCCCTTACAGACCGATTTTCACCCCTCATCCCCTAGCCGCGCTTATATCCCTGATGCTGTCGGGCATCTCTTCATGCACAGGCCCAAAAGCTTCGCTCTCTGTCTTTCTCTGTCTCTCTCTCTCTCTCTCTCTCTCTCGCGAAGCGCGCGCAAAAAGGGTGTCAAGGGGTGAAGCGCTCGCGCGTCACAGCACACCGTGACGAAAAGCTGGGTCCATCCTTCATTTTTTATTTTTTACTATCTTTTTCTCTCTCTCTCTCTCCCTCGCTCTCAGCCTGTTTCAGTTTTCGGCATCACTTTTCGCGCAATCCGGACGCGCTAATAATTGTCGGAATGACACCCTCGACAACCAGCATCGGCTAGTTCGACCACCAGCTGTAACTTTTTATTTGATTTGTGCGAATGTAAAAAGAGCATTCTTGTCCAGGTTGAACGAGAAATTTTTATTTCGATTTATTATGGTAAGGGGAAAACGTGCTCCGAATTTTTTTTTCAATTCAATATTGACCATTGAAATTTATGAATTCAGTGGCGACGATTCATTTAAAATTAATTGACCAATTTATTCGACAGATTTCTTGTTAATTTTTTGATCAAATAAAAATATGAATTTTCGTTCATTCGAACTTTTTGTACGTAGAAATTTTTCTAATATCATTTATAAAATTAAAAAAAAAAGAAACTGTTATCAAAAATTCTAACGAAAAAAATTTAAAGAATTGCCATTTTTTCAAATTCAACAATTAGGGTAGCAATTTAATCATTTTTAACCGTCAATTAATTTTCTTTGACAAAATTTCTCCTAAATTAATTGACACAAACTTTCGTTACATTTTTATCATAGGAATGTTTGCTCGCAGTGTAAAAGTTTTTGCTGGCAAGTTTCGATACTACTCAAGGAAGACAAACAAAATCGACGTTTTGAGGCGCCAGCGCGATCTCTCTTCCTCTCTCGGCGTGCTTTCCACGTAAAGTGGATGCAAATTAATTTCAGGTCTCTCTCTCTCTCTCTCTCTCTCCCTCTCTCTCTCTCTTCCTCTCTCTTTCTCTCTCTTTCTCTCTCTCTCTCTCTCTCTCTCTCTCTCTCTCTCTCTCTCTCTCTCTCTCTCTCTCTCTCTCTCTCTCTCTCTCTCTCTCTCTCTCTCTCTCTCTCTCGCTCTCTCTCTCTCTCTCTCTCTCTCTCTCTCTCTCTCTCTCTGTCCCTCTCTCTCGTTCTATCTCTCTCTCTCTCTCTCTCTATCTCGCAAAAGGTTGAAGGCCCTCCCGATGTCGAGACTACGATAGACGTTTTGTCCCTCGCATCCTCTCACTGAATTCTCGATTATCGATTTTCGTATAAAAATTCACGAGAGACGTCGCCCATCTTTTCCATTCGTTTTCCCACACAAAGTCAACGACGACAACGGACGAGACTATATTGAAAGCGGATGTCTCGTCGGGGCGAATATAACGACTGTACAATTACTGCGAGTCTGGTCTCTCTCTCTCTCTCTCTCTCTCTCTCTCTCTCTCTCTCTCTCTCTCTCTCTCTCTCTCTCTTTCTCTCTTTCGTCCTCTTGGGGAACCCCTGAAGAGTTCATGAGAGAAAAATGCAGTGCCGATTGTCTGAAACGAAAGAAACGAACCAAAAAAAGAAGAAAAAAATCCTCTAGAGACGCAGAGGGCTTTGAGGAGGGAGAAACGCAAAGAAGAGAAATACGAGAGGTCCGAGATGCACCAGACTGATGAAGATTTTAAAAAGATGGAAGAAAAAAAGTAATAAAGGATTTTCCAGGAGACTTGAAGACATTTTTACTTTTTGAACTTCGATCCTCTTTTTCATTCTCTCTCTCTCTCTCTCTCTCTCTCTTTTCTCGTTTGGTGCATCGACCTGTTGACTACTCGAGGAAGAAATCCATGCGGGTGTGCAGGGCACGAAGAATAGTATAAAGAAAGAGGGGATAAGCGACTCGAGAAAAGAGACTTTCCTTCGCACAGTCAGAATCTTTTCTGACTGTACGTGTCAGAGACGTGCGCGCCACAAGTGAATTTCAAAGAATATAATCTCCTCTTTTTGCGAAAAGTTTAGGGAAATTGAGGGAGGTAGAGATTTGCGAAGACGTTGAGGCCTCGAGGGATTTTTCATCTCTCGTACAATTTTCACATCCAAAACTTTTATATTTACATCCTGATATCTGCATATATATCGCATTCTTGGCAATTTTACGAGATACTCGAAATTATCAAATTATTTTTTATTTCAATATTCTGCAGGCCAATTTGAACAACAAAAAAAAAACATAATTTGTAAATTTTCCCAAAAATCCTTCTCATTATTCAGATCGCTAATCATCGCCAAGATGTCAAAAATTTTATATTCTGATTTTAAAAATTATTTAAAGACTTCAAGACGATCGATGACACTGAAGATTTTTCTGGTCCCCTGGAACTTGATGAAAGGAAGAAAAAATAATAATTCTAAGGGTCACGACCCCCATTTGGCCTGAAATGCCCCATATGTTGTAAATAGTTTAGTGTATCCTTTCTGCGCATTTCTTGATTCGCGTCTTTGATGACTAGAGCTCTTGAAACGCGAGAATGAAGTTTCCAAAGTGGTCTCTCTCGTAAGGCCGGAGATTAAACCGGGAGTGGCTTAATGAACCCGCAGCTATTTAGCGTGCGCTCTCTCTCTCTCTCTCTCTCTCTCTCTCTCCCTTCATCTCTTTACGAGCACCATGTACAGCTGATAATCTAAAAACTCTTCCTCGTAGCGATCGCAGTAACCAAACGCCAAAAGACGCGAACAATCTACTTAGCGAGTTAATATTCCATCCAGTACCAATGACTATTTTTTTATTTTTATTTTTTTCATTTAAAAATGTTGGCTTAGGAAAAACGAGGCTCGTATATTTGCCGCCCCAACAATCCCGCGAGACTTTTAATGGACAAACTTTGGCTTAGCTTCCATTTAGCCCAGCAAAAGCCCAAACTTTTGCATCATCCGCGTGAAAACGGGTTGGAGAGAGAGAGAGAGAGACGTGAAACGTGAGTTGTTTCGCGTATATTAAGCAATTGGTTTAAAATTAAAGAGAGCAGAAATTGAAATATAGTAAATGCGTTTAGGACAAAAAAAAAATTGAAAATCTCGACAAATTCGAAAAATTATCAAAAAGTTAAATTAATAATTCATTGAAGACTTTATTCTATATAAATTTCATACAGACTAATTTTATTTCCTAAATGTTTTTTGTCATTTTTATTATTTTTCGTTCCATTACGCATTTGATTTTCCTTGCCGTTCAATTATTTTTCGTCAATGTGTACTCTGCACATTACATGATTGACGTTTACTCGTGCCGACCAGTGATATTGTTGGATCAGCCCATAAAATGTTGTAGAGTTTGGGAAATTGTTCGTCCAGTCTCTCTCTCTCTCTCACTGACTTCCCTCACCCCCTGCACTTCCCGTTCACCTGTACTCTGTCATCGCGATATTAAATTTTCCTGTTACGCGATAATATTCGAAGCTGATATGAGCGAAGCGTTAGCTGGGGGGTGACAAAGGGGGCGGGGCGGGATAGTTGTATATCGAAGCAACGAGATATAGTCGAATGGCGATGAGAGGAAGGTAATTGATGTGGCCACGGGAATATTGCACGTTGATGAAACACGCCAAGGACCAAACACTATAAACGGGAGATCCCCAAGCCTTCATCTGCTCATACTAGATTATAATATTTTTCATTTAATTACCAAACATCCTCCGAGAAGAGGAGGTCGTGACCTCTTCTCGTTAACCCACTAAATATCATCGAAATTATCATTTTTTTTCCCTAACTCCAAAACGATAAAGTATAAAACAGTCATTACATTCCCCAGATGATGAAATTTAATAATTATTTATCACCAGAAAATTAACTCAATCTAATTTGAACCCTTAACCCACCAATGGTTAAATGAATTGTAAATATTTCCACCAAATACAATATGTTTCGTGTTATATTGGGATACTGCCTCCATATATGTAAATTCCTTAACCCCGAAAGAATGAAGTGAAACCCACTTCAAACTCGTTAGTTAACAAGCTTTGTCAATTATTTGTCCTCGTAAAATTGTCTCGGCTTAGTTTGGATCGTTAACCCAGCTAGAGTTAATTGAATTATGTAAATATTTCCATCAAATACAATGTTTCGTCTCGTATTCACGTGTTACTTACATATGTAAATTTGGGGTCCCCGTTGGAGTGAGGGGACCTAAGTAAATTTGAAATTAACAAGGTTATTAAGTGAAGTAGTGGAAGGTGACAGAGTCGAGAGCGAGAGAGAGAGAAAGGGCGGGAAGAAGTTGGGAAACAAAGTGCGCAAGCCAGTATAATTGTTATTAACAGTCAGTATTAAGGTATATAACGCGGGCTGTGAACGTCTAGGCAGAAATTAGAACCAGAAAGAGAAAGAAAGAGAGAGCGAGAGGGGTAGAGGCAGCGAATGAAACCATCTGAGCAACGCGAGGTCGAAAAACCACGCGGAAGTTAACGCTCGGTCGAACTCGAGCCACCCGGTCCCGGCCATTCGTTTAACACAAAAGTTTGCCCAAGGCCGAACTAGCAGGTAAAAGGAAGAAACCTTCTCGTTATATTCTCGTCCTACAACTCGCTATACCATTTAGACCATCTACGAGAGACCTCCTCAATCTCCGAAGTAACGTTGGTCCGTTATAACTGCGTAGTTTTGGCTCGTTAATAAATTCTGCGAGATCCAGGAATAAGACAGTTTATTACAGTGCCAGTAGACAGTAAATATGATGTCTACAAGTTTCCGCCATGTAATTATTTATGAATCAACCAGTCAATTTTTCGAACGAGTATATCTCGTTAACCCAATGGGAATGATGTTAAACGTAGTTAAGCCAATTGAATCGATTCATTGCGATTAAAAAGTCCCTAAACTCACTTTCTCATAATCACAATGTTTCGATAATTAATTTAAAACTGTCTGCTATAGGCTTGACCACCTAAATTTAATTATAAATCCTTTAACCAACTTTTCTGTTATCAGTACTTTTCGTTAAGCACTCAAGACCTCTTTAATGCAGTTAATGGAGTTAATATTTCTCTATTAAGGGTCAACCCTTTAACGAACCTTGAAGCTTACAAAAAAAAACTTAGCATTTAACCTTTTTCACTACCGAACGCACATACGATCTGCTCGATGACTTTGTAGCAGTGTGAAAAGTGGGCTTCGGTGTAGTTGGACTTTGAAACGACAAAAACATGAGAAAAAGTATGTTTTTATTATCGAGCAAGGGTAATAATAGCTTTTCGTGGGAACAATTTTCACGAACTCCACCCTACAATTTCTAATAAGGTTAACGCTGGTAGAAATGGAAGAGGGTTGGAGCCAGATGAGAGTTAGTAGGTTTGAGCTTTCTCGTGCTCGAGTGTATATATGTATATGATACACCCGCATGTTGCAATTAATTATAATTGCTGCGTTGAGCTGGAGAATTGTTCGGGAAGGGAAAGCTGGTGGAGTATGGAAAGCTCAAGTATATATAACCACTCATCTATTGCAACAACATCTCTGTCTCTCTGGTGACTCAGTACCAGCCAGAGAGGGAGAAGATACAAGAGAGAGCCAATTCTATACGTTATGCCAACATTCCCTCATTCACCTGAGGGATTGTTCGACGCAAAAATTAGTATGAACAATGCTTGATTGTTCTTTTCTACCACGAAAGTTTACCATTATTTTTATATCCTTCCCCCCCCCCCCCTCATTTGTCAATTGCATCGACCCATGGATGTTGTTGCAAGCAGACGGGATTTTCGAATTTAGTGATAGCGAGAAAAATGGCAGGATAAAATTCCAAGAATTTTGAATAATTAAATTGATTGACTAAAGTGGATTCTTAACTGGTTCGTTCGACAATGACTTTGGTGTACATGATAAAAATTCTGATAAATAGGTCGTGGCAATGTAGGGAGAAAACAAAATATCCTGTGGACGAGAGAATATGGAGGACACGTAGGGTAGAAAAGCTCTTGGACTTGTGCACTCGGTGTAGAGTACACTAATAGTGCTCTTACCTATATGATAATTACATATCGCGTACTAATAGACGTTTCGAGCCCAGTCGGCTGGGTTAATTGGATTGACCTCACCTCGCTGCTGAGCGTACGGAATAATGGCTCCAGATCCCTCCCTCTCTCTCTCTCTCTCTCTCTCTCTCAACCCCCCCCCCCCCCCCATCTCTCTCGCTCTCTCTCTCTCTCTCTCTCTCTCCCCCCTCTCTCTCGCACACCTATACGAGATCTGCAATTTCGGTTCCTATTCCTCTCACCAGCACTCGTATATGAGTCTCTCCAGTATTCACATCCACTAGGAAAATAGTATAACGCCACTCTACGAGTCAGCATCCAACTGAACAATTTCACTTGTCGAGATCTCTCGAGATAGAAAGCTCCAACCTCGCGATCCTGTATTTTCAAGTATATATATATATATATATATATATGAAAGTTTGTCCAGCTTGTATAATATGGAAAATTAGGGGCGAAAATGATAAAATAAATTTCAATCGAAAGATACAATTGAATCAACGGACAGGCAAATAGCTGGAATTCATATAACGAGATGCAAATTGACGAAGCTACGGAAATGCTTTTAACGAAAATGCGAGAGAGAATAATTTTGTCGATGGAAAATCATTTGAGAGAAAATTTGAACATTGCATAAAGTGTTGGCATTAATATTTTGTCGTTATACGTGATTAAAGAGTAGATGGAAAATTACATATGCATATGATAATTCGAACGTCAATGACGATGTGCTCGTGTCGTTGGATGATCTCAAAATTAATTCGCGTGCGTGACTCGGAGAATTCTGCATATTGCATGAAAATCTATCATGGAAATTTCGGATTTTGTCGTGCTGAGATTTTAATGGCAGGTGGATAAAAAAATCTACATATTTGATAAATTAAATCTTTTTAATTTCACGGTAACTTTTTTTTTAATATTTTAATAAAATATTGGACACACTTTGAAATTTTCATCTGACTTAAAAGTCCTTTAATTATTTGAGCACAGCTGATTGTGCACAAAAATAAAAATCCAGTATGTGAAAAATGGCATCTAAGTAGCGAAAAAAACGGAGAGAGAAAAATAGTTAGAAGAGGGAGGAGAGGGAGAGAAAAAATAAATGAGGAGAGTAACAAGAGTATGGTCCCAGTGCGGCAGTAAACGTAAACTCACGGACATCTCGAAAGGACGAGCAAGACTGTATATAAGACGCAAGGACGTAAGAGGGGAAAAGAAAAAAAAAATCCTGCACGCGCGCGAGACTTTTCTACCCTCGCGGGAACACTTAGGCTTATACTTTGCGAGTTTTTCCACATTTCTCGTCGCACCCTCGACGTTTTTTTTTACCCTAAGAGTGTATATATACATAATGGAAGAAGAGAGAGGGAGAGAGAGAGAAAATCCTCGGCTCGATTTTTCTTGAGATCTTCACGCGTGTCTTCACCTACCCCCATTCATCCCCCGGCGGGACATAGTCACAAGTTTTGAAAAGTTAACGTCGATTTAGACCTGCCCCTTCTGTAATGCTCCGAGGACGGACCTCGCCCCAAGCCATGGACCAAAGTGAAAAGTCCAATGTCGTAAATTTCTATTGAAAGACAGGAAGATAAAAAAAAAAAAAAACCGAGACTAAAAAAGGCCTAAACTGTCTGGAAAACTATTTTTTTGGCTACAAAAAAAAAGAAAAATTCTATCATTTTCATCGGAGAAACGCTATAAAATTTCGTTAGAGCTTTGTAAAATTGCTTTAAAATTCCTCTCCTCCATTTTATCGCATACGTATCATTTTTCTTATTTTTTTTTCCCCCAGCTCGAGTTTCACACACGCTTTTGAAAAATCAATTAACGCCTAATTCACATTTATTCCTGCAATCGAATCACGTCTCTCCTCGTTCGAGCTGGACGGTGAAAATGAATAGAGAATACCCGAGAAGAGAATCAACGAACTAGCGAGAAAGAGCATCTGTTTTGCACGAAGAGATTTAACAAAGTTTAAATTCTCATTATCTTTCGTATTCTGAGAAGCGAAACGACGAGAGATATCCCTAGATTTGTCACATCCACAAGTCATTCGTACTCTTGCGAGAATCATCCAATATCATTATTTTCATTTTTAAATAATAATAATAATAATAATAATAGTAATAAAAATAATGAGAATGTTGGAGGATTTTGCAAATATTGATCGTTCACCTAGATTGATGTAAATAAATCATTTCCGTCACTTTGATCATTTCAATTTCCTCAAATCGACAATCTAGGCACTCAATTTTTATCCAAGGCTTGAAAATAAATAATTGCAAAAATCAATATTCCCAAAAGATAAATTAATAAAATTGAAAATTCCAGAATCAATATTGCCAAAATTTCCCAACGTTTCCCAACACAAAAATTATCAAAATAATATTTCGAAGTGATAAATTTGAGAAAATTAAATTTTCTCGTAATTTTTTCCCCCACCATGATGAAAATGCTGCAATATTCCAACTATCTCTGTACGAATAAACATGAAAGGTGTCAAACGCCATCGGCAAGAACGTCCCAACACTTCACCGCTCTATATATAAATATATATATGCATATAAATGTATATATATATATATATAAATGTATATATATATATATATATATATATATATATATATATATATATATATATATGTAAAGCAGCAGCGATTCTCGACATAAACATAATAGACGACTATATAATGTACCGCAGTATAAATGGATGGGACGGACAGAAGTTTATTTCGCACCAGAGTCTCTCCCTGGCTCGAATTGCATACACAACAGCCACATGCAGTTCTCTGTCGTAGACAGTTCATTGCGCGAATGCCGAGAGAAAGAGAAAAAGAATGAGGAGTTAGGCAGAGAGTGAGAGAGAGAGAGAGAGAGAGAGAGAGCAATTTTCTCTCCACATTGAAGAGAAATGCGAGAGAGAAGCGTTGCCTCTCTCTGGGAATGCCGTACACCCCGAAGTTGTTATCGCTAATGGCCACCTGTTATCAGGGCCATTCGATTTTAACTTCTCCACTCCACCCCCTCTCATCCCCTAGCTCAACGTGCTCCTCTTCCTCTCTTTCTCGTTCTGGCGTCAGTGTACTCGCTGGCCTCGTTCGATTTTCCCTCATGCACCTCTCTGGTACCGTTCAACCCCAGAACAGATATCAGAGAGAACGAGTAGAAAGAGACAGACCGCAGAGCATCGTGTTTCAATAAACGGACAGAGAAGTAAAACGTAAGCCAGAATACACATCGCATGAACCAGCGGATACGTCTCTCTCTCTCTCTCTCTCTCTCTCTCTCTCTCTCTCTCTCTCTCTCTCTCTCTCTCTCTCTCTCTCTCTCTCTCTCTCTCTCTCTCTCTCTCTCTCTCTCTCTCTCTCTCTCCCCCCACCCGTCCCACTGCTATGTGACCGAGCCATTCGAGCCATTTTCCACAAACGTTAATGAAAATATACGAGCAGTTTTCATTATGCAGATATCTCAACGATGCGATTTTGCATTTTGTTTATGAAAAAAAGCACCAAAAAAATCAGATAAAGTAAAACGAAAGTATGAGCGGGAGAGAACATTTGTGGGTAACAAAAGCTTCGGAAAAGACTTCAATTTCATTATTATTATTATTATTATTATTATTATTGTTATTGGATGGTGAAATTTTTTTGATAATATTATCCGCTTGGAGTGGAATAATAAACGAAAGCAGAGATAGAAATGGAATTTTTGCTTCAGTCGAGAGAGACTTTGGGGTCTTTTCTGCATGTATGGAGGGAGTAAAGAGCGAAAGTTTAAGGCAAATAAAAAAGCTGGAAAAGCCAAGTTTTGGGGAGTTCCGAACTGGCCTTGGCGTTTATGAACTCCTGTATACTTTTTGGGGGTATATGAAATAAACGAGAGCTCGTCGAGGCTTTCTGCCTCGTGCTTTGTGCCACTATGAGATAAACCTCAGCTCTCTAACTCTTTTCCCACATCGTCGTGGGTGCAAAGAGAAAGAGAGTGTGTGCTTGTGTGAGAGAGAGAGGGAGAGAGAGAGGGAGAGAGAGAGAGAGAGGGAGAGGGAGAGAGAGAGAGAGGGAGAGAGAGAGAGAGAGAGAGAGAGAGAGAGAGAGAGAGAGAGGGAGAGACAGAGAGACAGAGAGAGAGAGAGAGAGAGAGAGAGAGAGAGAGAGAGAGAGAGAGAGAGAGAGAGAGAGAGAGAGAGAGAAGAGAGAGAGAGAAAAGGCAAAGAGGACGTACACATGGAGAGAAGACGGAAATTACTTTCAGAGGATTTTGACTTTCCTCGCGTATCCGGATCTTGACAGTCTTCATCCTCTTTTCCCATTTCTGCCACCGTCTTGACATGTATATACGTATCATCTGTATGAAATTTGACCCATCACGTGACCTTTCTTTGATCAAAAAGATTTTTCAAGAATTGTCACTCAGAAAAGGGGGAAAAAAAAAAGGGAAATTAGAGCTAGTCGAAAAGTCCTTCCAAGCTCAAATTTGGGACTTTTTTTACGAAAGACTTTCTCTACGGTCGAATTTGGAAGGTTCGTTCACTGTTCTGTTCTTCATAAATAAAACATTCTTATGTTTATAATTTGACCTTTAACTCTCTCGTCTCACGTGGAAAAGATTTTCAAAGAATCCTAACTCGAGAAACCGCAGTTAAAAAAATGAAAATAAAATGGAAGATTTATGGATCATTAACGCACTTTCCGAGGGATGAATTAAATTTTTCACATCCACAATTTCTAATTGATATTTCGTCTTCACTAATTTTCCAGAGGAACATAAAATTTCTCGCAGTATCAACTTTTGTATAATTTTCTCCTTTCTCGCTTTCTCTACCCCTGAACTTGAGGATCGAATTTTCAGGATCATTCACTATCTTTGTTAACTGTCTGTTTTTCATAAATAAAACATTCTTATATTTATAATTTGACCTTTAACTGTCTCGTCTCACGTGGAAAAGATTTTCAAAGAATCTTCACTCGAGAATCCGCAGTTAAAAAAATGAAAATAAAATGGAAGATTAATGGATCATTAACGCACTTTCCGAGGGATGAATTACAATTTTTCACATCGACAATTTCTAATTGATATTTCGTCTTCACTAATTTTCCAGAGGAACATAAAATTTCTCGCAGTATCAACTTTTGTATAATTTTCTCCTTTCTCGCTTTCTCTACCCCTGAACTTGAGGATCGAATTTTCAGGATCATTCACTATCTTCGTTAACTGTTCTGTTCTTCATAAATAAAACATTCTTATATTTATAATTTGACCTCTAACTGTCTCGTCTCACGTGGAAAAGATTTTCAAAGAATCTCCACTCGAGAATCCGCAGTTAAAAAAATGAAAATAAAATGGAAGATTTATGGATCATTAACGCACTTTCCGAGGGATGAATTAAATTTTTCACATCCACAATTTCTAATTGATATTTCGTCTTCACTAATTTTCCAGAGGAACATAAAATTTCTCGCAGTATCAACTTTTGTATAATTTTCTCCTTTCTCGCTTTCTCTACCCCTGAACTTGAGAATCGAATTTTCAGGATCATTCACTATCTTCGTTAACTGTCTGTTTTTCATAAATAAAACATTCTTATATTTATAATTTGACCTTTAACTGTCTCGTCTCACGTGGAAAAGATTTTCAAAGAATCTTCACTCGAGAATCCGCAGTTAAAAAAATGAAAATAAAATGGAAGATTAATGGATCATTAACGCACTTTCCGAGGGATGAATTACAATTTTTCACATCGACAATTTCTAATTCATCGTCTTTACTAATTTTCCAGAGGATCATAATTCTCTCGTAGTATCAACTTTTGTATAATTTTCTCCTTTCTCGCTTTCTCTACCCCTGAACTTGAGGATCGAATTTTCAGGATCGTTCACTATCTTTTGGATCGATCAATGGACAAACTTTTTCTATAAAGAGAATTACAGATCGATACTTCGTGGTTAGCAATTTTCCTCGGAAGCATCAAACCAATTTGTGGAGATCTTTGCTTCGATACAGTCTTGGTAGAAAACTACCCCCTGCGCCCCTACTTATCATCCCTTTCCGAGCAACTCCTCGGTAGTTGATGGCTTTCCTCACTTTCTCTCCACTTGAGCCACATTTAATTCCATCTCTCTTCTTCTCCCTCTGTACAAATCTCTCTATATGGATCTAAACCCCTTTTCTGCTATTGCCATGGGGTGAGATGGTGTTCAATAACGCGTCCCACGAAACCGCACACCACAGACCGAGCATCAGGCGAAGCGTAGTAACAGGGACGACATATATATATATATATACATATATATATATTTATATGTATAAGCGATAATATATATATATATAAGCGATAATATATATGTGTGTGTGTATGTGTTTTACCATGTGGATTGCCGGAAGACTGCTGTCCGTTCCGCGTTTCACCCTGCTCTCGGATACGTTTCGAGCCGGACACTTGATTGGATACTCGAGAGAGTACGTTTTTGATGCGCTTCCACCGCAACCCACCAGTGACCAGCGTTCCGATCATTCGTCTATATATATATATATATATATATATATATATATATATCGAGGAATACCCTGGACGATATGCCCCATTTATTCGTACATAATGCATTCGGTTATCCATATGTGCACGTGAGCCTATCCCTATCACGAATGATGGCCAAGCCACAAAAGGTACACACACACACACACACATAACCTTGATAATGGACGTCGATTATCCGGAAATGGAAAAAAAAATTGCATCGATTTTCATTTTTCTTCCGCCTCTCGCGATTCAATCTACAACGAAAATGGAACGAGGCAATGGAAACGAAGATATTGCACGAGAGAAAGAGCCAATATTATATATGTGTAGTGTATATAGTATATATATATATATATATAGATATATATATATATATATGTTTATGCATATATTGTCTTGTTGGTCCTCCAAATGGAGTTTACCATCCGGATGATGGCTGGATACAAAACCCTCGATAATGGACATCGATTATCCGGAAATTCAAGCTGATTCTCTTCGTTTCGATTTTTTTGTTTTTTTTCATTTTATGGCGATGCAATTGCTTGAAAAGGATGGGAGAATGATGAAGGATGAAAAAAATATTGAGGATTGTCTCGTTGGGATGCTCTTGCCGTTGCCTGGTTTTGTTCTTCCGGCGTGTTAAATGCACCGTAAGGGTTAGGGGGCGAGAGAGAGAGAGAGAGAGAGTGAGGGAGGAGGGAGGGGAGGGGAGGGGGGGCGGAAAAAAAGACAAACTCTAGAGTCGTTGGTCGTTTCGCGAGTCTCATTATTGCAAACAGGATCATCGCTGATCGTTCCAGCGTGTGTTTCACGTCTCCTCGTATCTCTTATCCTCTCAACGAGGAGGCACAGCATCCAGTCATCGCGTCGATGAGGAGTATTTTCCTCACGAGGGTAAAATCTCTATAGCGAAATCCTCCTCATCCCATAAAAACTTGGCATCCTTCCTTGAAGCACACCAGACTCGATTTCATCTCCCTCCCTCTTTCTCTCGCTCTCATCCACGAAACAGAAAATCTATGCACAACGACCCTTGGAAATCTTTACTCAGGCGAATATTGGAAATAGGAAACGGAGGCAGAACAGTCTAGCTGATTATCCGATTATCCGATTCTCTCTGACGAAACATTTGGAATTTACTGAATTTGATAAAGTATCGTGTGAAATTTCAAAAATTTAATTCGGATTTGTCTGTTCGTAAAAATTTGAAAATCTCTTATTCGATGCGAGCTCGTAAAAAGTCTCGATAATTTATGAATATAAGATCGCATTTGGAAAAGTGATCAATTCGTGTCAATATAATATTTTCGTCAAACATTATGGAAAATTAAGACACAAAATTAGTAAAACTCTAATAATAATTATCGTCTTTTTTATCCCACGGATAATGTAATGACGAAAAAAATGAATTTAGGATCTTTCTGACTCGATATTTCAATTCCTCTCCATATTTCAATCCCTTCCATTATATTTTCTCATTTTTGTTCAATTTCGTCAAACATTATGGAAAATTAAGACACAAAATTAGTAAAACTCTAATAATAATTATCGTCTTTTTTATCCCAAGGATAATGTAATGACGAAAAAAATGAATTTATTTTATTTATTTATTTTAATTTAATTTAATTAATTTAATTTAATTTATTTATTTTCTCGTTTTTGTTCAATCGTCTGACATTCTCCCAATTTTCCTCCATTCTAGTAATTTTTCACAGCCAATACGAGATACGCAAAATTCAAGAAATATCTTGGGGGTTCGATTATCAAGAAGGGGTAGAAAAATTGTTGAGTTCCATGACTCTATCGTGGGCTCGGCTCGCATTGACAGACACACGTTGAGGGTCTCATTCCTTTTCTACTACATTCATCCACGATGCTTGGAAAACCTAGAATCTCTGACTTTATATATATATATAGAAACATCCCCCACGAGAATCTCCATATATGTATATATATATGTATATTCTCGTGGGGGATGTTCGTTCCGGTGATCTCGGGGGGATTCAGGTCAACTCCTTCTCTCGATCTCTCCTTCTCCCCTGCCTGTCGCTAACTCCAACCGACAGAAATGTATTTTACGCTGGTGTTTTCCAACACCAATCATCGCTGCTTCGACATGTCATTATTGATGACAGCACCCTTCCAGCCCCTTTTGCCTCTCTCGCTATGTTTCGTAAATATTTTTCCATTGATATTATCGATTTAACAATGTGTGTCGTTTGCATAATACAAAATTTAACAACGATTTAAACGAATATTGAAATATATTTTCAGTTCAATTCAATTTTTTTACGAAATATTGTACTAAATTAAAAAAAAAAATTTTTGTAACTTTTACGTGACTAAAAAAAATGGCCTATTTATATTTTCATCCTGCACTGAATAATTCGTTATCCAACATTGTTGAGTTTCATCTCTGTCTGGCCTATTATTTTTCAGGCTGTTTAATCCTCGACGTATTTCACGGCACATTCTCGGAAAACCCTTGAGTTTTCACCCCTCTCCCTTGTAACGATTGTTAACCTTGCAACTTAGCACCGGTGCCTCGGTGATTATTCATCACCGCAACTACGAAAGCCTCGCAGGGGTGAACGCGAACAAGGACGGAAGAAATCTCGAGCTCTCTCGAGCGCTTTTGCAACCCCTTCGAAGCAGGATTCAGAAACTCACCCTCTCGTGCCCCTCGAGCTCGTGTGTGACGTGACCTGCGACACGACACGATCCTCTCTCCGTGTGTGTGTTCAACGAATTCTCTACGCTTATTCACCCCGTGTTCTGCCACCCTCTCTCGTGTCACTGATTATTTCATTTGCGTAGCTACGTCGCGTATAATTACGAAAAAGGTCATTCTCTGTATTCTGGTACTTTGGGTATTGTCAAAAAGTTTTAAAGATTGTAAAAAAAAAATAATAATACCATTTTTTTTAAATCGCAAAAAAACAACCCCTAAAAAAATATTTTATTGCTCTATTTGCGTTTCATAAACTATATCATTGCAATATATTTCAGCGATGGGGTTTATCAACGAATAGACGATAACGCGGCGGTTAAAATGACGCGGTGAGTCAAATCTGGGAGGTCAAAATGGCGTCCAGGATTTGCGAGTTTACGCAGTAAACATGTCTCGACTATTTGGGAATTTTTAACTGGGACATATATATATATATATACATATATATATACATATATACCGTTGTTGCTGCTGCTGGCTGCTGCTAGTGGCGGTTCGTTATAGGGTGCATCCGTTATCGGAACCATTACCCGTGCGTTAGTCAATTTTGTCTACATGCACTAACTCTCGCTAACTCGACTAACTCCCTCTGTCGCGCACGTTCGTCGCGCCTTCCGTGTGTACAAAATTCGATATATAAAAATTTACACGATTCGTATTCCAGTCAGGTTGACACGAAACCAATACGAGCCAAAATTATGCTCGAGGACATTTTTTGAAGGCTTCGTGGCTCGGTGGATATAATTGACTAATGTAAATTTGTGTCTTTTTCGATTTTGCATAAAATTATGTTTTGTGTTGTGCAGAAGAGCAACCATTTTCTTTTTTATGACTGGGATATTTTTTAACGTTGCCTAATCAATTTTTTTCCAGCAATTGAGCCATAACAAGAAAAATGGTCCTATTGGTACTTTGAAGGATTTATCCGATGATCAGAATCAGAATTAGATAAAACTTTACACTATTCGTATTCCAGTCAGGTTGACACGAAGCCAATACGAGCTAAAATTATGCTCGAGGACATTTTTTGAAGGCTTCGTGCTCGGTGGATATAATTGACTAATGTAAATTTGTGTCTTTTTCGATTTTGCATAAAATTATGTTGTGTTGTGCAGAAGAGCAACCATTTTCTTTTTTATGACTGGGATATTTTTTAACGTTGCCTGATCCATTTTTTTCCAGCAATTGAGCCATAACAAGAAAAATGGTTCTATTGGTACTTTGAAGGATTTATCCGATGATCAGAATTAAAATTAGACCCACATTAGCTGATATCATTTTTATTTTTAATCTGACTGGCAGGAATCAGATAAAAATTTTGTGAAAGTTTATTAAATTTAAAATTGTTCAAAATGAATTTGTACTTTTTTGTTTGCCAAACTTTGAAAGTTTATTATTTTCAACCCTTTAAAAATATATTAATAAAATGAGAATGTTGAACTCACCATTTTTGCCGACGACTCCCTTTGTATTTCTGCGCACTGATATCCGTCGAAAGCATGATTCTTGTGTCACTTCGTCACTTCGCAATCATTGGCAATGGTCCCGCGTCTCATGACATTTTCCACCTGTGTTGAGAGCAGAGAAAAAGAAGCAAAAAACGAACGTGAGCGTGTGCTAACGAGGAAAAAGGTTTTGTTTGGTTCAAAAATCATCAGATTGTCAGAAACGTCGTTACAATGCAGCTCAGAAAAAGAAAAAAAAAATCGAAAGGTTCCCGGAGCGCGTCATTTTGGCATCAAAGCATCTGTCGGTGCAATGGACCGTTCAACGAAAAACCAGGTCGATGTAGAGTTTGATTTAGCGAGACGCGAAAAGAGTAAATTACAATGAGACACCAAAGTGAGTTACGAAAGTTTTTCATTCTCTATTACAATAAAATTATCACGAAAAATATTCCATCAATGTGTCAAACTCTAAGATTAAATGAATTTGCAATTCGAATTGGCTTGAAGAGCATCGCGAACTCCGGACAAATTATCACGATAAGAATTGTAAAAATAGATCTCAAAAGTATCCGGATCTCAGAAGTGAAGCATGGATAAACATACAAAATGGATCCCCCTAATAAAAAAAAAACAGTACAAAAGAATTGGGAATAGAATGAATGTGATGGATATTGAATTTCACAAAGTTTGTACAACTCTCCACTCGGCGATCGGACGCTCGAGCGAGGGTTCTCACGGCGTCCCGGCAGAGGGCCAGGCGCCATTGAGAGTAGGAGAGGTGGGGGGGGGGGGCTTGGAGTGAAAGTGCGAACGTACGAGAGACCCTTGGCCACGGAAATCGTGCCTTGGGATATAATGGAAGACCTCACACCTCCCACGTGACTCGCTACAGTTCTCACACCCCTCTGTGGAACGTTCTCTATGAGCCTTCATCGCCCGATGCTTTGGCATACACTCGATTCTCCAGACCTCTCATGGCATGTCCTCGTACTCTAAACTGCGACTACGTGAACATATATATATATGCATAAAAAGTATACCGAACACAATGTTCATGGGGTTTTCATCATACAGAGCTACACGACCTCACTCTCCCTTTCAACTGACCACGAAGTCTAACAAACACCCATTTTGAGACAATGAATATTTTAGTGCCCGGCAAACGACTGAAAGCACCACGAGGCGCCAACATCAACGCCTCCCCTTACCAAGGACACATCTTCGTCTCTGCTTTCTTCCTCGTTTTTGTTTTCTTCTCTTTTTTCCCGTCTCCAGAACGACAAAGGACCACGTCTCACTTTTCAGACTGATCCCTTCTGCTCCTTAAGGACAAAAAGGACGAGTGCGAGGAAAGCAGGGGACAGTGGGGTCAATCGGAACAGGGGTCAATTGCAGCACTAGCATTCGTGGTTGTTGTGGCATCGCTATTCGCTGTCCAGTTTAATGTATACATTCATTAGGACCAAAGACGTGTAATCGAAAAAGATTTCCGTTATCTGACCCCTTCAATTTTTGGGGATGAATCAGACGCCATTTCCAAGGAAAAGGAACAAAATTCATGATTTAGTCATTTTTTAAAAATTAATCGTACACCTTCATACCGGAAATTTGGAAAAAACACAAATTTAGAATAAAGTCGCAATGAAGATGTTGCAATTGACCCCAATCTACACTGTTAAAAAACGAGTTTGCATTGTACTCGAGTGACCGATAATCCTTCAATTCACGCTCAGCTCACGTTTTTCTGAAGGAATCGAATTTTATTAATTCGAAATTCAAATATTTGAAGGCAAAAGTTGCAGATTATCTGATGGCTTTCAGATCATCGTATCCATTATACCTCAACACAATCTTCCTCATGTATACTCTTTACAGTTTGCCATACAGATTTTCCTGAGTTGGCGCATTTTTCATCCCTAAAAACGTTCGTCAACGCCCACGCTCTTGGGAATTGATACACTTCTTATTGAACGATTTCTACTTTACCGACTGAAGGTAAATGTTTACCGCGCTCGACACAACCAACAGTCGGTAAATTACTTCAAAACGGTATATTACTGACACTCGGTAAACTCTTTGTCTCGGTCAATACCAGAGCGATAGTTGATAAGAACTGTAATTTTGAATTCAAACACTTTAAGGTGATGTGAAAACCATACGAGGACGAGAGTGATGGCCACAATTTTCAAAAAAATCCTATTCAGCGACGGATGATATTTGGAGAAGAAAAATAGCTGAAAAAACACATGCCTGACTACTGATAATAGTCGAATGTCGAGTAACGAAGATTGATCTTTCGAACAAAAAAGTCGAGAACGACAAACTTGTCAAAATAATAGCGCAGTTCGCTGTTCTCGTCTTTGGTCAGAAAAGCTAACCATTTTTAGAAAAATTTGGGCTGAGGATGAAAGTAAATGCAGCTTTCTCTCTCCCACTTATAATCGCTCTTACCCAAAAACTGGTTTACCGATTAAGCAACAGCACATCACGACGATAAAATATTTTATCTGCGCGTAACATTGAACCAACCAAGTATGGAAAAATTATCGATCATTGAACGTAACAATCAATGTTTTCCCATTGCATTCCACAAATATTTTTTCCTGCTCAACAGCATGAATGCATAGCCTGATTGGATTGTACGGACGATTACATAACGAGATATGAATTTTTTCTTGCTGCTATTTCACGTTAATAAAAAAAGTATGCTGGAGCATTGAAAGAAATAAAGAAAAAAAAAAACGTTTCAACAATCGGCTTTTCCGAAACTGACCATCTCGCTTTAATTCACTACGAATAGAGAGGGGAGAAAAAAAACGATTGGAAATTTGGGGTGCAACACCCGAGGTCCGAAAAATCTAAAGGTAAGAGCAAAGGACACTGGACCATTGTCCAGCTGTCCTGCTAGACCCCTCGCAAAAAAATAAACGAACCATCTCTCTCGCTCTCATGGTCAATTGAGACTTCCTCTGATATAGTACAGAATTCATCCGGAACGCTCTACGATTGTGTTACAGTCCTTTGCGAACGCTGTCCTTTTATTAGCTATCCACGCAGACAAAACGAATGAAAAAAAAAGCCTCTATGTGTCCATCTACAGATCAGCATTTTTTTTTAATATTATTTTGCTAAATAAAAAAAATTTTTTTACGAATGGGCAGCTGGTTTTTTTTCATGCAGAAGTCTCGAGTCTGATGAAAGTCCATCTACCCTGGTCAGTTGCAAATATTCGTAAGTATAGCCTGGACGCGATTTTTATCATAAAAATTGCGCGAGGATAAAATTGAAGGAGATGTGAGTGTTCGGTATATGGAAGTGGACACTGTCCAGACAGAAAAAACATCCAAAGACCTCGAAAGATCATTTACCAGAGATGAAAATCGATAGGTGTATCATCGAGGATATAGTCCAAGAGAAAAGGACATTTCTAGAAGAATTAGGGGTTGTAAAAAGGACGAATAATTTTTTTTTTTTAATTTTACGAATGGGCAGCTGGTTTTTTTTCATGCAAAACTCTCGAGTCTGATAAAAGTCCATCTGATCTGGTCAGTCGTGAATATTCGTAAGCATAGCCTGGACGCGATTTTTATCATAAAAATTGCGCGAGGATAAAATTGAAGGAGATGTGAGTGTTCGGTATATGGAAGTGGACACTGTCCAGACAGAAAAAACATCCAAAGACCTCGAAAGATCATTTACCAGAGATGAAAATCGATAGGTGTATCATCGAGGATATAGTCCAAGAGAAAAGGACATTTCTAGAAGAATTAGGGGTTGTAAAAAGGACGAATAATTTTTTTTTTTTAATTTTACGAATGGGCAGCTGGTTTTTTTTCATGCAAAACTCTCGAGTCTGATAAAAGTCCATCTGATCTGGTCAGTCGTGAATATTCGTAAGCATAGCCTGGACGCGATTTTTATCATAAAAATTGCGCGAGGATAAAATTGAAGGAGATGTGAGTGTTCGGTATATGGAAGTGGACACTGTCCAGACAGAAAAAACATCGAAAGCCCTCGAAAGATCATTTACCAGAGATGAAAATCGATAGGTGTATCATCGAGGATACCAAGAGAAAAGGACATTTTCAGCAGAATTAGGGGTTGTAAAAAGGACGAATAATTTTTTTTTTTTTAATTTTACGAATGGGCAGCTGGTTTTTTTTTCATGCAAAACTCTCGAGTCTGATAAAAGTTCATCTGCCCTGGTCAGTCGCAAATATTCGTAAGTATAGCCTGGATGCGATTTTTATTCGGTATATGGAAGTGGACACTGTCCAGACAGAAAAAACATCCAAAGCCATCGAAAGATCATTTACCAGAGATGAAAATCGATAGGTGTATCATCGAGGATACCAAGAGAAAAGGACATTTTCAGCCGAATTAGGGGATGTAGAAAACGAGAGAAAAAAAAAAGTTTCTCTCCATTGTTTGGCAAGCATATGAGAAACACGTGGCCACGTGGTCATCGGATACCAAATACCACTCGGTGGCCAGAGAACGAAGCACCTTTCTTTCCACATCTATCGTGTCTCCTGCCAGAAAAGAAAAAAAAAATCTCGCACACACACACACACACACACACACGAATAGACGAAAGACAGGAGAACAGCGCAACATCAGCCGGACAGAGTCCACCACTTCCCTTTTGGCTCATGAAACACGCGTTTCCTTCTTTCCGCTCGTGTGCGTATCCATCATCGCGACACACCGGGGGAAAAAAAAAAAAAAAAAAAAAAAACGAGGGAAAAGAGACACGGTGAAGAAAAACAAAGTATCCTTTTTCTACCTCTATTCCGTTTTGGCGCGTGTGCTCTGGGTTTTACAGGATGATGGCATAAAACGACCATTCCGGCCGGTAGGGGGGAGGGGGTGGAAAAAACTAGCTGGGATCATCGATTTTTTTTTTTTTTTTTTTCAACGGATTTATAAGTTGATAGTTTTTTCATTCACGTACAGTCTGGTTGTTTTTCATCACAAAATAAGGGGAAAAGGAATTGATAGAGTTTGAGTCCTGGGAACGGAACTGACAGGATAATAAGAAAAAACGGTTGAGCACCCGCACCGGGTACTCGTTCTTCATATTTCTTCTCTCTCTCTCTCTCTCTTCCACTCAGTACTTTGTACATATTTGAGACTCGATCGCTATCGTTTTAGTTATTAAAAATTATTGAACAAATTGGAGCGAGACAGACTTTTATTAAGGTGCAACGCAATCGGTTTATACGCTGCACATAATGCAATTAATTTAGTGCGTTAGCGATGCGAGACGACGAGAAGCGCAGCATTATTCCTCGTTATTATTATGTCGGTGTGGCCAATGGTTGAAATCGCGTGACAAGTGTGTACGACCAGCCCCTCCTTCACCCTCAACTCTCATTTATATATATATGTATATATATATATATATATATATATATATATATAAGCGAGCGTGCCTTGACAATGGAAAGAGAAAGTGCCCAGCGACCGAGCGAAAAACCGCACCTCCCCCTCCGTTGACCAGAAACCCCTTCTAACAACATTTGTCCCGACAATTTTTATTCAGGACTTGGAATAAACTTGAGATTTAATCCTGCTCGAAACTAAATTTAAATATTTTTATCGAAAAAGTTAATAAAAATGAAATATAATTTATACTTTGGAGCTAAACTTGGAAATTGGAAAATCGCATCCCTCTTCCTTTCCCCATTGACCAGACACCCCTTTTGACCACTTTTACCTCGATAAATTTGAAAGAAATGAAAATTATACAAACTTAGACTCTGAAACTCCTCTCGATATTCAAATTTACTCAAAACTTTAACTTGAATATGCTTGAAATATAATTCTGATCTCTAAGATTTGAATGCATCAAACTTAGACTTGCTTCAACTCAATTACCTTGAACATAAATTTCTAACACAGAATTCGAATTTAAATTCCAAAATTTGACTCATACTTTGAACTTAGACTTGAAAAGTTTGTGCTTGAGGCTTAAACTTGCGATTTATACGCTTGAAGCTTGAATTTAAGTCTGCACTTTCTCTTGTAAGAAAAACTCCAAGTTACCCTACAGCCTTTTTTTACTCCCTCACTCCGAGTATCCCTAAATCTTGTTCCTTTTTCCTTATAATTCTCAAAAGAAAAAGAAAGCTCGAGCCCACGCATCGTGACAAGTACACAGAGTTGTAATTAGAGGGAGAGATTGCGACGGTGTTGCGCTGTAGAAATAACAATTGAAACTTGAATTTAAATTCAAATTTCAATTACTCTTTCCAAGTACAGGCTCGAGACTGTACTTGGTCTTACAGCAAAAGCTCCAAGTTACCCCAAAGCTTTCTTTTACTCCCTCACTGCGACTATGCCTGAGATCTTGTTCTTATTTTTTATGATTCTCGAAAGTAAGAGAAAACTCAAGCACGCGCATCGTAACGAGTACACACACTTAGAGGGAGAGAGTACGACGATGTTGCGCTGTAGAAATAACAATTGAAACTTGAATTTAAATTCAAATTTCAATTACTCTTTCCAAGTACAGGCTCGAGACTGTACTTGGTCTTACAGCAAAAGCTCCAAGTTACCCCAAAGCTTTCTTTTACTCCCTCACTGCGACTATGCCTGAGATCTTGTTCTTATTTTTTATGATTCTCGAAAGAAAGAGAAAGCTCAAGCGCGCGCACCATAACAGGTACACACACACTTAGAAAGAGAGAGAGAGAGTGCGTACGACGATCTCGCATTGTAGAAATAATAAAAATAACAAAAATGAAGAAAGGAAAGTGGCGCTTGACGAGGGAGAAGAAAAAGAAGCGGAGGCGGAGGAGGAGAAGAAGAAGTAGGGGGGAGGAAGAGAAAGAGAGAGGTCGCCAACAGTGATGTCACGACCTTTCGCCAGTTCCCCGGGTATCGCGGAACTCGCGCCATCGCCGGGGAAAAAAGCCGAGAGTGTCGTTTTCGCTCGCTGGTATATACGCGAGAGAGTCTTTCACCCTCTCGAGTCGGACCTGGGTGAGTACCGAGGCGCTCCTCTCGCTGCGTTTCCGCTCGACTCGACTCGAGGGGTGGGGGGAGGGGAGGGGTGGTGGTGGCGAGCGTCGCGTTTGGGGGTGACTTAGGGGAGGTGGAACAAGGACTCGGGGGTGGTGGAGAGTGGCCAAGGGTGGAGGAGGGAGAGAATTAGTGGACGAACTGGCGGACAATGTGGGGATACTTTCTCATATCAAGTATGGCCGCTATCGTGGCATGATGGCCAAAACATTCGTAAGTATAAATTCTCATTTTTCAAGAAAATTAACTTTTTTTTCATATTGAAGAAAAAAATTCTTTCACTCATCCAAGTATTATCGTAGCATCTTTTTGTTTTTCTCTTTATCGTGCAAAATATTATCTACTAATTTATCTTTTCAATATTTCTCAATTTTTATCACATCATTTTTTTTTTTCTTTCTCGTCAATTATTATCGCATGAAAAATTGGATAAATTGTCAGCTGGTTTTTTTGTTGTTGTTTTTTTTTTTTTTTATCGCACTGCATGATTTTTTCAAGTGTCTCACGAGAGCTTCGTGCTCTCTCCTCGTGGTTATCGTCGAGCTAAGAATCGATTTAATAAACGACGTGATGGTGAGTGCAAATGGATATAAAAGTGTCAAACAGTGCAAGAGAAAAAGTTATTCGAGTATACGCGGAATTTCATTGAGTGTTGTAAGCGAGAGACCAGAGTGGAATGATAAAGCCGGCTTTTTGCCGGTGAGCTTGCACGTGGGGCGACTATATATATATATATATAAATTCATATGTATATATATAAATTCATATGTATAAATATATATATATATACATATATATATATACATGTGTATATGAAAATATGATTATAAAAGAAAAAAAAAGAAAAAAAATGGTCGAGCAGATTTGGATAATTATATACGAGATATTTCAACCCCCAATTCAAACATCCTGTCTTCGAGGGATTTGTGAGAATATCCGGTGAATTATGAAATCAGTGACAACAAAAAATCGTGCCATGTGATATGATATATGTAATAATCAGTCCAGTGACTGTTTTTACAATTTTATTCGTTTTTTCTTTCACATTATTGTTTTTCGTACGATCGCGATGAATGATCGTTCGATAAGAAATACGTGCGAGTGTCGAAAATTCATCGAGACAACGAGTCTCTCGATAAAGCGAGCGAGAAACCTGACGCGGATTAAAAACAAAATTGCTTTTTGCATGAATTCGATAATTTCTATCCACGATCAAATCGAATCAAAGTCATTTCCGGTTACGAAATTGAGGCTAAATTTTGCCTTTGTAATAAAAATGAGATAGTTTTTTTTTTTTCTTTTTTAGGCTAATCCAGTGTTTTTTTAGGCTAATCCACCCTATTTTAGGGCCGAGTGATTTTAACTGCCGGGTGAAAAAAATTTCGAGCTTTTTCTTTTTGTGAGATGTAATAATTGTGGCAGATGGAACGATCTGGCTTTGAATCAGGTAGAAAAGCAACTACACGCTGAGATCTTCCACTCTGAGCGGGAAAATCATAGAGGGACGGAGGGGTGGGGAGGAGAGACTCTTTTGCATGTGAAAACGAGAACACGTGGGCTCATCTTATTCCGCTGCAAGCAGACAAAACGCCACGCGTTGCGCAGATCTCACTGTCAGCTCTTCTCTGACTCTTCTCACTGACACGCGCGCACACACACACACATACACACACACACAAGATACAAGAGAACATATATATATATATATATATATATATATATATATATATATATATATATATATTGTATATATATATATATATATATATATATATATATACAATAATATATACAATACATATATATATATACAATAATATATACAATATATATATATATATATATATATATATCAAAGCCCTCTTCACACTTAAATCTCTGAGGGTGGCCCAGACTAAATGCAAATAGCGTCTGGATAACACCTCCCGGTTATCGGGGTGAAAAACCCTTCGAGAGTTTCATATTCACGTGAGGCAAAACACGCGAAAAAAAAAAAAAAAAAAAAAAAAAAAAAAAAAAAAAAAAAAAACCACGACGCTAAGTCACCCCTGGACTCATTTATATTTCATCAGCTAATTTCGTTCGGTCGAGATGCCGCGTCGCGAAATTGCCGTTCTCGTGTCCCGGAGGGTTTGACGAAAAAACAAAAAAAAAAGAAAAAAAAAAAAAAAAAAAGATCTTTTGGATCAGCCACGAGAGTTGAAGAGAATCGAGAAGAGAAAGAGAAGAATATAAGACAAACTCTCGTGGGAAATGCGTTTCGTAAGGGCGTGGCTGATGATCACTAATTTATTTTTCATCTATATATATCTCATCGTGTATATAACTCATCGGCCATTTTTCGTCCTATACACGAGCGAGAAATATAAAATATTTTTCTCACAGTTGAAATTTAATTCTGAAAAATATCGATAATTTTCTCCATTTTATATTTCACTCAATGAATTTAATTATAAAAATTTACAATATATTTCCATCCAATATGTGAATATTAAATAACTGAGCCAAATATTTGAGTGCAAAATTTAACGATACAAAAATCGATAATCAAATCAATACTGCAGGCGTATCTGGATTAAAAATTTTATCAATTATTTTATTTTATACAATTCAAACGCAAAAACGTAATTTTTCTCATCAACAAAAATTAATTACCAGCGTATAAAATTTCATTTATCTCTCATTTCAATATAATCATCCGCGTCAAACTTTCCAACAAACAAACGAAAAATTAATTCAAAAATAAATAAGCAAACAAAAAAGATTGTCCTTCTCGAAATATTTCCAGTTCCAGTGGGGTGCTAATGATACTTTTTCTTCATCATCCCTCTCCATCCCTCCGAGGGAAGAAAAAAAAAACATCTATACATATATATTCTGCAAGGGGGTGGGGGGGGGGGGGGGGGGGGGGGGGGAGGGGAGGAGGGATGAAAAGAAAAACTGGTGTGTGACAACGTGGCGGGGGCGAGGTAGAAGGAGCAGGGGGAGGGGGGAGGATTCAAGTGGAGTAACGCGTTACCCTCAAACGAGGCAGAATTGTGACGTGGGCGTCTCTCTCGCGTTTTCTTTCTCACTTTTCATCGCGTCATATACTCGCCAAGGGATTTTGGAACGAGAGGAGGGCTGTGGGGTAAATGGGGTAGATGGGGGGTTGCTTCGAGAACGATAGAAACGGGAGAAAGTGGAGACGGATTTGCAGGACTAGCGCGATGATATTTGTCTTGTTTACGGGAAGACTTATGCGCGTGTGCCGGCCACCGAACTACGTTCCTCGATCAATAGGCCTCTACTGAAAATCCCCCACCCACACACACGCACACACAAATATATATACGCGCACGCACATATATATACATACATACACGCACCCACACACACGCACAAACGCTTATAGTTGGGACGAAAGTGTACTCTCCCCCCCCCTCTCTCTCTCTCTCTCTCTCTCTCTCACCCCCCCTTTCAACTCTCTTGCTTTTTTTTTCTTTTTTTCTCGCTGGACATCATCAGGGGGTGGTTTGAGAGCCTCCCCCATGCTTGTATAAGAATTCTCGAATCGAGAAGAAAAGACGAAGGCTACTGGACTCTGTCCACATAGGCCCGCGAGACATAAATATTTTTTTACGAATTTTTATATTTCTTTTGTTTTTTTTTTTTTTTTCTTTCATAGAATTTCGGAGATTTGGGGCAAAGACTTGGTGTGTTTTGTATCAAGCGAGATATTTCTCTGCCGATAGGAGAATAAAATAAAATGATTTTTTTTTTTTCCTCTCATCAAAAGTGCAAATTTTCAAGTGGCCATAAATTTGGTTATTTAAGACGGATTTGAGCTTGTTTGGAGGGTTTTGAAAACAATGTAAGTAGACTTAAAAAATCGATGATTCAATTTAAACATCGGTAGTGTTTTTAAGCTCGAGCGATTTCGAAGAAATACAATTTATCAAGCTACTTTGTCGAGCAGCAAAATTCCAGCCACTTCAGTAAACCCACTTGGTTTTTAGGGCCAGAATGCAAACAAAAAAAACAATTTTACTTTTTTTTTTTTGACCCCATATCGATGTCAAATTTTCTACAGATTACAAAAATTGATGAAATTATACTAATTACGTTTTTTGTAACATAAAAAAAATTGTATCTGCTTCCATCACGTGTTCAATCCCCTATATAACAGCCCTTAATACTTCATGGCATATAAAATATTCAGGCAGTAAAAACAAAAGTATTGTTTACAAACAACGAATAAAATTACAACTTTGAGGTAGACTTAAAAAATCGATGGTTCAATTTAAACATCGGTAGTGTTTTTAAGCTCGAGCGATTTCGAAGAAATACAATTTATCAAGCTACTTTGTCGAGCAGCAAAATTCCAGCCACTTCAGTAAACCCACTTGGTTTTTAAGGCCAGAATGCAAAAAAAAAACAATTTTACTTTTTTTTTTTGACTCCATATCGATGTCGAATTCTTTACAGATTACAAAAATTGATGAAATTATAGTAATTACGTTTTTTGTAACATAAAAAAAATTGTATCTGCTTCCATGACGTGTTCAATCTCCTATATAACAGCCCTTAATACTTCATCGCAGATAAAATATTCAGGAAGTAAAAACAAAAGTATTGTTTACAAACAAGGAATAAAATTACAACTTTGAGGGATGAAAGTTTCTATTTTCAAAAGCTCTCCTGGAATGGTTTGCCAACTATTATATATATAGACCTATATATTATATAGGCGTCATATAAACACACGCACACACACAGACACACATATACATATATATATATGAGAGAGAGGAGGGAAATAAAAGTACGAGCTAGAGGCAACGTTGCGAGAACGATTTGCATGTGTGGGCCACTTACGAAGTACCTTGGGCGAGTAAACTACCGGGTAGTAGGATACTCGTTAGATGCTGATACGTGGTTATTGTCCAAGCGGGCTGACCGCTTTCGCGTCGCGTGAAACTCATAGTGTAGTTTGCTCTAGTAGCACATGGAACGTTATATATGAGATAAAAGAGCAGAAAAAGAAAGTGAGAGAATAAGAGAAAGAGAGAGAGAGAGAGAAAACGGAACGATCGCGTGCCGATCGGTACTGCTGAAACAGCACACAGCTGCGTTCACGAGTGTTTTTCGATGGGGCATATACACATAAGGCCCCGCGAGGACTCAATAATTCTTCAAATCCTGTGGTGAGATGATCTGGATCGTATTGATAGAGAAATAGAGAGAAAAAGACGAACAAAAAATCGGTACATGAGTCACAACAGATCGAGCCACTTTTCGGCCATATTTTTATCGCTAAAGAGCGAGCATAAAGCTCGTGTATATCACGTGTAAAAAAGAAAGAGAAAAAAAAATACATCATCTTGTAATCCCAAGGATTAGCTGTACATATGAGTTGTAACAATCGGATTAAACCAAAGAGAGATGAATTCGAGAGTTATTGCTCGAATAATGGATTTGCAAAAATGGTACAAAATAATTTTTTCCTGTCTCATTTTTTATCACATTTTTTAAATAAAATTTTTTATACATTTGTCTACTTATCGTGATATTTTTTGGAGGAAAAAAAAATGCTCGAAGGGACATTTTGATGATCTGTTTGAATAATTCGTCGAGTTTCGTGTGGCGAAATTCTTCTTCCTTTTTTTCTCTCCCTACGAAAATAATGCAACTCCTAACTACCCTTATATTCGAACTCTGTATGGAGAAACTTTTGCTCTTCTCCCTTAGTGTATATCCATGGGATTCTTTAGTTGTACATATATATATATATATATGCGTGCACGACCTATAGCTATCTCGCTATTTTTGCACTACCGATAACATAAGTATACGAGACCAAACTTGGGCCATAGTTACCCTCTATCGTGCGTGCGAGCACCAACAGCCTGTTGTTTTTTTTTTTTTTTTTTTTTTTTTTTTTTTTTTTTTTGTTGCACGACGCATCGTGACGTCGTCACAGCGTTGAATCACATATGCGTCCCTTTGCAACGCCCAACTAAATGTATCAATACATGCATGGGAAATTATTGGCCCAACTTTATCATTCTCGGAATCGTTCGCTCAACTATTCACTATGAATTTTTAAAAACAATCCTTACTTATTCACTCGCCTCGAATCTTAAGATTGAGAACTATCGGGAAATTCAAACTTTTGCAGATTTTCAATAATTTTTTTACTTTTGTTTTTTTTTCTCAATTTAATCTTCATACCCAGAAATTGGAAAAATATAATAGTTTTGTTTGACAAACATTTTGGGGTTTTGGGTAATTTTTTTGAGTCAGTTTTAATTAGACTTACGGAGCACGAAGTAGAAAATAAAAAAAATGTTTTACTGTCAAATAAAAATATAAAAAAATATATATATATATGGGGGCAGACCTTGGCTGTCTGAGAATAAGAACTGAGAACTATTCGCGATAAATTTTCAAAAATTATCATAATTTATTCTCTAGCCAACTTTACGATTGCAAACTGTCGAAAAATTTGGACTTTTTGCTGTTATCAGTGACTCTTCTCACCATCCAAATTAAATCTTGATGAATTGAAATTGAAGAAGTAAAATATTTGTTTTAGAAAAAAAGAATCGATGCAACACGAGAAAAATGTTTTCTCCCTCTATCCTCCAGCAAACTTTTTCTCTAAGAAAATATATCGATATATCATGAGAGAAAACTCGCCAACTTTATCGTTCTTAGAATCGTTCGAGGGCTCACGTGTTCGCTATGAATTTTTTAAAACCATCATTACTCTCACGAACCCTCAGAATACCAAAACTATCACAAGATTCAGATTTCTGTGAATTTTCAGTGATTTATTTTACCAGCTCAATTTAATCTCGATGTACGGAAATTTAATAAGTAAAAGTTAACAAACAAAAATTTTATTCTTTTTTCATCGATTTGGGTTTTACTTTTAGTTAGTGTTACGAGACATTCAGTACAAAGCGAAAAATATGTTTTTGTCAATCACCCTTTCGAGCAAAATATCCCTTATTTTGTACATCATCCCCCCTCCCCTGCTCCTCCTCTATGTCTCACACTCGCCATGGATGTACGGAAATTTAATAAGTAAAAGTTAACAAACAAAAATTTTATTCTTTTTTCATCGATTTGGGTTTTAGTTTTGGTTAGTGTTACGAGACATTTCGTACAAAACGAAAAACATGTTTTTGTCAATCACCCTTTCGAGCAAAATATACCTTATTTTGTACATCATCCCCCCTTCCCTGCTCCTCCTCTATGTCTCACACTCGCCATGGATGTACGGAAATTTAATAAGTAAAAGTTAACAAACAAAAATTTTATTCTTTTTTCATCGATTTGGGTTTTACTTTTAGTTAGTGTTACGAGACATTTCGTACAAAACGAAAAACATGTTTTTGTCAATCACCCTTTCGAGCAAAATATCCCTTATTTTGTACATCATCCCCCCTCCCCTCCTCCTCCTTTATGTCTCACACTCGCCATGGATGTACGGAAATTTAATAAGTAAAAGTTAACAAACAAAAATTTTATTCTTTTTTCATCGATTTGGGTTTTACTTTTAGTTAGTGTTACGAGACATTTCGTACAAAACGAAAAACATGTTTTTGTCAATCACCCTTTCGAGCAAAATATCCCTTATTTTGTACATCATCCCCCCTCCCCTCCTCCTCCTTTATGTCTCACACTCGCCATGGAGGGTCGCGAGAGAACCCTCGTCACATCACAACTTATAGTCTCCGGTCCAATGAAATTTCACCGGGACTAGCGAGCGCGCGCGCGCGCCCGCGCGTTTCTCGCCTTTTCCACATTTCAGGATTTTTCGAACATACGGGCATATTTACGGGTATTTTTTTGTAAAATCTGTCAAACGCCACGCATTTGCTGTGTACACAGCCGGATAATAAAAGAGGGAGAGGTGATCGAGATGGGGGGTGGGGGGTATTATATTTTTGTTACCACACCTACTCGCATCCCTTATGCTCGTCATAGAGAGCAACCCCCTCGTTTCGAATAATCCAATTCTCATATCCGTAATTTTTCTACTCGCACGACAATTCGAGATGCACTGAATTCTAGTCGTAAATATTTCATTTTTACTGCCATTTATTCAAGATATTTGATCAAAAATAATAATAATAATATTGTTGGATAAAGAAATTGTTTTCTGCGAAAATTTCAAAAATTTATTGAGTATTTTCTGAAGGGACAAACGATAATTTGAATTTTCTATCGTAGAAATCGATAGAATTTAATTAGATGAGAATTTAATTTAAACCAAAAAAAAAACCATCAATGATAATGAAAATATTAAACATATCGATTCTGGAAAAATATCATCCTAAAAAGATATTAATAAAACAATTAAGAAAATCTTTCTTTAATAAAATAAATGAAATAAAATTGCTGATCTCTTTAAATACGTATAATATTTTTAAATAATTTTTTCCCATTCGATCTTGACGAATTTTATATGCTGTACACATGACACTGACCAGTCAATGACCCTTGAAAGTTACTAATATATATCGACCCCATCTTTCATTCAATCAAACTTTTGGATGAGAATCTCCAATTATTTGACAAATTTAATTCCAGTGATATAAAAAAAAATCGTAAAGCATCGAATTGTCTGAACGAATTATGTAAAAAAAAAGATGATTTTTCATCTTAAAAATTATCTTTGAGTGAAATACCTATAAAGAGGATGCTTGTTATTTTAGGGGTGGGGGGAAAAGATCCACCCCACGGGGATTTCGATGCAGGATGTTGAAAATATCGGTGGTGGTGGTTTTTGATCGCCGTTGATGCTGGTGGTGGTGGTAATGGTGTCCGTTTGGGGGTAGGGGAGGGTAAAAATCGACGGTGTGACAGATCATCGGTGTGCCACGTTTTCCCCATCTCTTTTCGCACTCTCGTGCTACGATCATCGCTCTATAGTGACCCGCGGAGAATTTCCAAAAGGACTGAACCGAAGTGTACGTGTGTGTCAGTGTGTATTTTATTATTATTATTTTTTTTTTCGTGACACGCGAGTATATATAGAAAGATCGAGAAAAGATTCGTCGAGGCACGCGCTTTAAGAGCAGGCACCTTTTCCTGTCTCGAGACCCTAATTTTCTTACCCCTCGACCCCTCTTCAACTTGCCTTTCTAATAAGATATAGAAAAAAAAACCACCCCTCGACGATATTTCATCCCCGAATGAAAATTGCTACGGTGAAGATTTTTTTTTTCCTTTCTCTCTGTAGAGAACTCGAAGATTCGAGGGAAAAAAATAATAATAAAACAAAAAAACGGAAAATAAGGTCAACCCTTATTATTTTCTGAGACGATATTTCATTCTCGAGTGAAAAAAAAAAAAAAAATGCTGCTCAGAAATTCGAGATAAGAAATTCCGGGCAACCCTTATTATTTTTCATTTATATTTGTGGCAGTTTTCTCGAGACTTTTTGGCATTATCTTTGCCAACCCCTATGGGCGAAGATTATTATTATTATTTTTTTTTTTTTTTTCTTTCTTTCTTTCTCGTGGTTCGTGACGATATTTGTTGGTGCTAGTGCCCTCGTGTGAGAAGCTGGAGAGGATGAAGGATTTCGCGAGCGCGGCGTGGAGCCTTTTTTCGTAAAGTTGTATATGCCTTAGTCTCCCGAGGGACACGTACGAGAGAGGAAAAAACTCGAAGAGGGCCAGCGCGCACTGACCATTGTCCACCAATCGGCGTGTCGCGCTCCTTCGAGCTTCGAACACCCTGCGAGAAAAATCAGCCCCTCCATCGTCGTTTCCACCCCTGTGGAAAGACTCGGTCACCCAACTTCCCTCTCTCTCTCTCTCTCTTCGTCTCAATTTCTTGCCACTCGTACTCTCTCTCTCTCTCTCTCTCTCGTATCGTGCGTATAAAACCTTCGAAGAAAAATCGTGCCACGTGCCGATAACGCCCTTCCGCACACCGCGCGCCTCCACCAACACAATTTTTTTTTTTTCTTTTTCTTCTTTTACTTTTCCCGGAATTTTCACGATTTTCTTGGGGACAAATTCCAACTTCCGCATCAGCAACATCGCTGGCCAGTTTGACCGCGGCATGTTTGACCGAACAAAAAAAAAAAAAGACTCAACAACGATAGTGAAGGATATTAATGATTTTTTTTTTTTTTTCCTCTAAGACAAACAAAATAATTTTGAAAAATGTGGACTGTGAGTGTTTTTTGTGGGAAAAATTGCGAAAGGACTGAAGGAGAGAAAAATTATCATTCGTACTTGGACTCGATGTAGAGAAAAGGTGAGAGAATTTTTTAGACCAAACAAAAAAAAAGTACACAAACATAATTTTTAATTGAATATTTTTTCCAAAGTCGAGCGGTTTAAAAAAAAAAAAAATTATGGCCCATATAATTAGGATGACGTGGCACATTGTCGTTATTGGATTCTTCGACCAGCAGGAAATGAGTGTCACATTTTTTTCAAATAATGAGAAAAATATATATATGTATATATATAGACGAGGGGGAGGTTGAAATGGTTTTATGCGGGTGACCAGTGAGCTCCGTCACTTGGCATGACAAACTGGATCAATTTACAAGACAAGTTCTCCCATATGACCTCCTCACAAATGCTTTCACGTTGCGAATAGCAAACAAATGGAGAACTATTTTTAAGAAATATTCCAGGCTCGATTGGGTGGACAGGGATTAATAATTATTGGAGGCAACCCCTCGTGTTGGCCCCAAAAAATTCCTCCCCCGAAAAATGCCACCCTCGAAATATGAAGTTGAGGAAAAATGGACATATATATATATATGAATCCACGAATTTCTCAAATTCATCCCCAAAAGCGAGGGTGGTGTTGGCACATGAGTCATGTGTGTACTGTCTATGTTAGTTGTATTATAGAAGAGACGCTCGTATCCCCATCGTATAAATTTCCCCTTCCACACGTCATCCAGACCCACACGAATATCGAGTAAAGCACCGAATTGTCCATCGAGCTCGAAGGGTGTCCTTTGCTTTGGGACAAGTTTCATTTTTCTCTCGTCTTTGAACGAGAAATTCTCGTTAGCTATGTGGCAAATCATCCCCTCCACTCTCTCAATTAAATAAGCCCGTAGAGTATTTACAGAATTTTCTTGTCATAGTCGCCACTAAAATTCATTATATAACGTTCCAAAAATGAATTAGCCGAAAACTAACCAGCTAGAAAGTAAAGCGTTTGTTCTTCGTCTTTCTCTTTTTTTTTTCACCCCCTCCACCCTTCGACATATCGGATAGAATTCAATGGGTATTTGAGCTTCGTCTTTTTCGATCGCTATATAGTGTAATATATAATGGTATATATATATATATATATATAGGATATAATGCGCGACGCACTTTGATATTGTACTCGAGACAGTAAGCTATCCATGTGTCGTATCGAATTCCGCTCGAACGGGGCTTGAGGGATGAACGAGAATTCCCTTTGGTCGGTATGAAGCTAATGGCTGACTGGCAAAAGTAGCATCCTTTTTCACAAAATATCTTGCCAGTCATTTTTTCCCCCATTTTGTCATTATTATTATTATTATTATGCATCTTTGTATTATTGTTTATTGATCGTTTACTCGCATGCAAACCTGAGATAATATAATTTGTGTAATGAAAGAAATAGAAAAATTATTGATGATTTTTTTTTTCGTCCATTGTCAAAGTGTTTCGTTCTGTTTGCAGTGGGTGAGGATTTGAAGCGAGCAAGGTGCGGGGCCACGCGTGGTACGTGCATTGCGGAAAAGACAAAAAAAAATATATATATATCATCGGGGCTTTTTGAATTATTGCCAAAACGGCATAGAGAGAGAGAGAGAGAGAGAGAGAGAGAGAGAGAGAGAGAGAGAGATAAAAAGCACGAAAGATTGAAAAAAAAGTAACAATGGCGTTCACAGTGGCCCGTGAACAATCGGTAATTCCAATAGATCAGCAAACGAGCGAGATCGACAGCGAGAGCTCGAGCGGTTGCGAGGATCGTGAGGCGAGAAAAAGATCGCGGGAAGATATGGACAACAGCAGCGCCGGTGGTGGAAGTCCAAAGAAACGACGAAAACAAACGACACCAGTGAGATTTCCAACGTCATTGATGAGCAACGACGAGCTGCTGCGTGCCGAGTCCGAGGAGGAGGAAGAAGACGAGGACGAGGAGGAGGACGGGGATGATAATGATTTGGATGAGGAGAATCATAATGGCGATATGGAAAATGGCGCTGGTGGAACTGTTCGAGGAGAGGAGGGGGAGACGACACACTCAATGCTGGCAGGTAAGCCAAGAACGATATCGCCACATGCGTTTATGCAAAATATCGTTGAACAAACGAAAACTGCGATGACATCAACAACGAACATGATCAAAGACGAAAATTTAAACAGTGAATTTCGCTGTCAATTTTGTGGTCTTTCCTTCAATGCAAATGATACACTGGCACGTCATCTCGAGTCCGAACACTCGAATGTTTTCAATGCGTTACAAGCAGCGACAAATATTTCACCGTTATCCGAACAGGTTAGAATTAAGCTCGAACCAACGACGAATGAAATTCACGAGGATCCTGAGAGTCCTGTAAATCTTTCGGGTTTAGGAATGAAAAATTTTGCTGCCAATTGGCTCAATTCTCAAGCTCAGGCTCAGCAACAACAGCAACACTTAAATTTGCAATCACAAAATTCAGATGATTGGACATCCTCGAGTCCCGTAACTTCCGTTCCTAATCATCTACAGGCACTAACGTTTCCTGGTGCTCTTGCTCAGTACCTTCCCCTGCCAGCATTTTCCCTGACCGACGCCGGACAGCTTCCTCGTCCCCCTGTTGGTCCAGCGCCCATTAGAATCTTCAATCCCGATGCCTACTGCGATCTTTGCAACAAGGAATTTTGCAACAAATATTTTCTCAAAACGCACAAGGCGAACAAGCATGGAATTTATATGGATCCACCGTGTCAAAATCCAAGTGATGGCAGCATGGCTGGCAGTTTGTTCGCAGGGGCATTTGCCCCTGGTACGGTCAAGATGGAACAAACCCAGAGGCTCGAAGTTCCTGTCCCCCTGGTATCCGTACCATCGGCCAACACAGTTCCTTGTGACTTGTGCCAGAAACGTTTCAAAAATGATGATTCCCTCAGGAAACACAAGCAAAAGGTTCACAATGACTCGATGGATCATCAAGAGTCACACTCATTGCCAGCGACCGGAAGTAGCATCGAGGACGATCGCGAAATATCGCGAAACAGTCCAAGCGCAATGGAAACACTTTTCAAGCAAGAATTTGGCATTGAGCAGGAAGATTCGAAATTTATGCCAGCACCGAGACATTTGTCACCCCAATCGAGCCAGCAGGCCAGAGACTCGGGTTTTAACGCCGATCGTTTGAGACGACTCGGTGTCATTAATCCTGAAGCATTTTGCGAGATATGCTGCAAGGAATATTGCAACAAGTACTTTTTGCGTACTCACAAAATTAAGAGACATGGAATATACATTCACGATAACGAAAAACCACCGAGTAATCCAGGAAACGCCGCCAGTTGGCATCAAATACAGACCAGCCCGTTAAATCTCATTGTCGCCGACAGCAATCCAGGAAGTTCCTCGGAATCTGGTGATCGTCCTCATGATGATTACGAGTGTAAGCCATGCGGTATTCGTTTTCAAACGTTGGGTCTTTACCGGTCACATCGGGCAAGGATGCACGAGCTTGAGGATCAAAAGTCACCGAAGCAAGATTTTGATTTGGATTTAACGGATCAACGAACCGACTCCATTTCCGAGGATTTGCAAAAATTACAGACTATGATTTTGCAACTGAATGGCTTGGAGCCAGGAAGGACATCGAGCTGTGCTGTTTGTGGAAGAGAATGTGAGAATATTGCTGCTTTGAGGAGTCACATGAGTCTCGAGCATGGTGGAATCAATGAAGATATCTCATCCCCATTCCAACCCAATGAATTATCACTCAATGGAACTTCAACTTTTTGCACACTTTGCGAGAAGGAATATCAGAATCCGGATGCACTGAGGCAACACATAACCGAAGAGCATCAAACGAGCCCTAATAATGTTCCAACAACTCCGCAAAATCCGGTAATCTCGAGTGTCATTCCTGCTCCGATTCCAGTCGTGACGACCCCGGTAACTGTTCCAGTCCCATCAACGACCTCTCTACAGACACCAACCGCACCTCAGCCAGAACGAAAAATCACTTCGATGACACCAACATCGAGCTACTGCGAGCTCTGTCGCAAAGAATTGTGCAATAAATATTTCATGAAAACGCATATGCAAAAAATGCACAATATCGAGATCGAGAATGGCTCGCAGATTGGTGGTGTAATTTGCAATATATGCAACAAGGAATTGTGCAGTAAATATTTTCTTCGAGTGCACAAGCAGAATACACATGGGATCGTTGACGAGGGAAATACAACGTCGAATAAGCAAGAAGCTTACGAATCATCGAGCAATGACGATACAGCTCTCAAGCCTGATCAACTGGGTGATCTGAGTCATCGTTACTTCACCCATTTTACGGAGGTCTGTCCAGTCTGCAGTCGAAGATTCCGAAGTATAAAATGGCTCAAGGCTCATCTTCTGGGTGATCATGGAAAGACTGGAATTGACAAATGGCGCGAGCTGGAGCAACAGTATCAAAATTCATCGAGGTCAGGAGGTGTGAGAAGCTCGGGTGGTGGTGGTGGTGGTGGTGGTGGTGGTGGCGGTGGTGGAAACAGACCGAGCCAACAGAATCAAAGCATAAAAATACCAAATGGATTAGAAGTTGTTCAGCAACAATTGAAGAACAATGATTATGTGGGTCTTGGAAATCAAGTATTGTCGAGTCTCTTTGGTTCCTCGGTCGATGAGCAGCAGGCCAAAAGTTATCGTTGCTCATATTGTACTTTTACGACGACGGTACTGCCATTTTTATTTCTCCATGAGAGATCCCACACTAGTCCGCAAGAGAATAATTCTGGTACTGAGAGCACTGGTGGTTCTCTCCAGTGTCCTATATGCTCGCAGACTTTTCAACAACCTGAACTTTTGCATCATCATTTATTAACGCGTCATCAGTTCACGGGTTTGTTGTCGCAAATTCCTGCCCCGTTGATCAACAATCCAAGGCTCGAGGCTGTTGGTCTCGACAGAGCCAACGAGATTTACGAGAAAGCCGATTACGAGGGAAAGGAGGAACGTTCTCAATCGAGTCCCCACGTTTCATTGGGAAATCCCGAATCGATCAAAAGCCACCAAACGCCGGTGGAGGAGCCGATAAAGGAAAAGGTCCTTTACACGCCCAAGGGAGTTTTCAAGTGCGCTCAATGCGGCTACGCGACCGCAAATGTCAACAGGATAAGGAAACACGTTAATAAAAATCACAAGACAATTGGCGATGTTACCGATAGTGTTATCGATGAATTGACCAAAACACTCAAAGACGTTGCGAATAAACACAAAGTACCGGCTAGTTATGCAATGCCACAGGACATGAATTCAAATCCTGACATTACGACGGTGATGCAACCATTTTTCATCGAGGAACGAGACATTGGACGAATCGGCGATGATCCAAACAACGAGAAACGTTTTGCACCTGCGCTCGTTTATCTCCCAGTACGAGCCAGGATCAGCAGTGCCCTTACGACCTCCTTTACTCTCAGTCCTGCCTGAAATTGATCCCAGCTCATTCATTGCATCTCCTGCCTCGATCATCGACTATTTCCCATCCCCAAAAAAATTCAATCACCGAGTGCGAACGTCACGCAACGAGAAACTTATCAATTATCACTCATGAGATATAAAACGTAACGAAGAGATAAATTAATTGCGATACGAGAACGTCGCCAAAACAAAAACAAAAAAAAAAATTACAAACGCAACAAAAAATTATATTTGCTGTCACAATATTTAAACACGAGCACGTGCGGTATTGGTTCCTAATGAGAGAGAGAGAGAGAGAGAGAGAGGGAGAGGGGGAGAGAGAGAAGAAGAACGAGAGACCAGTAGCGAGATAGATATTTTTTTAACGGAGAAAAAAATGAAAAAAAAAACCCAAAGAATTTTTATATAAATACAGTGTGAATTCATTTATCGCGCCAGATAATATTTAAATGATTCTCATAATTTCTCAATGATGGTACACGGTTTTTTTTCATTAATTCTTCTCACGTACGAGAATGCTAGGAGCCATTTTGTATTTTTATTTTGCCCTAATAATTTTACTCTACTGAATTATTGCGTACCGGTTGACGAGCTTTGAGGCTTAAAAAAATACACACAGACAAAAACACACACAGATACACAGACACAGGGGGGCACAGACACACATTTTGCCTCTTCTAAAGGGCCCTCACGTTTAGAAACCTCGTTGTTATAAATATATTCTAATCGCGATGTTATACTGTAAATATTAATTATAACTATCTGATTATAATGGGTGATCGACAAAGTTCCTATTTTAAATGATGCGGGGCCCGCCAAAGTGAAACGAGTCGACGCGGTCAACCGGGCGTGTAATTGTTTTTTTTTTTTTTTTCTTTTTCCTCACTTTTATTCATTTATTTTTAAATTTATTTTTCATCTTTTACAATTTAACGACAGTTCCTCGATTGTTATTCCGTTATGTAAATGGCGACTGAAAAAAATTGAACAATCCTATTTCATTAGCCGATATGGTTTTTTTTTTTTTTTTTTCATCTAGTCAATATTTTAATATAACAAAAAGAGAATGAAAAAAAAAAAACTTAATCAAGATGAAAATATTAGTTTAGACGAGAAACGAGGGATATATTAGAGAGGATATTCTGTAAAAAAAAAAAACAAAAACGAAAACCTAGTGTTCTACGTTACGATAAACAAAGGAAGAACAAAAAAAAAAACAAAATTATGTACGATATCGCGAGAGAACGCACAAGAACTTTGGATTCGTTATAACGTAATCAAGGTTAATTAATCATCGAATAATGATGAAAAAGAAAAAAAAAAAAAAAAACCAAAAAAAATTGAGCAAACAAAAGAAACAAACCAAAGAAACTCAGGGTGGTTGGCAGTATGACCTCGGCAACAGAGAGTACAATCGTATACACAGCCAACGCATTTAAAAAAATAAATAAAAACAAAACAAACAAATGAAAAATAATAATTAAAAGTGAAACAAAAAAAAAAAAGATAGAATTTAAAATACGTTAAATACTATAATGATATTAGTATGTCCGATTTAGAGTTTCTTGGATGATGACTGCTTGCCCCATTTATATAGAACGAAACATTTGCAGTATGCGAGAGGCTGAGAGACGAAAAACAAAACAAAGAAATACCAAAAGACCAAAATCTCGAAAATTTTATCAACTATTATAAAATATCTCAAAATCATTACGATTGAATAGATTTTTATCGTGAATTAGAATCAAGCGAGGATGAAGAGCAGATGAAAAAAAAAATTAAATTAAAAAAATAAAAAAAACAATACATTCTAGTCTAATGCGTAAACAAAGATGTAGAAAAGCTGTTCATGCCCGTGCCTTGCCAGCTTGAGAAACTGAGAATCAAAATTTAATCATTATTACCAAATTATTGTAATTGATTTGAGATTTTTTTTTTTAAATTTATTTGACAGTTTGATGAACCCTCGTCAACCCTCCCTGGGAACTTTGCTGTCGTCTCTTCCTCCCTAAATATACGTATATATTTTTTTCATATATATATATATATATATATATATATATATATATATATATACACATGGCATGCGTGCGTAGCTCACAAACATTACTCGCATTTTCCTTGCATAATGTATTCATTAAAATAATACTCTGTCATTGGTGAAATAATATTTCGTAGCTTTCTCTTTTACTTTCTCTCCCTCCCACTCTCTCTCTCTCTCTCTCTCTCTCTCTCTCTGTCTTTCTCGTTGTTTAGTCTCGCATCAACGGAAAGGGACAAACCCCAAGAGAGTTAGAGAGAGAAAGAGAGAAAGAGAGAAAAAGAGAAAAAGAGAAAAAGAGAAAGAGAGAAACTAGCCGATATATGTATCCCGAACAATTTTACGTGAGCTACGGAAATTATTGGAAAAAAAAAGACAGCTGCGACCGAGCACACACACGTAGTAGTGACCACTCGCTCGCTCCTGCCTGCCTGCCTGCCTAGAGAACACAGCCGGCTCACGATAGGCAACACGCGTGTAAAACTCAAACACTCTAACCGTCTAGCACTCGTTGCAGAATGCGTGCAACGGTCAGTCCCTCAACGTACGTACAGACCGACAGACTGACCACGACATATTCCCATTAGCCTGTCTCAAGCATTTTTTTAAATTTTAATATGAAGATAAAATTTATATACAACATAATTTTAGATTGATATTTTCGTTATTTAAAAGTTTTTTTAATTTTCTTATATTGTAATTTGGAATATTTTTTTTTCATTATGAAAATTAACTTTTCTTTCAGTTCCTAATTGCCTAGAATTCTTAAATTCTGAGACTTTGCGATTAGAAAAATTATTAACTTGATTCTTTTTTATCCCCCACGAGCCTAAATTCAATTTTCAAATTTTTTTCTTCTCCAAATAAAATTCTGTAATTTGCAATATTTTGTTTGTTTTTTTTTTAATACGCAAGTAACTTTTCTTTACCATTTCATTGCCCAGAATTTTTTTCCACGACAATTTGTCCCACCTGAAACTATAATTATAGCATGTAGAGACGAAAAAAAAACAAAAAAAAAACAAAAAAATTCTCCACATTACTCATTTATTCATTTTGATAAATACGAATTGTGAGCAATTTCGAGTGACATTTTAACCGCTTGGCCCAATGATTTACAACCACTGTCTGATCTCATATCTGCCAGTGTGAAACTGAACATAAGGCTCGCATACGCGATTAGTTCGAAAAATGGTGAAAAGCTCTCGTTTTGCTTCGCATTCGTCGCCATTGTCTACAGTCCCATAAAAATTTATCTCTCTTACCTACTATTTTTTTTTTTTTGTTCCTCCCTACGAAACGAATAAAAATAAGAAACGCTTCTGTGTGTCTGGGCTGTGTTGTCGTTTCGGGGGTAACACGAGAAAGAGAGAGAGAGAGAGAAGTCATGGACGAGCGGAGTGAATCATTGCCCGGGGCTAAATTTTCTCTCTCTCTCTCTCGGTCACCCCACGTAAAATATAGTGAATGGCCAATGGGCGAGCCGTCTATTTTTTCCAAAAATTCGAATGAATTAGTATGCGCGCACGCATGCATTAACATATATTTTAGGGGAGGAAGAAACGACCATTACGACATGGAGAAAAAAGAGAGAGAGAGAGAGAGAGAGATGGAAAAGGGGGATGAAAAGCATTGAAAAAATCGAGGGAACGAGAGAAAAATCGAGATGAATGAGAGGAGAAGTATTTTTCGCACCAGGGAACGGTGGAGCAGGAGGGGGGGGGGGGGGGGGGAGAGAAAAATCGTATTTCCATGAGCATTGTCCGATATAGGGGATGGGGTGGGGGGTCGTCGGTGGAGGGAAAAAAAAAAGATCGGCAGTTTGAACTGTGTCGATCTGCATCTGGCAGAGAGAGAGAAAGAGAGAGTGAGATGCGCGTGCGATCGAGAATCGGGGGTCAGAGAGGTCATCGCGCGTTGACCTTGGCCAGGGTCGAAAGAAGGGAGCGAAAATTTTTAGGGAAAAACTGGCCGATGGCGCGTGTCTTTTGTCCACGTATGTACGTGTGTGTGTGTGTGTGTGTGTGTGTGTGTGTGCGAGCGAGAATGTGAGTGGCAAAGAAAGCAAAGAAATAAGAGAGAAGGGCGGGAGGGATGCGGATGAGGGACAATGACATGCAAAAATGCGTATCGACGATGGTAAATGGGCCGTTTTTAATTGCCCCAGAGAGAGAGAGAGAGAGAGAGAGAAAAGCGGTAAATGTCTCGTACAATGTTCACAGTAAATTGCACCCCGGAGAGAAAAAAAAAAAAACAAAATTACGAGAGGGGTTGTCTCGGTCCCTAAAAGGCCACACGAGCGTTTATTTAAATTGTTATACCGTTATTTCGGTATTGATAATAATAAACTTGGGCAGAGTTTTATTTTTCCAACAACGTGTACAACGTAAAACGTCAAACTTCGTTTTCTCATGCATAAATCAACCCTCTGAGACATTTGTCAGTTGTAATGAGAATAAAAATAATCATATGATGAACAAAAAAAAAAGAAAAAAAAAAGTAATGGACGAATGAAAAATTATGACGAGCTTGGTGGCTCGTCACACGAAAAACGTTGATTAAAAATTCACGAAACAAGAGACAAAAGTGATTGGTCATGGAAAAAGTATACAAACGTGACGGGATAATTGTATATTTGCTCTGAGGGGGAAGAATTTGTTTTTTTTTTTTATATTTTCTTTCCCTTTTTTTTTTTTTTTCTTGACGTTGTGTGAGAAAGTGAAGTGGCGTTTAAAGATTGAACGAGTGCGTTCGATGGGCCTCGTACAATAATATTATATGACAGTTGTGTAGAAAGAAGAAGAAAAAAAAAAAAAATTCTGCTACAAACGCGAGAGAGAACCTGACGCTAAAATTGCCTTTTGTAAACGTAATTGAGCGCAAAATCAAATTAACCGGTAAATCAAAGAAAAAGGAAGAGAAGGAAAAGTAAATTATATTGAAAATAATTGGTATATATTATTGATTATGGCTAAGTACATTAGGTAGTTTTTAACGGTATATATATTTATATATATATATATATATAGATATATATATATATAGATATTTATCAAATATCGCGAAAGTGATGATGTGCGTTTCGTCTAGGAAATCGACGAAAGATTTCCCATTTGTATTATATAGACGAAACTTTTGAAATTAATGTGAATAATCATCGTACGATTTATAGTACGAGGAGCGTGAAGCGTGAGAAAAAAAAATCTGCGAAACGTCGATTAGTATTAATTAGAAAAAGAAAAAAAAAAAATAGTATACAATGTGATTCAGAATGAATGAGCATTTTTTTTTTTTTTAACGATCTTTTTTTTTTCGATTAATTTATGTCGCCAATTTTTTGCACGTTGATGAGAGAAATCACAAAAAGCCAATACTCGAGGGGGAAGAAAAAAAATGCTCTGATTCTGATTCACTCTGTATATCTAGTCATTTTGGAGACGGTTTACAATTCCTAATTAAGCTAGTCCAACATTGTAGTCAACAGTTATTATTATTATTATTTAATTATTATTTAATGATTTCTTAATTTTTTTACGCTGCAAGCGCTCGCAAGTTCCTATATTATTATTATTATTATTTATCGAAAAACGCTTTATATTTAAAAGAAAAAAATAAAATTATATTAATTTAATATGATTTGTGAATTTTTATTTTATTTTTATAATTTCCCGCATGTCTCTCGTTAATTCAAATTTGCACGCTTCATATTTTAATGACGTATTTCACTGTCTAATAATTAGTCTCTGTTTGAGTTTTACACATGCTTTACACACTCTCTTTTATTACAGCAAACAAATTTCGTCGACACGTGGGGTGCGACCCCCATAGAAAGCTTAAAATTTTCAACCACCCTCGCACATGGGGGGCAAAATTTTTTATTATTTTTTTTATTTATTTTTCTATTTATTTTTGTTCTGTTTGCCCTCGGACAACCCTGCGCGTGCCGTCGAGACAAATATTCCCTCTAGAGGAGTATAAAGAAAAAAAAGAAAAAAGTTGACGAATTTGTCGCGTGCTCGTAGAATTTCCGAACTGTATGACGGAAATCGATATATCTATAGAAACAGGAAAAACTATTCAGAGTCTCGATGAATTTCACATGAATCTTCGGGAAAGAGAGAGAGAGAGAGAGAGAAAGAAAGAGAGAGAGGCAAACTAGAGGGTGGATGAGCAGGGGGACGTTCGACGACCGAGAGGTGGTTCGACATACACCAGAAAGCAAAGAGAGAGAGAGAGAGAGAGACAAAGTAGAATCGAGTCACGAACCGTAATCTACTTTGCAATTGGAATTACGGATATGCCCGCCAAGTTTATCGAACGCGAAAACTTGGAAGAGAAAGATATCGCGTGTTTCAACCAACCCCCCCCCCTCCACCCCCAATCCTACAACCGTCCCCTTCATCCCTCTCGTGGAAACGTAATCAATGTCAACCAGCCTAACCCCCACGACGAGAACGAAGAGTAAATAATTCGAGACTGAAAGTGCGCGCTGTTTGAGAGTACGCCAAGTCAGGGAGGATATATAGGGGGAGGGGGGTGAAAAAGTTTCGATTCTCGTCACACTTCAAAGATCGATTTTATTTCCTGCCTCGTCTGACATTGATGATTTTTTTTTTGTTTCCTCTCTCGTGTCTCCCTTTTTTTTTTTTTGCAATCGAATGAGAGAGGGGGTGGAAAATATAAAAGTGTACACGGGATGCGTTGGGGTATAAAGATTTTCGTTGTTTTCCAACTAACGATCGGACGAGTAAATGACACAAACCACCCTCAATTCTTTTATATATGTATACACATATGTATTATATATTATATATTATATACTTTAGTGTGCTATCTGCGTCGCACGCACACGCGTATACGGAAACAGCCGTCCACCCACATCCTGCGGGTCTCTCTCTCTCTCTCTCTCTCGCTCTTTCTGGCTCCTCCAGCACCCCCTTGTATAAAAATCAATAATATCTTGCGGTTTCCAAGAGCTCGGAAAAACTGCTTCGCATTTATACATATATATATATATATATATATATATATATATATATAGAGAGCTAGAGAACGTGGCAAGTCCAAACGATCCGTGTGGAAAAAGGGGAAGGTATTCGTGAAGAGAGAGAGAGAGAGAAATACAGAAAGAAAAACAGTCCCGTCATCATCATCATCATCATCTATAGATACATTTCAAAAGGGAATGAAAAATAAAATATGGCCAAAAATTCGTCGGGAAAAAGGAGAATGACAGAGAAAAAAAAAAAAAAAAAAACAAAATTTACACATTTTTTAAAATTCATTTGCCAAAATATTTTTCAACCCCTCTTAGAAAAATATTGAAAATGACAAAAAAAAATATTCCTCACTCACGTAAACGAGCATAATGTATCTTTAAATTGAAGAAAGTAATATTCCAGGCACTCGAGAAAAGATATCATATCGAATGGGGCTGCCTTTTTTCCACCCCTGCCCCCATCCACCCCTTCAAACACCCCAACATTCTCTCTCATCAGCTTCGAATATTCTGTCCTTTTCTTCGACTCTCGTTTCCGCGAAGGAGGAAAAGCAGGCTGCAATTATCAAAGCCTCCCCTTTGCGTTCGTTTCATTCACCCCCCCCCCCTGTCACCCCTACAGAAAAGTCTTTTCTTCTTCGTTTTCTCTCGCATCAGTCGATCTCACTCTCTTATTTTTCCCCTCGCCAGTCCTGGAGGGTTGGCTCTCTCTCTCTCTCTCGCCCTCGTCATCTTACACCAACTTCGAAATTTCATCCTCCCGTAATAATTTTACCCCTCCCATCCCCCCCACCCTACCACCGTCTCGCCAGTCCTTCAGCCCTCGATTTTCCTTTCTCTTTCTCAATCTCGTGTTTGTGTATGTGCGCGTTCGCGAATAACGGGATGAAAAAGCACCAACACCAAGAGGGTTTCTTGATTACTACGACCACCACCGTCTCAACCCCCACCCCCCACCCCAACCCCCACCCCCACCTCCCTCACTCCCTCTCTCTCTCTCTCTCTCTCTCTCTCCCTCTCTCTCGCTCTCTCTCTCTCTCTCTCTCTCTCTCTCTCTTCATCCCCCTGTAGAGCCTTACGCACCCCCTCTACGAGAGCCAACACGATCAAAAGAAGCAGCTCCTCGCTTTTAGCCCCTTTTGGACTCTTTTTCTCGATGCCCGGGCATTTTCTACGACAACGAGGAAAACGTGCCTCTTCCTTGATCAACTCCCCCTGCCCCCTTATTCGCTCTTCTCAACACAGCACACCCTCTCTTAGCCGGAGGGTGAGAGAGAGAGAGAGAGAGAGAGAGAGAGAGAGAGAGAGAGAAAGCATGTGGCTTTAATTTCGTCCATCGCACGGACCCTTTTTTTTTCCCTAAATCGATATTTTCCCTCGGCTCGACAAAAATCTAACATTCTCATCTCGAGACTTATTCTACAAGCATACGCACACACACTGTCTTTTCATCCCTCTTTTCGTTTTATTTTTTTTTTCTATTTTATCATTTCAATGAGTAATCGTAAATTATTTTACAACACTCGCGTCATTGAGTCGAAACGAAAAGGGATGTTTTGTTGAGGGATAACAGGGGTATGCCACAAAAATTCGACTCAAAGGGTTTCCCTAAAAAAAAAATATATATATATATTATAAAAAGGGGTTAAATCGGTTTTTTTTTTCATCCCGATCCAAACAAATGTGAATTTTTATAGTTGGCGTGAAAAATAAAAGGTTTGTCGCGCGTTCAACACGCGACAGATCGTATCGTCAACAAAAGACTCTCGCGAGATTTAGCGTGTGTGTCTGTGAAATTGGGAATTTTTTTTCCGTAAATTCGGAATATTCCATCGAAAGGGGTGAGAATTGATTGTGTTTCTCCAGGGGTGGTGAAGATTGGGGTGCGTTGTTTGTGCGGAGGATGGACGAGCAGATAAAGAGAGAGAGAGAGAGAGAGAGAGAGAGAGAGAGAGAGAGAGAGAGGGTTGCCAGAAAGTGGGAAACGAGCCAACCCTTTATTTGCACAGGATCGTAACAGAGGGGTTGAAATTCGCTCGCGGCCTGTTTTCGAAGTTTTCCCTGTCATTCTCTCAATCTCTTGACAGTGGGGTTGGAATTTTTCTGCACGGAAATACGTAGTTTCGAACGGATAATTTCACCCTAAAATTTCAGCTGCGCCCCCATCGCGCATTTTCGATTCAACTTGGAAAATTTTGCCTTTGCTTCGATGGATTTCAACCCCCCACCCCTATTCTGTACTACCCGATTTACACAATATTTTGGAAAATCCTTTATGAGGGATCGCTCGGACCCTTCGACATTGCACCGGCTTAACATTTCTCTCTCTCTCTCTCTCTCTCTCTCTCTCTCTCTCTCTTTCTCTCTATTTTTCTCATTCATTGTCCGCGCATTTGAGGCTCAAAACGACAGATGGGAACCTCGAGCTCATTCGGCACGCGCACGCGCCACACGATCCGTATTTCCTTTTCAATTTCAACCCGGCAAATTGTAGAAGGAGATCGCGAGATAAAGAATCGAAAAAAAAAAAAAAAAAACGAATTTTTGTGAAAACGTGAAATTAGGGTTGAATATTTTGGAGGTGGGGGAGGGGTGGTGGGGGGGGGGGGGGGGGGGGGGAAGAGATGAAAGACGGCTGAATTAACATGGAGAGATTGAATGAATTCATTGGTCCGGAAGGGGTGAAAATAACCCCCTGTTCTATTTTTTTAACGCGCCTCCCTCTCCACGATGGATGAAGATTTTTTTTTTCAAATTTGAGAAAAGAAATTTTTGACATCTGCGTCCTTGATTATTTTTTTTTTTTTTGTACTTTAAATCGTTTTTTTTTTGGTTAATTTTTTTTTTGCTTCATCTGTTGTAGTCAATAGTTGGACGCGATTCAAGTTCCTATTACGTAATAATGTTGCGATTCGTGTGTTCCTCGGTTGAGCTTCAATCGACGAACTCTCTCTTATAATATTAATAATATTTTAATCACCGAAAATTAATGATTTTTCAAATGAACTGAGAAAAATATGGAAAAAAATAAATAAGAAACCAAAAACCTGACCAAGCATATGCCTATACATATATACATGTAACTACTAATTACGAACCTCCATTATTATATGTATACACACAAAAAACCGGAAAAAAATGACATCGCAGTTGACGATAATAATAATAATAATAATAATAATAATAATAATAATAATAATAACGATAATGATATTAAAAGAAAAAAATTAATAAAAATTCGAGCTGATGAGCGAGAAAAAAAAAGGCGCGATAAATTGTAACGAAAATCAAAATTAGCCAGTAAAATTGTATTAATTACGTATAGGGTTGTAGCCAAGATTTAAAAAAAAACCCCATAGCGTTAAGCCACAAAGAGTTTATGTATTTCGAGTGAAAAGAATATGATAAAAAAAAAAAAAAGGACGAAATAATAATAATAATCATTCAACGAGTTTCTCGATTCAGGGTCCCAAATTCACTCCACGCGTAAATATTATATATATATATATGATGTAATAGTGGGAAAGTTAGAGTGTAACTTTTCAGATTGAACCTCTATATACATATATTTAAAAAAATATACGCAACAAAACGAAAAAAACGTCAAGTACAACTATTTAGAGACTCGAGTGGGGAGTGATTATTTAATTATATATATATCGTATGTCGATGAAAATATACAAGAATTTTGTAGACTATGCGCAAGTGTACATTTACCGGTGTACATAATAACGAGTGCGTCTATAATCTGCGCTCTCAAAAAAAAAAAAAAAAAAAAAAAACAAAAAATCAAAAAAAAAATATTTAAGAAAAAACAAGAAAATAGTCACAAGTAAAATGAAAAATAGTTTTATCGATCTCCGACAACATTGTACATATTCACGAGAGAAACAAGAAAAAATCCACGAGAACATATATATATATATATATATATGTATATCGACGAACAATTATTTTTCGATGCCGAAAATTCGTGTCCAAAAAAAAAAACAAAAAGAAACATTATTATCGCCACTCGGAAAAGTCAAAACTGCTGAGAAATATTCTGTGATTTTTATTTTCTCTTAGACACCCTACGATGTTCCTAAAATAATACCGATTGCTGATTTTTAAATAACGCGTGAATTTTTATCTTGCACGAGAAAACAAAAGAAACAAAAAATTGTATCTGTGTGTTTTGTGTGTGAATGAACTCCGGCTACGTGTAAACTGACAAAATGCCCTCTATTGTTTTAATTTACACATTTTTTTTTTTTGTGTGTTTATTGTATGTACAGCTGCACGAGTACCTATGTCACAAACAATTAAATCCTCGTGTACTCACGCCCGATTATTTGCTCCTTTGCAAAAAGTGAGAGAAGGAGAAAAAAAAATCGGATACGTCATTTAATGCAAAAGTGTGAAAATTTGCGGTTAATGATACGAGTGAATTCGCGATCACTTAATTTTCCTACTACCAAACGTTCCTATAAACACGAGTTTACTTATATTTATTAGATTATTATTATTATTATTATTATTATTATTATTATTACTATTATTAATATTATTATTATTGCTATTATTATTATACGATGTTGATTATAATTATTGTGCTATCTTGTACAAATGATTTTTTTTTTCGCGAGATCGAGTAATGCGATTATCGACGATTAAGGTGGCTATAAGGTGAATGGAGCAACGTGAATCAAAAGATTGAGAATCAAAATTAATTATAAGTGAAACAAAGGAGAAGATAAAAAGAAACAGTAAGGTGTAAGAGACTTGTCAATGGACATTGCTCGTTAGTTGATAAATTATTATGATTATTATTATTGTAACGAATAAATTTTTTCATTCGTTCGCGAATTTTAGTATTACGCTTTTAAATGAAAAAAAATAAAAATTCGTTTTCGTTTTTGGATTCGAAAAGATCAATTACTTTTTTTGCATATGATATTTATTGCCATCGATATATTTCTAATCGTATAGAAAGGAAAATGAAAAACAAAAAAAAAGATCGCGACTACACGTATCTGATAATTTGTCGCTAATTGTTCGTGAGAGAGCATGAAGAATAAATGATTGAAAAATAAAAATAAACAACAACGAGATAACATATGGCGATGATGATCGTTTGTCATTTTAACGTATTGGTCTCTTAGCTACCTTTGTATTATGAGACGTATTCACAAATATATATATATATATGTATATATATATATATATATTGCGAGAATAATAATGATAATAAAAAAAAAGAAAAAAATAATTGTTGTATTCAATACTTGGACCGATGAAATTTCAATCTTTCAGCAATCTCCCAGTTTCTGTGCTACGATAAATGAGGTAAGCTCTATCATTTCAATTGATCACTCTTTTCGTAATTGTCCTCCTCGAAAATTGAGTATAATTATTGATCCATTGGGAATTTCCTCATTGCAAAAACACTTTTGCTTATTGATCATTTCTCGAATGATTTTACACGTCAGAGAGATGAACGTGTGAATATATACCTCGTTCTTGACACTTTGGCCATTCTTCGTTTATTTAACCCAATTGATTGTTGTCGTCATTACATACCAAAGCGATGGATAATACATCGAGATAAGCGAAAAAAAAAATATTACTCTCGAGAGAGTGATAAAGCAGCATGACTTATTTCATTACACAGAGGATCATAATGTGATTTAAAAAAAAATAAATAAAAAAAAACTGGTAACTCGAAATGACAATACATGAGATAAATTCGTTATGAAGATAATAATAATGACCATGAGAATAATTATGAAACTATATTTTTAAAATAATACCTACTAATTGCAAAAACTAAGTGAAAAAAAATCCTCCAAAGATACTAATAATTTATGTACGAGAATAGCTGACTACAATTATTTTGTATGACTCAAAAAATCATTTTTCCTCTTATCAAATAATTATTCGTTGCAAACTTATCAGAAAATTGTATTTAATGGTTTTGCGCATTCTCAATAGAATATTGTAAACTGGTTATCAGCACATAAATTCTCTCAACTACGCTGAAAACTAGACGCTGTTTTTTTCCTTTCGATTTTTAAATTGCACAACTGTCCTTATATGCGACTAAATACATGTATAATTCGATATACATAACGAATATAGAATCGTAGAATGTATCAAGCTCATTAAATATACAATAAAATCTCGATTTACTGAGGATTATCCGTGTGGAGGATTAATATGGAGCACGTAACTTGGACAAAAATAACTTTATGATAAAATATACTTGGCTGTACGATTTTTTTTTTTTTTCAATTTATTGTGCATGTATAAAATATCAAATTATCAAAAAACAAAATTCTAAAAATTATTTTTTTTACAGCGATTTTTATTTATACTTTTTGAGTTTGCGTTCAATGATTTTCCGAGCAAGCGACCCTTATCACGATTTTGGTTTGACATTTTTAATGTCTTAATAAATTTGTTTTTTTTTTTCAAAGTCATTTTGTCAAAGAATATTTTTGCCAAAGTAATTTAAATACGGGGATGAATTATCCGTGCTACGAAATAAATAAAAAATACCCAAAGAATTTTTTTTTTTTCTTTAATATTTAAATCGCACAATTAGCATAAAGCAATGATCAGTAGCGATAAATTTGTAATTTTCCGTAGGTCATTCCATTATATTATACAAAATCCGATAATCCGTAATTTTCAATTATCCATAGGAAGACCTCCACCTGCTTCGGATAATCGAGGCTTTACTGCACTCGATTGTAATTAAACAACATGCGAGGCATTTGTATATGGAAATTTATAGCTTTGTATAAGTCTCACGATTTAACGAGACATGTTTCAATGTTCATTTTGACGTAAGAAGAATGCAAAAATAAAAAACAAAAAAATTCCAGGCAAGAATAGACAACTGACGATAATTCTTTTGCCTCTTCTCCGGGGAATCCTTCGATTTTACCGCGTAAAAATCATACGATGGATTCCCCCTTGAGGAAAAAAAAAAAAAAAAAAACTAGAAGCTCAGAATTACGTGCTCAAAATACCTAATCAAGATTCTCACTCTGAACATTCCACATGAATGACAAGAATCGAAAAAAAAAAAAAAACAGATAAGCAAACTACTCGATTGAAGCGTACCTGATTTTTTTCACGATCTCGATCTAGATCTATAGATCATCTTACTATGAAATCGTGTACAATATTTTATTGCGTTGCAACAAAAAAAATAATAATAATATGTGCGTAATTCCTGACTTGATAATCGTCGCACGTCATACGTTAGTGATGAGATTTTTCTCGTACGTCAATCATTGATGAATTATATCGCTTGTCGATCGGTCAAAATAAAACAAAGTTTGGCAGATCGAAAACTGATTAAAATTTAAAGGTGAGGCAATTGAGAGATAATTTGGAGACACGTACGGGAAACGTGATGGGCAACTGTAAATCGAGGGTGTCCCAATAAATAAATAAAAATTGTAAGATTCCTATATATATATATATATATATTTAATATTTTACGATAAACATACAAAAATGCCAAGGCTTGTATATCGATCGATATCATCGAGCAGGGATGATCAAGGTAAGCTTCAATCTAACTTACATTTATTATAATTTTATATATATATATTTTTTTTTTATATTTCTACATCGAATTAAGAATACGTTTCACACCATTGAAAAATCAACGTAGTCTTATCGCAATTTACCCAGACGATTGGCACTTTGGATTCACTCACCTTTGCTCTTCCCCTCGCACATGAGGTCTAATATTTTGTTTTTTTTTTTAATTCAACTGAGAGTTGTTTAAAAAGTGAAAAAATAAATAAATAAAACTTTGCCAAAATTTTTGAAAAGACATTTTAGCCAAGGATTTTTTATCGGTTTAAATTAATTTTTTTTAAATGTATTTTTATCAGAGAGCTCGATCAATGAAAAAAAAAAAATAATAAAAAAAAATGAGACATCAAACGAGATGTGATTTGCGATGCTTTTGTCACGTTTCAATGACGTTTATGCAATCTCGAGATTCTCAGAGAGTGCAATAAAACTGGCTATCCCGCAATTAAAATTCTTATATAACGGGGATAAAGGTTGAGATTAAATAGTCCGCATCGTATAAAAGATTTGATATGACTTTGCCATGAAATAAAAAACATATTCGTGCGTGGTGGCAGAATTTGACGAAAAGCTTAAGGAGAAGATTTATCGGAAATAAATTATTCAGCATGAAAATTCCGATAGCAAATTGGAAAGGATGCAATTTTTTTTGTTTTTTTTTTTTTTCATTAAATATTTTTCTAATCAGTTAAAAAATTTAATTTTAATTGAATTTTAAATTTATATTTTTTAAACAATGATAATAAATAAGCTTTGGATTTTTTTTTTACAGACTCTGAGTATGAATAAAATAATTATTTTTGCAAAATGGGCAAAAAAATTGTCCATTGTAATAAAAGCCACGTAAATTAATTGATGCAATTAAATAAATTCTTGTTTGAAAAATTAAACTTTGTGGACAAAAATATTATCCTTAAAAAAAAATGTCATTCTCGTCCCCTCCCCATAAATTTCGACAATTTGTCTTGTAGCTTTTTGAGACTTGGCCTTACTGTTATATATAATACACACTTTCACATTGAATTACATTATTGCTCGATCGATATCTCACAAAACTTTCCCAAATCTCTGATAAGCCTTAAGTATGTCACAATACAAATATTTCGATTTACACCACACAAATATTCGTATACATGCCATTTACGATCGTGTATCCGAGCATCGATTAGACGCGAGGCGTCGATGACGAAAAATTGGTCAACGTAGCCAACGTAGTCATTATTCTCACAAGTAATTTTACATTTAAAAAAATTTTAGCTTGTCATGATCGATTGAAAAAATTATTTTTTTAATAAATCTTCATAATAATGAAATCGTGTGTGTTTGTGATTTTTATATTTGTGTGACACGGACATAACAATTGTGAGAATTTTGTGAAAGTTAAATTGATAACTGGCAGGAATAAAAGATTATTCGTTGGACACGCCAAATATACGATCAACGGTGGAAATTTCTTTCTCTCGTATTTAGCATCGAACGAATCCTCATAAAATCATTCTATAGATATATTGCTCAGTGGATATTGATTCAGAAGAAAAAGTTGATGACGTAAATCAAAATTAAACCGTAACCTTTGCGAATGGCGTATATACGCCTATAGCTATATCTATATAAATGGGAATAATTAATTTTCCGACAAAAGTTCGTTGATTTGGAGCTTTTTCACTCTGGTCTACGTCTCCTTTGGCTCAATTAATTTTATCAGACCTCACCAATGTAACGAAAAAAATATATATAATAACAATAATAATAATATAACAAAAAGAAGAGCACGAGCAAATATTTAGATAACGGTATAGGTCGATCTCTCGGTAAATGATTTCCTCGTTTGTTGGTTGCCAAATGATGGATAACTCGTGCAATAGCCCTCGTAATTTCATATATATATATATATATATATATATAGTAACAAACTACTGTAGTACAAACGGCTTTTGTGTACATACACGATGAACGTATTAATCCCTCAATGACATCAGAAATTGCACGCTCATCGTAATCTTTCGTTGACGCAAAAATCCTATACGTTAACTGAGGTAGTTTTATCACGATCGAGTGTAGTACACGATGACAATTACAGTGGAATCCCCAACAACATATTTCTCAAGGAGGAAAAACTATCGGTTATTTTTTTTCCTACCACGAATCTCCACAAAGAACTTTGATTCCTCGTATATTGTTTGTTTTTTTTTTTTTTTATCGATCGTCAAAGTGGATAATATTAATTATTTTTTTCGTGTGAAAATCACATTGACAAGAGATAAGTTCCATTATTATTGAATTCACGTTATCATAATTACAATCTCATCTAATATAATTATCATCAGGTTTTTTTTTTTTTTTTTTTCTACTATCAATCAACTATCGACCTTTTGATAGTGTCGTGAATTTTGTTATCTCTATCGGCAAGCATTAAAGGATACTTGTTTTTCTCCAAATGTTTATTACTGTCCCTCCACAAGATGAGGTAATATATCGAAGTTTCTCAGCTTTAATTCGTAAACACTATAGATTATTAATGATTTTTTTTTTGCCTATTTTATTATTGATCTTTCGATTTTACTATAAATTTTATTTTCTGTCTCGGAATAAATTAAGGGGTCCTTTTTTTGTCAGAGTCGTTATTACTTTCCCTACTCAGCTTGTTACTAATTCCGTCCTTACTAAAAACTTATTACTGATTTTTTTTTGGCCTATTTAATTAATAATAATATTTATTGGTCTTCCGATAATTGAATAAATTTTCTTGTCTGTCTCGGAACAAATTAAGGGTTGCTTGTTGACAATGGTGGATCAACGAGAGAGAGTTCAATGGCGTCTTTCACTAAAAATCGAATCCCTTTTTGTCGTTACCCTCAACCCTTAAAAAATTCATAAACGTTTTATAATGTGTCATGTACACACACAAAAAATAAAGCAACAATTTCCGTGCAGTTTTTATCCAATTTGTTGTTATTTTCCCTACATATGACCAGATAATATTAAATTTCCCCAGAATTAATTCGATAATACTCAAAATTTATTATCGATGCATGTTTTTTTTTTGTATCAATGAAGTTTATCAATTTTTCAATATTTCCATGAATTTTATTATTTGTCTCGAGACAAATTAAGGGGTACGTTTGTTTTTTGCCAAATTCGTTATCACTTTCCCTACACAAGATCAGATAAATTATATCAAAGTTTCTCAGCGTTAATTCGTAAATACTAAAAACTTATTACTGATTTTTTTTTTGGCCGATTTAATTAATAATAATATTAAATTTCCAGATAATATTAAATTTCCCCAGAATTAATTCGATAATACTCAAAGTTTATTATCGATGCATGTTTTTTTTTTTTTTGTATCAATGAAGTTTATCAATTTTTCAATATTTCCATGAACTTTATTATCTGTCTCGAGAGGAATTGGGGGAGGGAGGGTATGCTTGTTGACAATGATCGATCAACGCAAGAGAGTTCAATGGCGTGTTTTTACTACCAATCGACATATGAGTGTAAAATAAAAGTTTATAAGACTGTAAAGTGAGGATACGATATATGATACTCAATGATCCAAGATCTCAACCATCAACGATCTATGATAGATCGCGAAATAATCTCTTCCCACTCTCACCCCCTTTTTTGTCGCCATCCCCCACCCCTTAAAAATTGATAAACGAACCTATCGTGTGTGATAAGCGACACACGTGTTTCCCCGCGCCTCTCATTATGCTTTATAGACAACGCGAGCTCTAGAGAGAGAGAGAGAGAGAGAGAGAGAGAGAGCTGCATCAGTTAAAACGCGAGACTATTGTAAAAGGAGCCCGAGTGTGCGGTGTCTTGACGAGGACGGTAGAGAGAACGCGGGTGGACAAATCGAAAGAACTTCTCCATACGTTTTTTTTTTCTTTTTCTTATTTTATCAGTCAAGTGCGGTCGCGTGTGTGAAACGGTCCACTCTCTCGCCGGTCAAACGCCAAGACTCGACTAAGTGAAGTTCATTGTTTTTAATATTTTTTCATTTACATACTCGTGTGTATAAATAAATTTATACATAAATATAATTTGAGGCAAAAAGACAAATTTTACGTAGGGCAAAAAAAAAAGATTGAGAATTCATCGGAGAGAATTTTTTTTTTTGTTTTTCATTCAATTTGCAAGTGTACGACTGGGCTGTCTGTGAGTAAATTTTTTTCGAGCATTGTCAGGCAAATCTCTGATATAATTGCTGTGAAAAACGGCGAAGTGGAACTGCGAAGGGTCAAAGGGTTAAAAAGCGAGAGTTTATTTGTGAAAAAATCGACACGCTGGCGCAAATTCAACGAGTCTTGCCATTACCGTGAGTATATTTATCGTCTTAAAAATCATTCAAACTGTTTTTAAATAATAATTTTCGAGGTGATTTTTTTTTTTGACCTGCATTGACCTTTTTATCGGTTTATCAATCAGAAATATATTCTCGATATATCTCAGATTAATTTCTCGTCTATGATATATTTTTTATATAATTTTACGTATATACAATTTTACCATAAAAGCTTGAAGTGAAATTTCAGCTGCCAGCATTCTCAAAAAAAAATTGCATACAGGAGACGAAATTCTATATATATATATTTTGTATATTTTTTTTAGTACGTCAAAAATAAACATTTTTTCCTAATAATTTTTATTTTCTCAAATTTATTTTACGTCGTTTGGAAAATTTCGATCAAAAAATTATCTGTAAATTTTTTATTAAATTATTATTTTTTTTCCTTGATAGCGACATAACGGTGAGAACTTAAGAGAGATTGATTCGTTTTATCGATAAAAACAAGAAAAGAAAAAATACGACGGTTCACATTTGTGAGGGATTTCATTATAAATTGAAATTAGCCGATACGGTTTTTTTTTTTTTTTATCAATCTTTTATACTCATCTCGTTATAATCAGGAAGGTTGAAGAATTCAGTGATAACCAATCGGACTCATTTGTCATTCGTCAATTTATAATTTTAAAAATTAATCAAACACGCAAAAGCCTCGATTCTGATAATTCGATTGACAAGATCAAAATTTCGAAATATTAATGAGATAAGGAAAAAAAAAAAAAAAAAATCTCCAATGACAATACAGAGGAGAAAATTTGCGTTTGTAATTCTCTGAAAAATATGAATTAATTTGCGGGATAATTGCACAGAAGATTTTAACAACTGATTAGCTTATCTGTAAAATGCTTCGTGAGGTGTGCAACAATTAATTATTAGTTCCCACAAGAGAGAGAAAAAGAGAGAGAAAAAAAGAGAGAGAGAGAGAGAGAGGAAAAAGAGGTGACAAAGAATCGCTTATGTCATTAACTATCAACGACGACACATGTTTCCGAAAGCAATAAAATAAAATACTCGTAATTCGGAAATTATTAAGAGTGAGAGAACGAGAACAAAAATTGCAAAAAATTCCTTGAAATATTCCGGGCGGTCCAAGGCCGACTATTTTTTTTTTTTTTTCCAGACGGTTGACATATTTAGTGTCACAGAACGCCGTTGTTTATATATAGACCGCTGGCGCACTATCGTAATTTAATATCATCATCTCGCCGTATAGGCGATTAATATAATAACCAAAGTCATATATATATATATATATATATATATATATATATATATACGTGTGCATGCATTATATATATATATATATAGCGTTGATACACGTGCTTATATGTTATACTATGAGTCGCGAGTCACTGCCGTGACTCTTGACATATATATATACGTATATGAAGTATCCAGCTGAATAAAATCCACTTTCTGACTGCCTCGTTACAATTTTCTCAAAGCTCGAATATGTTTTAACAATGCCCGAAAAAATAAAAAATTCCACACTAATTTTAACATCTCTAATAATTCGAAAATGTAGGGAAATTAATATTTTCAACTTTTATCCACTTTTAATGTTTCCAATTGTTTATATTTTGTCAAGAGGCACAAATTTAAATAAATTTTGACGAAAAAAATTATTTAAATTTGTGCTCTTGCCGAAAAAAAAATGACGAAAGAGAGAAACGTGTAGCAAAAGTGTAGCAAAATAAAAAATTAATCGTCTTTAGAAAATTAAAATTGGTGTGGAATTTCCTTTCGGGCAATATTAAAAAATATATATATATATATATAATTGCGTTTCGAGATAATTAAAACAGGTCGGCTGAAAAATGAATTCGGTTCATCTAAAATAGCCCATATATATATATATATATATATATATATAGGTATACAGGTCGGCTGGAAAATGAATTCGGTTCATCTAGAATAGCCCATATATATACATATATATATACGAATATAATGACTTATCGCTTCCTGCTCAAGTCTACTGTACTTGCTGTTACTTTCCCCTCTTTGTAAATTTTTTTTTGTCTCGAGAGCGAGACACGGGCAGTCCGATACGAAGAATTTTTTGCTGATTCTATACATGAGCTCGTGGTGGTCTCGTGTTACGATTTTTTAATGCAAGTGATGCTACTGCATGCTGATATGAGATATATATATTGAGCGTTTTTTTTCTCGCTCTCTCTTGCCTTTCGAGTCTGGAAACTCTTCTCGTCTCATCTATATGCATACCAGCGGACATTGACACGAGACTTACGCACACGCGCCAGATCGTATATCATGATTAATAAATCTGAGCCAGCGGAAAAACTCGAGACGTCTTAAGCCCTCAAAAAAAATTTATCGAAAATTAGGACAATTTTTTTGTTTAATTAAAAAAAAAAAAAATGTTTTTTTCTTTTTCTATTGATAATAATAAACAATGAAAATCATTTAATTACGAACTTTTAATCGTAATATTATTTTTCAATCACTTTTTTTTAAGGCAAACATTTTTTATCAGAAATTATCAGAAAACGAGCATTCGATACGAAGATCGCGATAAATAGATAAATTTTATTTTTCGTTTCATTTTTTTTTTTTTAAATAATTTATTATTATTTAATTTTGTTATCGACAAAAAAAATTGTCTGATCGATCGATTATTCTTCAGTCGTGTATATTTCGTATACTAAAGTCTCTATTTCGACCATTAGACACGTATATATATATATATATATATATATATATATATATATATATATATATATATATATAACGATAAGAACACACAATTGTCAAGAACCTCGGCAATTTCTCCAAATCTGTCAGTGACTTATTCTCTGTTATACATACGAGGAAAATATCAATGATCATCCAAAGAGATAACGAAGACACATTTTTTTTTTTTTTTTTTTTTTTTACGTGCTTATCTCAAGCGTTCCCGAGAGGCTAAATCTCGCGTTTCTTCGTTCTATTCGAGCTGACCGTTCATTTCAAGTATCTCGCTCGGACTATTCAGTGGTTTTCTTTCATTTTTATTGTCTCTCTCTCTCTCTCTCTTTTTTCAACCATTCGTCGCCAGCGAAGAGTGAATTTCACGTTAAATATTTCTAAAAAATAATAATAACCATAATAAAAACCACCCTCGAGTCGCAATCAACCCCCTCCGCGAGTTCCCCTGTGGTGTTAACGACACCAATTGACAAGTTTTTTATTTTTTTTATTTTTTTTATTTTTAATAAAACGAAGAGCAGCCAATTATCTTGAACGAGTCACGAATTATAATCGAATTGTTCACAATACGAAATAATCCGATGAATAAAACGTACGTATACGCGATATATTTTTCAATCAACATTCAATTCATCACAGAATTCATTATATTTCAATTGAGAGATAATTTTGTGGGGTTTTTTTTTAATTTTTTTTTTTATTTAAGTTTCTGCAGACTAAGGCTGGCAGGAATCGGAAGATCGGAGACTAAATTGCCACAGGTTGATCCTGGAAAAGTGCCGGGAGTAAAAAAAATCGTCCTTAATCTACGTAAGCAACAACCTCGGTGAGTTCCATCAAGAATTTTCTATAATGCACCGGAAAATTAATTTTTAATTTTGCCCCGAAAAAAATAAAATGGAACTTAATTTTTTTTGGAATATTTCAAAAGTTCTTGCAGACTCTGCACGATTGGAAGGTCCGAGGCAAAATTTCCTCAGGTTGATCCTCGGCCAAATTCTTGGACAAGCCCTTGAAAAGGAAGTCGAGAAATTTTTGAGGAAATATTGAATCAAGGTGCGTTGAAAAATCGTAATTATTAAATCTCACATTATTTTGCTGTAATTCTTCTCGTTATTTATTTTACGTGATTTTATCTATCGCGATAAACAAGATTGGCTTTTCAATATTTTTTTTTAATTCAATTTGCAAATTACACCAACGAGTCTAAATCAATTTTAGCAATAAAATATATTTCTATACATTTTTTTTTTAAACGAATAAATTTTTTCAAATAAAGTTACCCAAATCACATTCCATTGAAATAAAATCCACGACAAATTAAATAAATTTCTTTTTCGTCGTGTATAAAAATTTAAAAAATCACCCGAGAACTCCCAAATTTTACCCTTGAAAAGGAAGTCGAGAAAATTTTGAGGAAAAAAATATGGGGTCGAGGTGCATTGAAAAATCGTAATTATTAAATCTCACATTATTTTGCTGTAATTCTTCTCGTTATTTATTTTACGTGATTTTATCTATCGCGATTCAATATTTTTTTAAAATTCAATTTGCAAATCATACGAACAAACCCAAATAAATTTTGCCGAATAAAATAACTTAAATTACATTCCATATAAAAATAAAATCCGTGACAAATCAAATAAATTTATTTATCTTCGAGTGTATTTGAAAAAAAAAAAAAAAACAAAAATTACGAAGGAACTCCCAAATTTTATTGACCAGACGTATAATTTCCCGATGAATGTAAATGCAGCTTGTAAAACAATCGCGAATTTCGTGTATATATTCTATTGTTGTACATGTAAAGAAGACGAGGGTGAGCTCGCGAGGCTCGTGCGCGATCACGAATACTTAATCATTAAACGACTCTGAGACGGTAGTCTCGCGACCACAGAGAGTTACGTGAACGGAAATGGCAATTTTTTTTATTATTTTCTTTACTCCTCTTATTTATTCTTCTTGGTCATTTTTCTTCCTGTGCAAAGTACCGAAACATTGTGAGCAAATTTAAATTTTCATAACCACTTTGTCTATTTTTTATATTATTATTATTTTTTTTCTACACTATTAAAAATTTTTAAAAAAAAATCGTAATCGCGTGCACGAATAATTCGAGGAAAAATATAATTCGAGCTTGAATTTCGTGCAGGTATGTGTGGCGATCCGGGCAACGAACCGAAGCCAAAAATACAGTATGAGAACGAGAGTACTGAACAGCCTGAGGATAATCACGATACGACAAACCGTTCTGGAGCGATTATGGTAAATGGTCAAGGGCTGAACAACAAATACATAATTCCAAGACTCGCTACGATGCCTGGAAATGAACAATTTCCACTAGCTTTCAGTGATACGGGAAAAAATCAAAATGGATATGGAGCAAAAAATACAATCGATCGACTAAAGTCTGAAAATCAGCCAAACAACAAAAATGGTAAGAGAGATATTTTTTTTAATTTTTAACTATTGATCATAATAATTTATCAGGTTTTTTTTTTGTTTTTTTTTTCTGGCAATCTCGATTACAAATGTGTGGAATTAAAAAAACTCAATTATGGAAATTAATTTTTAACGTCAACCTCGATTTTTGCAACCTCGAAAAATCATGGTCGCGAAAAAAAAAAGCAATTGAACAAATTAAAACAACAACGAAAAAAAAAAAAACCCGAGGAACTTATCAACTTTTCAATTGTTATTCACACGAGACGAGATTGACGCGAGTTTGCGGAAAAATTTATTTAGCGATAAGACCAGCTCGACGAGGGCAATTTGTCTCTTGCACTCCTCGGACAACGATGAAGCTCGCATAATAACGATAGCAATATTGCAACTTTTTTTTAACGAGCTCGTTTGAGCTTCAAACGAGAATTCCTCAAAGTATATCTAGTTTGTGCTCGTAGGTTCGACGTCAGAGTCTTAAATTTTCTTGGGAAACATTTTTTAAATTTTTTACGACGATATTCCTGAAATATATAGACGTGGCAAAAAATCAAAAGGGGTCAATGGGTCATGTTGAAGGCACGTTTATTAATTTCTTTTTTATTTTGTTTCATTGAAATTTAATTTTAATTCTTTATTTTAAAATATTTATTGGGTGTAAATTGTAATTTTGTTTTATTTAAATTCATTTTATTTGCCTGAAAATTAATTTTCCTTGAATCAAATCGATTTATCTTAGGATGCAAAATTGACTTAATTTTTCGGCTTCAAATTATTTTTTTTCGACATGATAAAAAAAATTGTAATTTGTCTAAGAGAAAAAAATAAATAAATTTTCTACTGTGCCTGATTGAAAAAAAAATGGAACAAAAGTTTTGCCAAAAAAATGAAATTGGGATGATTGAAAAAAAATTGCTGTAATTTCCACACAGGTGGCGCCGGTGGCGACGGATCGTTATCGAGTGGAAGTTCGATAGTGACGATTTCGTCAGTGACAAATTCGGATCCGGATCCTGATTGTCCGGCAGGAGGGAATGGCGGTAATTCGGAAAAGAAAATGGCACTTGGACACGAGGAGAGATGGCAGCACACATTGCTCCAAGTATCGGTGCCATTTTTTATCGCGGGAATTGGTACGATAGGGGCAGGAATAGTTCTTCAAAATGTGGAGGTATGAAAAATTTTCCATCTGCCCATTTTTTATTATTTATTTATTTATTTATTTTCTCTCGTACGAGGGGAACTCGATCGATTTTTTATTCCAATTTAATATTTCCAAATGCCTCAATGTATATAACGATAAATCGACATTGAGCATTGAGAGTCAATGAAATATCGAACAAAAAATGTTGTAGAACTCGTTATGCATATCTGTGTTAATTTTTTTTTTTTTTTTTTCTTATCTATTTCAAACACAAATCTAGTATTATGATCCTGACACTCAAACTACAAGACGATAGACATGGAGAATGAACAAGAGATCTTTGGCATTCGTACAATCGAAGAAAAAAAAATTTACGTCTCTGTCATACTTAATGATAATCAAATTTTTTTTCCACCACAGAGATATGCAATTTGTATCAAGTCATTTTACGCCAGTCATTAATCCTCTTTATTCTTTTTGGAAAAAAATTAATAAAATAATATTTCATTCTCGAACTTTGTATCAAATGGCGGAACAAATTTCGATATTTCGAAACAAAATTTTATAAATAAAAATGTACGATCTCTCTGACCCTCATTTTTCGATTTTTTTTAATGGTGAAAAAGACTCGAAATCCCACATTATTTAATTTTTTTTTTTCCTGCCTCCACGTCGTAAATAAAATATTTTGGATAAAGCCACAGATATTGAATCGATGGACCGATTAAGCTTGAAACGAAAAAATAAAAAATAACCATATTTGTGCGAAGTAAAATCCATTTTAAAAGTGGCCAAAATGGCCCTTAATATTTTTTTTGTTTATTTCGCTGACTTCAATCGTTTTTTTTCTTCGATGCACGAGCGCACACGACTAACTGGCCGACCAACCGTCGGGTTAGCTATCGCGTTATATAATACCTAATCATGATATACATCGACATATATCCACCTATATATATATATACACTCTCAAGAAAATATGATATATAGTTTCTCAGCTAAGAGCTTTATCGATTCTATTGACTCTCTCGTGATAATAAAATATATGTCAAAACAAATATTTTGACACAGAAATCGATAATTATTACAGAATTTTTTTTTTTTTTTCTTCTTATTAGCTGCCCTAGAATGTCTGATGAAAAATATCAAAGAGAAAAAAAAAAATTGAACAATTAAAACTGCTGTGATCAAAAAGAAAAATTGTTTGAGTTTCTGAATAGAATGAAATAAATTGTTACAAACTTTATGATTTTTTCATCGATTAATGGAAAATTTATTGATAATTTTACTTTATTTTTATTATTTTTTCGCAGAAATGGGAAGTATTTCAAAATATCTCGCAGATATTGATTCTCGTACCTTCGTTGCTCGGTCTTAAGGGCAATTTGGACATGTGCCTAGCTTCGCGTCTCTGCACTCAAGCGAATCTCGGCAATATGAAAGGCTGGCGCGAGATTATGAAAATGATTATCGGCAATTTGGCTCTCGTGCAGATACAATCTATAGTCGCTGCTACGATAGTAGCGTTATTTGCAACTGCCGCTCACGGGGTTATGGAGGGAGTATTCGTTTGGAATCATGCTCTTCTAATGGCTGCTGCAAGTGTCGCGACTGCCACTTGTTCTTGTTTCGTTTTAGGTATTACGTTTTTTCTATGAAAATGTCACTCTGCTGAAAAATTTATTTATTTATTTATTTATTTATTTATTTATTTATTTATTTATTTATTTATTTATTTATTTATTTATTTATTTATTTATTTATTTATTTATTTATTTATTTATTTATTTATTTATTTATTTATTTATTTATTTATTTATTTATTTATTTATTTATTTATTTATTTATTTATTTATTTATTTATTTATTTATTTATTTATTTATTTATTTATTTATTTATTTATTTATTTATTTATTTATTTATTTATTTATTTATTTATTTATTTATTTATTTATTTATTTATTTATTTATTTATTTATTTATTTATTTATTTATTTATTTATTTATTTATTTATTTATTTATTTATTTATTTATTTATTTATTTATTTATTTATTTATTTATTTATTTATTTATTTATTTATTTATTTATTTATTTATTTATTTATTTATTTATTTATTTATTTATTTATTTATTTATTTATTTATTTATTTATTTATTTATTTAAACAATATTTTTATTTGTTTCTCCTTTTATGCATTGCAGACATCGTCATGATAATCGTCATCATGTTATCTTATCGTTTTAAAATGAATCCGGACAATCTGGCGACGCCACTTGCGGCGTCCTTCGGCGACGTCGTGTCCGTGAGTGTCCTCTCGACTATCGCATCGGCCCTGTACGTTACTCTCGACACAATGATCTGGATACCGTACGTTATACTTGGCTGCTATCTCATACTTTTGCCCCTATGGATATGGGTCGTTCTTAATAACCACTACACGCGAAATGTATTGACTTCCGGTTGGGTACCTGTCTTATCGGCTCTGTTCATCAGTGGGTACGTAATTACCATCATTATTCGTCATTTTCCAATTTAAAGAAAAAAGAAAAAATGTTCATCCTATTATTTATTATTATTATTTTATTTATTTATTTATTATTATTATTTTAATATATTTTTAACGTTAAAAAAAATTATTCTCAGACTCGGCGGATTGTTCCTTAAAAACGCTGTGGACGTACTCAAAGGATTTCTCATATTCCAGCCGATAATAAATGGCATTGGCGGTAATTTAGTGTCGGTTCAAGCATCAAGAATCTCGACGACGCTCCATCAGACGTCGCTGATGGGAATTTTGCCACCGCATTCAAAAATGTTTGTGTCACCGTGGAAAGCACTTATTAATGGAGGTAATGAGATTTTTTTTTTTTTTTAATAATTATTATTAAACGTTTTATCAATTTTTATTGTATTCTCAATTAATCTTGTATTTTTTTTTTTTTTCAGTTCCCTACGCAAAATCGGCGAGGATACTGATAAGCATGACTGTACCGGGTCAATTGATTTTTATATTCGTTGCCGATTATATCGAGCAACACAAATCGACTCTTCACGTGTACTTTGTACTCTCGTATCTCATAGTCGCTGTATTGCAAGTGAGTACAATATTAAACATTTCGAGCTTAACAATTTATTGATAAAAAATCAACTTTATCAATTGGCAGAAATAATTTTTGATTTTTTTTCGATCTATATATGAAAAAAAAAAAAAAAAAATCGAAATAAAATATAAATTTTGAAAAAAATGGTAAAAAATAATTGTTTTTTTTTTTAATTATTCTCTACAGGTCATTTTACTGCTCTATGTAGCCCATATAATGATTCATGCAATGTGGAGGTACAAAATAGATCCTGACAATTCAGCAATACCTTATCTAACAGCGCTGGGAGATTTGTCTGGTACATTATTGCTCGGTGGTGCTTTCTGGTTCCTCAAGGAAATCAATCACGAGTATGGAAATTGAGGTGAAAATATTTTTAATGAAATTTCAATTCAAACACACAAAGATTTAGATAAGAATTTCATCACGATTGATTTCGTTGATGTTTCATGAATTTATTTTAAATAGAAAAAAGAAAAATAATTCTCCGAAAAATTGCTAAGGGCCTCAGCAGCATTAGTCTCGCAATGTAAGAAAATAAAATAATTAACTTATCGAGCGAGCCAAGAGAGTGACCAAAACGGAGTGAAAATACGATTTTTTTTTTTTTTTAATAATAATAATTATTATTATAGGCTGTGGTCGCGTAAAAAAAAAAGACTCGAGCAATTTTTTATCATGGCGAATACAAAAGTGCAAATTGTGGCAAAATATATCGATGTAAAGAGAGAGAGAGAGAGAGAGATTAAGTATTATAGAGTTTCCGAGAAAAAGTTTTCAAGTCCCAACGTAAACAAACGTCCCAAGGTCAAAGTTACTGAAAGTGGCACGGTGGAAAAAATAATAAAAACTCTTCATACCGGATACAATACTCACAGAGGAAGCGATGCATTTTTTTTTTCTTATTTTTAAAGAAAAAAATTTAAACGCAACTCCCCTTATAGGCAAACAATAGTCATCGGTCGAAAAAAAAAAAAAAGAAAAATGCGTAAAAAAAATAAACGAAAAGAAAAAATAATTAAGTCAAAAAAAATAACCGAATTAAAAGAAAAAGAAAACGTAAAATAAAAATGTGAAAAAAAAAAGAATGAAAACACGTGAAAAATTAAACGAAAACGCGTAATATAAGAAACGACGAAAAAAATATAAATAATGGAAACTCGTATGCGCAAAAACCCATATGTAAATATTTATTACGATATGTTAATTTGCCAAATATAAAAAAAAAAAAAACAAATTTTATAGGACAAATATCGAGCTTATTAGCTGTTAAAAAAATAATGCAATCGATGTATATCTATGTATAGCGTTTCAATAATATTTCAGCGCTGGACGCGTGTACCAATTTTGTACGAAAATAAAGAGAAAACAAAAAAAAAAAAAATGTAAGAAGAAAAAAAAAATTATTGTTTCGTGGATGATTTTTCTATTATTTTTCATTGTCACGTTTCGTGACGAGACATTTTTTTTTTTTTTTTTTTTTCGCTTGCATAATCAGCCACATTGTGGCTAACATAATGTAAAATTCGTGACGCAATCGCGTGTCAGTCAAACTAGGAAAAGCAACAATTTTTTCAAATCGTTTTGACGTTTTTATAATTGTCACGCTGCGTGTCACGAAATATCGAGTTAATTAGCGAGTTGAGATTTAAAAAAATGAAGAATGTTGGAGTACTTACCGATCATCAAAAGTCCACGAATATCCTCTTTAGACTCCGTGGAAAACGAAGTGAAATCGTCAAAAAGTCCGATCCTCCATTTTTTTTTTTGTAGAGTTCTCCATATCCATGTGACACCAAATTTAAATCGTTTTGTTTTTTTCACTGATAAAATCGACGATTTTTGCACCGAACGCGGGAATCGAGTAAAACACGTTAAAAAATTATTTACCGTATAAACAATCTCACTTTATAACGATTAGATGATGGTAAAACGAAAAACACGAACTCGTTTACGTGAAAAACCCGCGATTTTTCTACGACGCAACGGCCACGATCGAAGATTCAAAAATGCTTCATATTTTCGTCACTGATGTCGCGACGGTCAATATGTGTAACCAAAATGTAATGAAAAGAGATCACTATGTGTTGGTTACAATTATGGATAATTAAAATGCCTCATAACTTTGAGTATATGCCATGAAAACTGCGGACTTAGCATGAAAATAATTGCCCGAATATTCCAAATCAATCGGTTATAACTTTAAATATTAATCGAACAATTGTAAAAAGAAGAACACACCGGAAAAATTTCTACGGGAACGAAATATCTGGTCTCGAGTGCGCGGCGACTGTGATCGTTAGATTCAAAAAAAACTTCCGTTCACTTCCACCATTGGCGCTTCGATCGCGATGTACTTGCACAAAATTCCGATGGATGGCGCTAAATTATTTACCGTATGAGCAACCTCACTTTATAACGATTAGATGATGGTAAAACGAAAAACACGAACTCGTTTACGTGAAAAACTCGCGATTTTTCTACTACGCAACAACCACGATGAAAAATGCTTCGTATTTCGTCACTGATAGCGCGACGGTAAATATTTTTAACCAAAATGTAAAAGAGCTCACGACGTGTTGGTGACAATTACGGATAATTGAAATGCCCCATAACTTTGAGTATATGCCATGAAAACTGCGGACTTAGTATGAAAATAATTGCCCGAATATTCCGAATCAATCGGTTATAAGTTTACATATTAATCGAACAATTGTAAAAAGAAAAACACACCGGAAAATTTTCTACGGGAACGAAATATTTGCTCTCGAGTGCGCGGCGACTGTCATCGTTGGATTCAAAAAAAACTTCCGTTCACTTCCACCATTGGCGCCGCGATCGCGATGTGCTTGCACAAAATTCCGATGAATGACGCTAAATTATTTACCGTATAAACAATCTCACTTTACAACGATTAGATGATGGTAAAACGAAAAACACGAACTCGTTTACGTGAAAAACTCGCGATTATTCTACGATGCAACGACCACGATGAAAAATGCAAAAACGCTTCGTATTTCGTCACTGATGGCGCGACGGTAAATATTTCCAACCAAAATGTAAAAGAGCTCACGACGTGTTGGTGACAATTACGGATAATTAAAATGCCCCATAACTTTGAGTATATGCCATGAAAACTGCGGACTTAGCATGAAAATAATTGCCCGAATATTCCGAATCAATCGGTTATAAGTTTAAATATTAATCGAACAATTGTAAAAAGAAAAACACACCGGAAAAATTTCTACGGGAACGAAATATCTGCTCTCGAGTGCGCGGCGACTGTGATCGTTAGATTCAAAAAAAACTTCCGTTCACTTCCACCATTGGCGCCGCGATCGCGATGTGCTTGCACAAAATTCCGATGAATGACGCTAAATTATTTACCGTATAAACAATCTCACTTTACAACGATTAGATGATGGTAAAACGAAAAACACGAACTCGTTTACGTGAAAAACTCGCGATTATTCTACGATGCAACGACCACGATGAAAAATGCAAAAACGCTTCGTATTTCGTCACTGATGGCGCGACGGTAAATATTTCCAACCAAAATGTAAAAGAGCTCACGACGTGTTGGTGACAATTACGGATAATTAAAATGCCCCATAACTTTGAGTATATGCCATGAAAACTGCAGACTTAGTATGAAAATAATTGCCCGAATATTCCGAATCAATCGAGCATAAGTTTAAATATTAATCAAACAATTATAAAAAGAAAAACATACCGGATAATTTTCTACGGGAACGAAATATCTGCTCTCGAGTGCGCGGTGACTGTGATCGTTAGATTCAAAAAGAACTTCCGTTCACTTCCACCATTGGCGCTTCGATCGCGATGTACTTGCACAAAATTCCGATGGATGGCGCTAGCTGCTTCTTTTTTTCGTAATATGGCGATCTGACAACGTTGAGAATTTTTCCCGCGCCGTTGCAACATTGCATTGCGTGCCCGCGTCGTACAACCTATAAATAATGAACAACACAAAATAGCCATTCGTGAATGTTGTGTACATTAGCCGGCATTCATCAACTATTCTAAATTTACTCTTGTAAACCGTTCCTGACTGCGTTAGAAATCTTCGCTGATCGTCCAAATCGCCGTTAAAGCATTCATCGAAGTTGATCGAAAGAAAAATCATGTGGTCAGCGGATAATTCTGTTGGAGGAGGAGGAGGAGGAGGAGGAGGAGGTGGTTTTCTCGATCAAACTTACGGAGGACAATCGCAAACAAAAGATAAACCAGATCCGGTCAGAGGAAATGCAATTGTTCCGCTCACAATTGGACACTTGCTCGATGAAGCTCCCGATGACCTCAATGTATGGGGCACTCCGGTCAGACTCATAAGCGTCGTTGGATGGGTACGAAAGTTTGAGCGGGCAACCACGAAACTGTCCTACGAACTTGTTGATGAAACCGGTAAGTCCGCGAAGCTTTACATACTTATAAAATGTGTTTTATATAAAATATAAATTATTTACATTTTTTCTCAAAGAGATTTTATAACTTTATTAATATAAATATTACAGCCATTGCTGAAAAATCATTTTAAAAACCAAAAAAGAAAATGCTTAGAGTGTAATGAAAACTCAACATGATTAAGGAATTTGTAACAAAATTGAGCATTATTGCAAGCAAATTAATTATCTATGCCAATTTTTGAAATAATTCTTGTCGTTTTTCTGTTCTTTTCAATATTCTTTTTTTTTCCAAATAAATACTATACAAATTTGTCAGTGTACATTTTTAGTAACTAATTTCGAGATTAGCCCTAAATATTTCATGATTTATGGCACAAAGTTATCATATTAAATTTACAAATTAAACTTGTAAAATTTCAAGGTCAATGACTAAACTTGCTGATGACCGAAAATGTTCAGATGATTTATTGGGACATAAAAAATAATTCTTTAAAATATGAGATTTAAGTTTTTAAACATATGAATGAAAAATTTATTTTCCAAGAATGGTAAGGATTGCTCATAATAAAATAAGAGATAAAAATTTAATGGCTGTTGAAATAAATATAATTCTTATATAACTGTATAAAAATAATTATTATCGTTTGCAGGATCCATTATGGTGTTTCAATGGATTGAAAGTGGAAATGAAGACTCTCACGTCCCCATACCCGAGCGCACGTACGCCCGAGTAATCGGTTCACCCCGGCAACACGACGACATGCGTCACATATTTTGCCTGAAAATCGTACCCATACTCTCATTCTTTGAAGTTTTCGAGCATCTGCTAGAAGTCACGTACGTTTGTCTTCGTGGAAAAGAACTTTTGGGCAATGAACCATCGGGAATTGGTGACAAATCGACGATAACGGCTGCCAAGGAAGACGGTGACGTTGAGAGTTGTCATGGTATGACCAAAGACCAAGTGACAGTTTTCAAAACCATAAAAGCTCAAAACGAGACAGATATGGGAATCGAGAGAAGCAAACTCAAAGCTGCATTGTCATCTGCAATTGCTGGCAAAGTTGATGAAATATTAGATTTTCTTGTTTCCGAGGGTCATATTTACACCACCAGCACCGATGATCATTTCAAAACAACGTAAAGACTCGACGATAATTCTTTGATCGTCAAACCACAAAAAAAAAACATTTCAGCCTTGTATTATTAAACTTTATGATTTATTTTTTCTTTTTTTTTTTTGCGCTGTCTCGCGATAAAGCGTTATTTCTCATTACTCTTTTTTATACTCGCATTGTGCAGGTTCACAATAAACAGCATGTATAAAGCGTCATTAACAACAAAAAATTTGCGATACAATAATATTTGCCTCTATAAATAATGATTAAACTAAAAATAAACTAAAATAAGTGAACGTTATGAGTAATGAACGAGAATCCCAAATTTTCCAATCAAACGAAAACGTTCATTACTTATCATCGAGGCAAGTTGAAGAATAAAAGCGCATGAATTTTGTATATTTTCTACTCTGCATTACTCAAGTATTGTAAAAAAAAACAGAAAATCCAAAGTTTCGAATTAAAAAAATCATAGTAGCCATTTTCAATGTCGCAAAAGTATTTCATGGAAATTTAATCAGTTTTTAACATCCTGACACGGAATTCATTCTGACAAAATTTCATGTACAATGATTATGCACACATGCCAAAAACATAAACATCATTCACATTGATAAGTTGAATTTTTCCTGATAATTTAATCCAAACCGTTCAACTCAATAGACCAGCATTATTTTTTAATATTTTTCAAGTATTTCGTGGATTTTTTTAAAATCAAATTGCAACATTCCAAAAACGGATATAAATGGCGCCAAATTAATATTGCAAGTATATCTATATATAGTGAAATTTAAATCTGTCAAAACCAAACAAAAATAATGGCAAATTCAAGTTTTCCTTGATATTATTTTTTTAACTTTTCACGAAAAATCCGCGCCCGTGCAAAGAATTGGACGGTTATGTTGAATTTATCCTGATAACTGTGCACCCTTAAAACATATTTCATTCCTTTTGGTATTTTTTATTTATGTGTCGGATTGAGATATTCACCTTGTAATCTCCTGTCGAACTTCCGTTCGCGCATGTGTACATATATGTATATATAAAATGTATACAGATTACACGAATGGAGGGGGTAATATCAGCTGTGCTGGACCAGGGCCGTACCTAGATGGGAGAATTACCATTAAAAAAAAAAAATCGCGCTTTGTCGTTAATTGTTCGTAGATAAAGAAGCGCTAAACAAAAATTCACACAATTTTAATTGTAATAAGCGCCAATTCAATTAAACTGACCTACTTTCTTCGTTATCACTTCAACATACATAATAAAATAGTCATCGATAAAAAAAAATAAAAAAATGTTTAGCCCGGGGTTTTTTTTGAGGTTAGGCACGCTCCTGCTGTCGTCTCGCGTTCGACGTGCGACGTGAGGCAGTCCAAAGAGGGGAAACTCTCCAGTGACGCCTAAAACATGTGCTTTCAGTCGTTGAAAATACGTTTTTCACGGTACATGAGTACAAAACGTTGAGTTATACCAAAAGTTCGCCTCGGACAAATCAGTTCACGAGAATCTCTGCGAGATCAGCTCAACTCTCGATAATTTACAAACGACTTTTTATTATCATTCTTACGGTTCGGTTTTTCTTTTTATACGCGTCCTCGAAGTGTGCGAGTTTTTTCTATTACGATTCAAGTGTCAACCCCTCTCCCCCCTCCATCTCCTCTTCCTTCTACCTCAAATCGACGCAAAAACAGTGAAAATACACACACATACATGAGTTAATAAACGCGAGAGTGTTTAACTCGTCAACGTGAATGGCTACTTTGCCCTCGAATAATAAAGTGCAAATATTCTACGCGACAACTACACGACTCTGTTGGACTGACAGAGACAAAACTAGTTAATACATTTAATTATGCCAGCTATAATACGGGAAAGACCGTTGCAGCTCAAGTACTCGACGGATATCGCCGAAAAAGGTAATTCAATGAACGCAATTTTTTTTAATTTCCCTTGCAATGTTCTTTTTCTACAATTTATCGAGTTTCTCGTGATCGTTTATTCTGTAATAGGCTACATATATATATATATATATACATACACATGATGTGTATTGACATCGTTTGCCGAATGTCTTGACGTCTCGACAGATATGACCGACAGCCTCGCCCACGTAAACTCCGAGATGTTATCAACGAAGATAGCTCTTCGTTGATGTTATCAATGCTATTCATTTTTTCATTTCTTTTTTTATCTTGACAGCAGAAAAGGGGTATGAGGGACTCTGGTAAAAATTCATATTTTTGTTTCTCTTCCCGAATTATTATTACGAGATTTTGTCGTCGGAAATATTCAAAATTTTCATATAGAATGGAAAACTTCCTGATTTAATTAAATGCATTATTTGTTTGTATTATTTTTCCTTTTACAGAGCTCCACAAATGCTACAGCCACGTTTTCCTCATTGTGGAACTTTTTCCTGAGGGGAAAATCAAGGAGGAAATTATAATTTTTTTTTTCTTCACAGGGAAATATTTGTTTTCGTGATTTTTTTTTCGTGACCTTTGCAATTGTTTAATCCTAAAGCGACTTTTTCTATGTGTAAAGAAATTTCGTTTTTTAAGAAGAAGAATAATTAAAAATTATTTATTTATGCATGTAGATAGAGATGAGTCAAGGTCGTTAATGCTTTTGCTCAAATAACGTGTCCCAAATATGTAAGATAAATGTAGAATAATACGTTTACCAACATTTGAGTTTTAAGCAGAAAGCCAAAAAGTTGCAGCGATAAATTTTATTATTTAATATTACTTAATTTTTATTATTCATATTTCATCAGGATGCAGCGAGGTCAGTTGAGGGACATACCATCCTGGATGGCTCGTCTGCTGCCAGAGCCTTTCGATGCTTTTAACAAGCCCGACTCATTCAAGATGTTTGGCTCGAAAACGACAACGGCCACCTCGACTAGCACATTTTACACGGATCTCGACATAACTCCACAAAATGACGATACCGTTAATGATGATTTTGCTAAATCACAAAATTCGAGAGATTCACAATCGCTCGAGAGAAGAAGCGCTACAAGCGAGGATGGAAATTCGCAGGATTCTGATTCGATTGTTGGTCCGGAGGAACAACAGCAACAACAACAGTATAGCAGTCATTCCTTCCATAGAATTGCAAGTTTTGGGGGTTTTCCAAGATTTCAGCCTTTCGTCATGTCCGCATCGAGTCCTGGTGAATGCACAACGGGCATCACGAGATACGAGGAATCTTCAACATCGATCGTTCAAATGTCTCACAGTGTATTAGAGTATAGGAGTAGTAGGTTCGTATTCATAAACACCATCAATATAATTTTTTATTTATTTATTGAATGAAATTTCTACCATTCTACTTTCAACAATTTTTTTTGTTGTTTAAATTTTTAATCTGCTAATATATCATTCGAGTTGCATTGGAATATTCATTTGCTCGAAAAATCCGAATTTTCATTTCATATCTTTCTATTAATAATACTAATAATTATTTCAAATAATCGTAAATCCACATGAGAAAAAAAAAATACAATTTTTAATTTACAAAACAATTTCTCGCTTAATTCCTCATGACGATATAAACATTCGATGTAATCGAATTACATACAAATTGGCCATGAACAACGCCACATTGTATTTAACGCTTTCATCATAAAGAAGCTTTTTTCCACTCTATGTACAAGCTCTATATATATATATACAGTATCTATTGCTGGTATTAATTATCAGCCTCGTTTACTACAAGCGAACGCACAATCGTAGATTAATGGAACGTTCTGTTTGATAAAAAATTCAGTCTGATATCTATTAAGAAAATCGGAGGGACAGATAAGAGGGCGTGTCGATATGGTCATCGTAAATTTGATAACATGCGAACGATGATATCCCATACTCGATCGAAAATATATCAATAACAAAATTTCTCTTCAATGTTATATATAAAATATCTGACTAATACGAATCATCTCTCTGAGGGAGGCGGGGAGAGGGAATGTTTAAGCGAACCGTTCAATGTTGATAATTCTCAACTTCCGGTGATTTTTTTATTCATTCGTTTTTTTCTTTTTTTTTTCAGATACGCAGCAACAAAAAGAACTTCCAATCAGTATACGCTCGATTCGTACGCCGTGAGCGAATCCGAGAGCGAGGACGAGTCTGACGAGACACGCTCGTCAGAAACGGATTCAGCAATAATTCCCAATCAAAAAGACGAGATAACGAGCGAATCGAGAGCAACGTGTAAAAAAGAAACACCATCGACAGCACGTAGAAAGAGAGCTCAACGTGTTGCCGAAGAATTATTAGCGACTGAGAAAAAATACGTCGATATATTGCACCTGATCGATCAGGTATTTCAATTTCGCGTTGATCAGGAAAATCGTGCACATCCGATGTTTCCGCCGGAAACTATACAACAAATGTTCTCAAATATCAAATCGATTTATAAATTTCACAATGATTTTTTGCTACCACAACTCGAAGAACGTATGAAATCCTGGGATGAGAATTCTCGAATTGGCGATATAATGAAAAATTTTGCTCCATTTTTAAAAATGTACACTGAGTATGTGAAAAATTTTGATTACGCGATGAATCTTATTCACACGCTCCAGCACAAAGTAACGAGATTTGCGGCGATTATAAATGAGATACAAAAACTCGAGGAGTGCGCAAAATTGTCACTCTCTCATCACATGCTCAGTCCGATACAACGATTGCCAAGATACGAACTTCTTCTTAAGGACTATTTGAAAAATCTCAAGGACGATAATCCCGATTACGAGGACACGAGGAGTGAGTTTTCTTTTTTTTTTCAACGATGAATTTTTTCTCGTCAATATTTTATTTAATTTTTATTTTTTTCGATCTATCTGATCAAAGATTATTTTTGGTTTTCTTTGCAGAAGCCCTCGAGCTCGTCTCAACAGCGGCGAATCATACGAATGAGGCAATGAAAAAAATTGATAAATTTAAAAAATTATTAGAGATACAGGAGAGTATTTATGACGCTACGGACCTAGTCAGTGCGACTCGCGAGCTCATAAAAGAGGGTCGAATAGTCAAAATATCAGCGAGAAGCGGAGATCATCAGGATAGATACTTATTTTTGGTGAGGCAATTTTTTTTTCTATAATCTTTCACAATTTTCATATATATTTTCGTGATTTTTTTTTTTCCTCAAAATAGCACGATTAATCGAAACGATAGATTTTTTTTTGTTTTTTTTACTTTATTTCATAAAATTGTTATCTGACTGTTGACATAATATTTTTATTATTTTTTTTGCTTTTTTTGTTCTGCAGTTTAGCGACATGCTACTACTTTGTTCCATAAGACTGATACCCGGACCTTTGTATCGGTTACGGGCCAAATTTTTGATCGAAAATATTCAAGTTGTCGAGGGTGACAATCTCGAGACGGCAAATACATTTTACATCAGAGATGAGAACAAGAGCGTTGAATTATACACGCACGCAACAGCGGAAAAAGCTGCTTGGCTCGATGCTCTGTTCCAGACGATGCAGGAGATAATGAGGAGAAAGGCGAGCCTGAAAACTGGCAATAAAAAAACGGCTCTGGTCAAGGCAGACGATGTTACAAGATGTATGGTGTGCGAGGCAATATTTTCAGTTATGAAGAGAAAGCACAATTGTCGAGCTTGCGGAATTGTGAGTTGTAAAATTCGTATGAGAATTTTAATTATCAAAAATATTAGAATGAATGAATTTTTTTTTTTTTTTTAATCTAATCGATACTTGTACTATTCAACTTTGAATATTATAATTAATAATCGATGAATTATAATTAATTAATAAATGCATCAATGATTTCAGGTCGTTTGTAGCAAATGCTCGAATCAAAAATTACTCTTCGAGGACAACAAACACATGAGAGTATGCAGACTTTGTCACGCTGCACTGACTCAACCATTGACGAAATCACCCACTTCACCTTCTGGTCCTGTGCCAAGTTTGCTTCAAGTTTCTGCCCGCGCGCCTTGCGTACTTTCCGGCTTTTTATTTCTCAAGACTCAGGCGAGCAAACCCTGGACAAGACGATGGTTTGCTCTTCATGCTGATTTTGTTCTTTACACATTCAAATCGGAAAACGACAGACTCGCTCTGACCGCGACACCGATGCCCGGATTTACTCTCACCGAAGGTACTAAATTGCCCGATGACGACGCCCTCAATATTCGAGATCGCAAAGGAACATTCAAGATTCATCATTCCAGAAAATGTTATTATTTACAAGCACATTCGCAAGAGGATATGAACATGTGAGTTTCGGATCAAAGATCGAGAAGAGAAAAAAAAAAGCTCAAATCCAAATTTGCCAAATTCCTCGGTAATTTTTCTTCTCGACAAAGCATCCTCGACGATCAATTGAATTTCTCAAGTTTCCCCTCCTCACAGAAAAAGCTTTGTCAATGGGGAAAAGTAACGATTTTCTTCTGATTATTCAGCACATTCCAAGTACTCAAAAATATCGATAATTCCACTTAATAAATTAATAATTATGTTTAAATTTTCAAAATAATTCCACAGGTGGATGAACGCACTCGAGCTTGCAACGAAAGCGGAATTGCCTCATCCCGAGAGAAACGAGGAGGATGAAGAGGATTACGAGGAGGACGCACAGCAAGGTCAATCTGTAGCTCATGTAGACTAAGAAGAAGAAAAAAAAATCTTTTTGTACCTTTTCGTAATTCGAAGAAAAAAAAACTGAACTAGCTAAATAATCTCTCTCTCTCTCTCTCTCTCTCTCTCCAACGTAATTCTTTGCTTGAAAAGGGAGATGAAGAAAAAAAAAGTAATGAAAAAGAAGAAACATAATCGTAATAGTGTAAGTAGGCTATAATATTATATTTGAGCAAAGTTAAATTATGTTATCAAACAGTATCTGTTGTATGAAAAATTGAGTCAATTGACTAAACGCAACCGAAGCGCTTGTTGTTTTGTAATATTGTGTTATAGTATATTTAAAAAAATATATATATATAGATAAATATATATATATATAGTATTATTATGAATACATATATATATATATATATAGATTAATTATACGATACGGCGTATGTGCGTCGAATGTGCCGAACTGCCCTTCAATTTGCACAAAAAGAAAACGGAAAGGAAAAAACGAAAAAAAAGTATGTTGAAATTAGATCGATGTTTTGACATTTAAAAAAAAATTTACGCTTCGAAATGCTGTATTTGATATATATATATATATATATATATCTAATTTGGCAGCTAGTTTTTCTGGCAGGCCAATTGACTTTATTAAAAATAAGATCGATGATCTTGCAATAAATTCGTTACGTCTTTCGTGCTAAACGAAAAAGAGAAAAAAATAAAAAAGTCTCTAATTTCTTTTCTGCATTCGCAAAGGTATACCGTCAACAGCAGTCGTGAAAACTGAACCTGGGCTCAATTCTCGTTCACCGGAAGTTTTGCAAATTAGCGTGTATCTCTTCAATATCATCACCAGAGCGACCTTGGTTATGATTAATCCAAACCTTTGACCTGCGAGATAAAAAGGATATAGACCAAAAAAAAAATGTGCCCAAGGAAAAAAATTTTGGACGATGGTTGATTTTATAATTCACCTATGCAAGATCTCGGACCGATGCCGAATGACAAATGAGCGACAGAAAAGCCAAGATTATCACCATCTGTTCTCGTTGGATCGTACGTATCTGGATTTTTAAAAAATCTCGGATCTGTGTTGGTGCCACAAGTTGCCACATAAACCGTCGAGCCCTTTTTCAAAATTATATCCGTACCTGGAATCTTTTTAATTTCCCCCAAAAATCGTGAGATTATTATTATTATTTTTTTATCCTAAATTTCCCATTCGTTTGAATTTAATTTATAATTTTTGTACCTTGTAATCTTGCACGCAAATACGATCTTCCATTGGCAGAGGAGGATGCAAACGAAGACTCTCGTTGATGCATTTTTCCAAAAATGTCATCTCATTCAACATTTCCATTGTTAATTCGTTATTACCGCAGATTTTGGTGATTTCTTCGTAAGCTCGTGCCTCGTGGACGGGATTGTGGGACAAATCGTAAAGAGCGAATGCAATTGCTGTCGAGGTCGCCTCGAATCCAGCGACGTAAAACGAGACTGCCTGAGCAACCAAATTGTCACCCTCGAATACTGCACAATATTTAATTATATACGTTTTTTTTTTTTTTATAGAACTTTTTCGATGAGGAAAAATGTGTTTTTTTTTTACCAAAATGAGGATTTTGCTCGCCATTCTTCAGATTCATCAGAGAATCAACGAGATCACCGCGCTTATTGCCAACTTCCTCGCGAGTGCTGTAAGAATCCCAGAATATATCGCGAAAAAATTTCGCTGGGCCCTTCGAGACGAGAGCAGTGAAACGTATCAGTTCCGGAAGAAAGAAATGGATGATGAGTATGATACCTCTTTTTGTGCCAGCGAGAACTTTTTGACCTTGAAAAAAATTAAAATAAAATGCCATATAAATATTGTAATAAAATTAATATTTTTTAAATCTTTTAATAGCAATTTATTAATTAACTTCTTACTACTAATATTTTTCAAAGGATTTTACTGTAGAGCTGATTTTTTTAACCATTTTATTTGTGGCCATTTTGCAGTTTTAATTTTTTTTTTTAATTTGAATCTGATTCGCCGATCGAAGACTTTTTTTTTATTCCAAAATATCTGATTGTAGATTTTTACCGGCTTCCCAAAATTGTGTGTTGCCACGATCGAATGAATTGGTCGTGACGCCAAAAGCTACAGAGGCAAAAACATCGGTACTGTATCGTCCAGCTGTGCTTTTGAGTTCAAAATATTTCGTGCCATCGACATCGGCCTTGTCGGACTCGATGAATTCAACGAGATTTTTGCCACAATCAACAATGAGAGGCAGCATATTCCGGAGCTTTTGTCCGGTCAGACAAGGCGTCAATTTTCCACGAAGATATTTCCAGCGTGGATTTCGAATTCCCAGCAAACTCACGTAGCCCAAAGGATCCTCCTCGCTCTCACCACCAAAGCCACGGTTTGGAAATATCTCAAAGTCCTTGATCATAATTTGTTTAATGAGATCGAGACTTCGTAAAATTAGAAGAGGCTTGTGAAAGAGATAACATCCGACGAATGGAGCATCAGGTTCGACGCTGTAGTAAATATCTCGCAAAACTTGTCCCGGAGTTTTTTTAAAAAGAATCGATTCTCTCATGTTGCCAAAGAGAATATGAGCTGGTGGTGATTTTACGCCTTTTCTGCTCCAATACGATAATTTGTACTTTGCGTACAAATACAAAAAACTGAGAATAATCAAAATTACACTCGCGATTAACGAAAAAATCATCATGGTATCCATGATGATAGCCAAAGAAATACAGATATAGCTTCAATTTTTCATATCGGTGAGTAGTTTTTTTTTTATCTCGTCACAATTGATAACGCGTTTCCGATTAATCCCAAAAATTGTAAAAGTCATTCTAAGTTTGGTGATAATCAGAATTAACGCGTAATGTTATTGACGATTGAATATCTTATCAAAAATTAATGCGTCTCCCGCAAACGCAATGGTTTTAGCACTCGCGATCATCGCTCTTACTGATTACAATTGCCCACAGCGGTCCTCAATCCTGATTATCTTCTCTTCGCATCGTATATCAATTAAATAAAAGTTATATTCGTGAATGCAAGTTCACAATAATGGGTAAAATTTTATAATAATTATTGAGTTTTTGGATTGCATAATTTATTCGAATTCTGGTCTTATATTTATTGCGAAAAAATATTAGAATAAATTTAACTTGGGGCGCAGGGATAACGACAAGTTGAGGATTATCACGAAATGGCTGCATGACTTTTGTCGATGTTTCTGATTCCAAATAATAAAAAATATTCCATACAGCCTGTACAAAATCCTGCTTGAAGCAACGAAGAACCACTATCTTCATTGCTTGGAGTTAAAAACATAAAATACACAACTTATTGAATGTCTTTAGTTCTCATATAACAAAATATTAATGCTGTGATAAGTTTGAAGTTCATTTAAGCAGCGCCTCATTATTGTGCTTCCCTCTGGCGGAGCGATTTTGCACTGGGTAGTGCGCCATCTGACGGCGGTTACGTCAATTATTACGCGCAAAGATGCTCTGAAATCCGAGATGCCGTCAACGACTCAACGGTACTCCTAACCTCAAAAATCTGAATGTCTCATTTCGTCGAGTTCCCCAAAGACAAACAAAAATTTGTTATAATCAAAGTTTAAATTATTCGTCAATCAGCGTTATTCTTACACATTGAATGAAGAGATATGCGTCGAGACGCGTGACAAATGATCGTTATTCGTTGTCATAAGATCGCGAAAGAACGTAAAATTCGACGCTTCATTTGCAACAATGGAGTGTACAAAGGAAGAATGAAGAAACGATGAATTGCTAGTTATGCTTCCGTCGACCGGTTATTTCAAAACTATTATTTGCCCCTTCTACGAGAACGGCTGCTGCGACAGGCCTTACTGTCATTTCAAACATTTACGTCGAGGTAACGAGAGGCCAAAAAATCGTGAGAATTTTATCAATTTTTTTTTTCTTTTCCTGTCAAATGGTTAACCACAAAATGGTTGCTTGGAAAAATATCATAATAATTGCGATTTACGATAGAAAACGCGTCATTTATAGAGTTTATTTGTAATATACGTATTTCGAGACATTATTTTTATGTTATCTCGATAGTGAAAATGGCCATTTTCCTTTGATCATGAAGGAATTTATTTTTCGACCACAATTGATCGAATTGTGATGTTATTCAATTACAATATGATTTTTTTTACATGGTATTTGTGTTATTTTCAATCTTATTAGTAATTTCAATGTTGTCAAAGTACAAAAAATAAATAATTTCTATCAATTATCAAGAAGTCGAATTTTGGAACAGATAATTGAATTTGATCAAAACAATGTGATTTATTGCCAGAATATAATTTCTAGAATAATATTTATTACACCTCCAACATTAATTATAATTTTTATCTGTTACTGTATAAAAAATGAATCTTTTTGATTAATTAATTTTGCACCAGATAATTCAATTTTATCAAATTGTGATTTTATTTATATCAAAATAAAATTTTCTAGCATTGTCTTTATAATATTTGGCAAAGTATAAAAGATTTGAGTATTCCCTTAGAATAGAAAATTAGTTTTTCTTTTTGATAATTTAAAAAAAAACAATTTTAGAGCACATAATTGAATTTAATCAAATTGCAAAGTTATTCAGTCTGAAAAAGAAAATTCTGGCACTTGATTTAATGACTTTTTGATATTTAATTCTCAAATGAAATTTGTCACATGGTAATATTTGAAATGGTGATAATAATTTTAATATTGTCTTGGTAAAAAAAAAGTTCATCCCATAAATTAATAGCAAGTTGAATTTTCGAGCAAAGAATTCAATTTGATTAAATCGATGATTTCTCGCAAGCTATTTGTAATATTTGCAACTCTAAAAGAAATTTCAATGAATGCAAAATGATTATTTTCCATCGACTATTGAAAAAGTATAATTTTACCAAAAATAATGAAATTTCATCGACGATATTAACGTTGTTTAAATTTAATCAACAGATGATTCAACAAGCACCACGACGGCATTGCCGACGGGTCAGGCTCATCTGCCCGAGACGAGCCAAAAGATCGAAACCCCGACTGTGGCTGCTGCACCGGAAATCCATCATTTGGTCAACGAAGCCGTGAAGAAATTACTCGAGAGTCAAGAAGTTGGCGACACCAAAACAATGACTGACAAAATCGTTGCTCAAGTAGTCGAACAATTAAAGCCCTCGATTTCTTCAAATTCTGTTGTTAGAACCGGAAAAAAATCCTCCGAAATTGTCCCATCTACAATAGGAAAACATGCGGGATTTCCGAGTTGCGTGACAAAACCAGCTCCTTGCGTTTACAATCCAACTCCGATATCTGAGCTAAAAAAACGTCACATACCCGTGCCCGTTTATATGCCAACACGTGAGAGTAAAGTCGCGGTGAAGAGAAAATCATCGACAGACACAATGATGAAATCTTGGCCAAGCACGATACGAGAATCGACAAATTCTCGCGTAACCGAAATGATTTATAAACCCACCGCGATAGTTAATACATCGCAGGAGCAAGATTCTCCAAAAACATACGTGCCCACTCTTCGATGTGATAATTCATCGTCAAATTCTTACGAAGATGGAAATTCGAATGATTATTCGGGCAGAGCGAAGGAGGCTTATTATCCAAAATCGAAGAAAAGACGAGAGGAATACGTGCCGAAAAAGGTGAAGACACCATTGAAATCAGTTCAGCAACTCGATGATACGGTACTCGATGAATTTGAGCCAGAATTCGACATGATCGATGAAATTTTGACGACAACAGAGGAAAATGAGAATGAAGCTTCGATGATCGTTAACGAGGATTCCGAAGACCTTTTCGAGATTGAGCCAAAATTCTCGGACGACGAGGAGGAAATGGAAAAAGTATCGGAGGCAATGCCAGCGCAAGAAGTTGAGAGACAAAAGGATAAAATCGAAGACGAAACTCTCGACGATGGCAAAGAAAACGAGAACAATGAAATTTCCAAAATCGAAACGAATAATCACAGCAAGAACAAATCCCACAAGAGTTCGTCACACAAATCCGAGAGTCTCGGTGAAAAATCAAGCAATAATAGCAGCAGCAGCAGGAGCAGCAATAAAAATAAAGAAAAATCGAAAACAAATTTCGTTATCGATCTGACCGGTGAATCAAAGGAAAAGGAGAAGAAAAAGGAGAGAAGAGACTCGAGCAAAAGCGAAACAAAAAAGGAGGAGACCGATAGTCGTAAAAAGGAACACAAGAGTAGCGTTAAAAATCATGAAAAGAAGAAAAACGAAGGGACGAACGAAAAGAGCGATAATAGAGATAAGAATAAACAGAGCAGTTCAAGCACAAGGGACAAGCATCGTTCCTCATCTTCCAATAAAGTTAGAGATAAGAGTAAAGATAGTCACAGTAGCGAAGGAAAAAAGGAAAGCTCGCACAGAAGCAAAGAAAGCTCGAAATCACGAAAAGACAAAGTGCCTAGCTCGAAGAGCGTTGATAATAAATCAGGCTCAAAATCGAGACACGAGAAAACCTCGTCGAGCTCGTCAAAATCGAAAGTTAACGTGTCAAAGGTGGAATCGATGAAAAAACGTAATTCACGATCGAGTTCTCACAAATCGAGTAAAAGTAGCGAGAAAAAATCACGATCGCGAAAAGAATCGAGCAGTGAGACGAGCCTTATGGAGCAGGAAGAACTTTCCAACAGTCCATTTGAGAGTAACCTCATTAATGAGGAATTGATGGAAACCTCAGACTCGGATCACGATGTCGAGGAAGAATGCTTGAAGATATTTCAAGAATACGAGCCCTCCGATCATCCAAAAGGCGTGACCACGAGAGAAACACCAAAACCGGAAGTTGAGGAGAACGAGGATATTGGAAAAAAACGCGTCGCTCATCCATCAGCTGCTGACTCAATCGTACGATCTCATGGGCCAAGTCAACCACCGAAAAAGCTTCAAAATCCACAGCAACGAATGTACGATCGTTGGCGTGCCATGAAGGATATTGTTGCTGAAAAATCTGCCGCGGCTGCTTCAAAACGAGCCATTTCCAACGAGATGGATAAAGCTCAGAAAAAATCGGCAATCTCGAACTCTCGAGAATCGATAAATCGATCTGGCAATACAATGTCAAAAATATCAGCCAATGATACTCAGCTCAATGGAAATAGTAAGAAAAGTCTCGATCATCAAATATCATAGCGAAAGATTTTTTTTTTTTAATTCTAAATGAATTTTTTCACACAGGTCGAATAAGAATCGCTCATGTACCTTACGCAATGGCACTGGCAATGAAGAAGAAAAAAGTCAACGAGACTAAAGCAGCAATGGAGGCAAAAACAGCCGCTCTTGAAGCAAAAACCGTGGCTCAAACGTCGAAAGGATCACGGCTAGCTCACATACCTCAAGTGGTAAGGAACAAAGAAAATAATAATTCTCTTGAAAAAAAAAACGAAAAAAATAATCTGCACTCTCAAAACGTCAATCTCTCGACCTCGTGACTTCATCTTGAGCTACATTGATAAAGTAATCGCATTCTCACGTAATGAGCCTTTTGCGTTTAAAATTAATTCTGACATTGCCCCTCAGGTGTGCAATCTTTTTTTTTTTTGTCATTCCTATCGCGCACAGTATTGTTTATATTTTTTTAACTCTAAACGATAATTATCACATGCGAAAAAATATATTTACGAAAAATTCCAATTAAAAATTTTTACAGTATTAAAAAACACTCGAACGTGTCTGCGTGCATTTTTGCGGTTTCAAATGTTACATTGACTGGTAAAAAAAATGCCCCCCCCCCCCCCCCCTTTCACAGGATTGTTTACATTTTTATACTCGAATCGCAAAATCATTGCGTTTAAAAAATATATCGTCGAGATAAATTAAATTTAATATTTTTTTTAATGCTACAAAATACACGCGAACGTCTCGGTGGGCGTTTTTGTTGGATAAAATGGTAAAATGTAGTAATTTTTTTTTTTTTTTTTTCTACTAAGGTACCTCAGCTCGTAGCACCGGAGCCACTTCAAGTAGCGACGCAAAAATTTCCTCTGACAGTGCGACAATACTACGTAAATCTCATGCACGTTATTTGCGTTCAAATATACACAAATGGCGAGGATGCGGCACAACGTGCGCTTAGAGAGGAATTGGCATGTCACGATCGTTGCAAAGCTCTCACGGTTTATAAAAATTCGTGCATGCTCGCTACGCACAGATTACGAAAAGAGGTCGAGCAAGGAGTAAACGGTGACGAATCGTTACCATCGGCGAGCGGTATTGTCTCTCATAACGCCGTGCTCGCTGGCAAATCAAAAGGCTCGTGGAGCGTTGAAAAAACGAAAAAATCTGTTATGGATTTTCGTGGCATGGCACTCTACGAGAGATTGAAAAAGTGGATAGCGAGCGAGCAACAATTGAGAGATAATGGATTTCCGAGATCTCATCCAGATGGGCCGAAGGTGAATAAAAAAATTAATTTATTTGATTTTTTTTCATCGAATAAAGAAAATAAAATTCTGTGTATTTTTGTTTGCTCACTAATCTCATTCTTATCACGAAAAATAAAGGGGCGTGCCAAAATTTACGTTCCAAACACGAGGAATCATTCAATTATCTCAAAAGTGCCTAATGAGAGATATTGCTGTCGATGCGGCAAGCCTTTCATGGTCAACAAGCATGGATTACCGGTGCAACAGCAAAATTGTATCTTTCATTGGGGAAGAAAATTTACCTCGAGGGGAGAATCAAAGTACACGTGCTGTCAGCAATATGGTTTTGCGTCAGGCTGTGCTGATGCAAAAAATCACGTGTGGGAACATGTGGATTATGAGAATCTTCGGGGATACGTAAAAACTTTGCCCAAAGGTAAAATTTTTGAAGCTTTGAACCCAAACATCCACAAGTCTGTGAGAGATGGCTGCAATTTTCTGAATTGATGAAATTTTAAAAATTTCAATTTTTACCCTCAATTTGGCCTTTTTCATTTTTTATTACCGTTTCTCTCAATTGTAAAATAATTTTTTATTCAAAGATGTCCCGGCCGAGGAGCAAGGAGTCTTTGCTCTCGATTGTGAAATGTGTTACACGACTCAGGGTCTCGAATTGACGAGAGTAACGGTTATAAACGAGGATTCCAATACGATTTACGAGACGCTCGTTATGCCTGAAAATCCAATACTCGACTACAACACGAGGTTACAATATTATCATTACAAATCTTCATTTTACCATTTTTTTTTTACTTTTTTTTTGTTTATTAATTGATCAACTATTTTTCATGGCAGATTTTCTGGCATTACGGAGGAAAATATGATAGGTGTGAAAACAACGCTTCTCGATGTACAAGCGACTTTACTGACAATGTTTTCCGAGCACACGATATTGATTGGTCACAGTCTCGAGAGTGATTTCAAAGCATTAAAACTCATACACGAGACGGTTGTCGATACCAGTATGATGTTTCCTCACAAAAATGGTCTACCGTTCAAACGAGCATTGAGAAATTTGTGCTCCGAGTATCTTCGTAAAATTATACAGAACGAGGGTGAATATATATATTTTTTCTATAAATTAACGAGAAACTATATATATATATATCTCGTTAATATTAAATTTACAAATCGAGCGATTCAAGTAAATCAAAAATAATGACCTTTATTTATCTGTTCAAAGTCGGAGGTCACGACAGTGCCGAGGATGCTATCGCTTGCATGGATCTCATACACTGGAAAGTCAAGGAAGAGGCAAAACTTCAGTGAATTACACAGAAAGAGAGACAAACGAATAATTATTAACTGCGAACGAATAATCCTTGAAGCGACAGTGAGAAAATTCCATTTCATTATTCTCATCTCTCCCGTTATTTCCAAGAGTTGAGGCAACCCAATCATAATTTCTCATCAGACATTTTCAATTAAAAGTTTTTCATATTTATTTGCGATTCGTCTTGTAACGAACAAGACAATTCGCCAATAAATATTTATCCCAATGAAATTTTTTTGTTTTTTTCTCTACTTATGGGAACGCGCCATTTTTTTTTCCTTCTACATTTCTTTTTTTTTCGTGACTCTCCCGTAAGTGAAGAAAATTCTACAAATTTTTCAATAGCATCCATAGAAAAACGCTTCAACTCTGATCTGCTCCTTTCAATGCCGAAAATTTCATCGCGGAATCGTTGAAAATCGTATTTACATTATTGTACTGCCGCATGTATTATAGATTTTCTTGTATAAATGTGTAATATACAGCGATTATATTATATATATATATACATATTATATATATATATATATATATACATATATATATATATCTATAAATCATCACAAAATTGTTTTGCAGGATATTCGTGTTATTTTTCTTTTTTTCTTTTTTATAGTTTCGAGTAGTTTGTGATCATCGACAAAATTTCTTCTTTCATTTATCAATGTAACCAATAATCATCGAAGCATAATTAATACCAGCATGGAATGATATTTCACAGGTAGAAATGCAGAGCAGACAAGATTCGAGCAACCGTAATCTATAGCGAAAAAAAAAGAAAAAAAAAACATACAAAGTAGATCACGATTCGTCGTTATTTCTCTCTCGATACTTCGATTAATATTTTTGTACTTCGTTACCTATTTATATTTTAAACCATTAAAATTACGATGTAATTTAACATTTTGGTAAAATTTTAAATGTTGACCCGTTAATTACAGATCTGACAGAATATCGTCGAGAGGATGAAGGATAAACGTTGAGATTAAACGGCAAGGCAGCTTTTCTGTACAGTGATTTTTTTTTTCAACATTTTATTATGTACACATGATTACAAAAATTCATCTCAACTCTCCCTGTGTCTCTCGTTTACAGGCTTTTTTTCCCCTGCAATTCATGTGTGCGATTTAGCCCGACATGATTATCAACAGATGCAGTTTTTATTTTCTTTCTCCTTATCGTTAACAAAAAATATAGATATTCTACTATGGATCTTATTCTGATAACTGCTTTTTTTCTTTCATTCAATTCATTTTTAGGCTTTTCTCAGTGTGGACTATCGGGCTATTTTTTATTTATTTTTTACTCTTTTTTGTTTTTGTGATGCGAATGAATTATTTGTCGCGAGGACGTTTAAGCGAAAAATTATTATTTAGAGAATGTTCGCTCTTGTTACTTTCCACAGCTCGCCAACGAACAATTTCTTAGCCTATCTATAATTGAATAAATATCGCACATTTCAGCCTCCGGAGACACAATTTTACAAGAGACTGAAAAAAAAAGCCTCATTTTTTTTTTTTTTCGTTGATGAGATTATGCATTTCGCCGTCCGTCAAAAAAAAAAAAAAAAAAACAACAATTACTGCTCTTTAACTACGCCCTATTACATATATTACATTTAAAAATCCGATGAAAGCTACAAAACTGCAAGATCGGGACGCGATTACGAGTTTTGTGAAACGCTTTTTTTTTTTTTTAATAATCTCGAGACTGTTAGAAAAAAAAGTCTGATGTGAGATAAGATTTTTGTTCCTTTTACCTCAAAAAAATGCCAGCTGAAAAGCCTCATTATTGGCACGAACGAAATAAAAATTCTCGTTCAATGAATTATCGAAATGTACATCGATTTTGTAATATATATATATGTACATATACATCATACAATTAACAAAACAATATTATTCGTTTTGAAGTTTATTCAGCGATGCTCCACTTGACCTTTTTTTTCTTTTTATATAATTTTGTTTTTTTTTTTTTTTCATTATATACGTTTTTCTTATTCTTCTCTTTAATACTGAACACCGTTAATTATACCAGGTCATTCGAGAGACTAAATATTAGCCTTCGAGTGTTGAATTAAATCGGTGGTATTTCATATAAATATGTACATTTCGATACAACAATCTTCTTTACAAAATATATATAATTTCTATACAATTGGCAGCCGAATCGCGCGATATCTCGCGAGCCCCTCGAATTTTCGGGCCAAAAAGAGTCTTTCCTGTCGTCGCATAGAAAAATAAAAAGTTTTGTATTCACTCAATTTGGTATTTTTATACGTATTGCACTTGTGAACGAAGAAAAAATATTTATTGCATCTTTGATGCATTCTTTTTTTTTTCTTTTTTTTAACCACCGGAGTCTCAATTCATGCATTTTCGATAAAATCGCCACAGTGAGTAATCAAAGCGGCCCAGATAAAATCATTGCAAACCCTAAAATATAATTTAAACTTGCGCAAAATTATTTTTATGACATTTCGCTTTTGTAATTCTTGAGATTCAAAAATGCTTTTTTTTGTTATACTGAAAAAACTAAAATCATCGCCATACGTCACGATGTAAAAATTGATCAATGCCGTAATTGCTAAATTCACTAAATGAATTCTGAATGATCCTAAACACGAATCTTATCATTTTCATGCAAAAAAAGAAAGAAAAAAAAAAAAGGAATTGCCATATTTTGCTCCTCTTAATTGGAGTAAAGTATGTGGCGCGCTTTATCAATCCTAGAGGAGCTTAAAAATATTTCAGCTTTCTCGGGGCAAAGGACCGTTTTTTTTTCTTCTCTGAAAAAAAAAAACAAAATCTACCTACAATTAGTTCGTCGCGTTTACCAAGGCAACTATTCGAAGACACATATTCGCTCTGGTGAGATTTCTTTGTTTTTTCGTAAATTTTGTTTTTTTTTTTTTGTTTGTTTTTACTTCAACTACGATTTCAATAAATCTACTTTGTTTCCAGACACGTCGGTGGGAAGATCCAATTATTTCTCGGATCGAATTGTCTCCCGGCTCATCGATCGAGAGGCTTTTAACGGCAAAACCGGAAGTTCAATCACGTCATCTTGAAATTGATTCTGTCTCAGATGGCGAAACGCCAACTCGACTCTCTTCATTGGCTTCAAAAATCCGTTGGAGGATTTCCATTTTTTTAATTTTTTTTTTTTACTTTTCTTCATCTATCTTTAACTCGAAGATCCATTTGTTTTTTGTTTTTTTTTTTTTTTAGGGTTTGATCGGATCATCGTAATCCTGATCACCGACCAAGTACAGAAATTGAAAAGCTATCGCGAGCAAACTTATACCAAGAAGATCACCCATTGCAGTCAAATACGGAATTGCCGAATTATCCGGATCAATTTTACGCTTCCACATCCAGTGTATCATTATGTAGGCGATGTAGAGCAACGCTGCGACCTGCAGCATCGCCGCACAGAGGTAGACAAACACAAAGAGCGGTGTAAGTGCTGTGTCACCGTCTTTCATATATTTTATCATGTAGATAAATATTATATGTCCGGGTATGACCATTGCCATCAGCACTCTTGTCGTTCTCGCGTGAAGACCTGATTAAACGATAAAATTCATAAATAATTTCTATAAAATTGCTACTAATATTATTATTATTTTGCCATCAGCACTCTCGTTGTTTAAAAAATATAAAATCTTCTAAAATCTCAACAAACTGGCAAAGGTAGAAAAAAAATACGAAAATGTTTCATTTTATAGAAAAAAAAAATGGCCAACTGACCTTTTCCAAAAAAACTGGCAATTGGCGTGATGAATATAACCGGATGTGTGAGTCCTGGTGGTATGAGAAGAGTTCCAAGATCAGCCTGTTTGTGAAGCGCCGTTGAAATTCTGCTCGCTTGTACAGCTACGAGATTGCCACCGACGCCATTGATGACTGGTTGAAAAACTGTGAGATTCTCAAATCGTGAAACCATAAATTCCAATATTAGGCCACCGCAGCTGCTTATCAGCATTGCCACCATGACTGGTGTCCAGCCAGAATAAAGTACGTCATTTGTGTATTTATTTTTTTTAGCTATCCAGACCCAGAGTGGAGTAACGAGAATGTAACAGGCAATAATAAGGGGTGCGAGCCAATCTTGTTTGTCGATCGATTCGTAAAGTATCGTCGAGATCCATGATAAAAGAGCCAACGATGTAATGTCACCGAGACTCGCTGCAATTGGCGTTGCCACATTGTCCGGATTGATGTTACAATGACGTGAGAATACTATCACACCTGCTGTTATCAGGCCCAGGACAAAAGACGCCAATGAAGCTGTCACGAGACTACTCGCGCACAAAAGATACGTGTGATCCAACGAAACTGTACCATTTCTAAATGCTCCCATCACTATCGCAACGACGGAACCAAGAAAACCCACGACTATGGCTTGACACTGTAAAACAAAAAGAAAAGAAAAAAATAATCACAATGAAAAAGATAAATTTTATTGGGTGGAGAAAAAAATATATTTTTTTCATGCAAAAATATTATCTGTAAAAATTCTAGTTATTTGTCAAAAGAATAACTCAGGATGAAAATTTGTAGAAAATTATTGAACGTTTTTGAGCAAATTCGCGAGAATATCTCGATGTTTGTCGATGAAAAAAAAGCTTCTTGAGAAAGCTCGTGAAAACCAGGTCATTTTCGATCAATTGTAGAGAGGAAGGTTCTGGGTAACGGATGTGGGCTAGGAGAGCAAGCTAACAAGTGGGTAGACAAACTGAATTCTCGTGTTTCATCGTTAACAAGAACAGTTCCAAGGTAGTTTTCTTCTTTTTTTTTGTTCTATCTCTGTATTTTCTCTGTCTTTATTCTGAATGCACAGACGCATGTCTAAGCGCGTTGTCTCAATTAAAATTAGACAACCGCGACCTTTTATCGTGGAATCTGTTGCGTCACAAAATTTTATAGACTGCGACCGTCAGTCTCAAAAGTTTCTTGTACTGTTTCTTGTATTTATAATTTATATGGAGTGGCGAAAACCACAAGAGCGTATATTTTATGCTTATACACGCCCCCTTATCCTTCAATATAAACCCTTATTAATTTAGACACGCTATAAAATGTACTAAAATTGATAAATTTTATCTATTTTCATTTTTTTTTTCTCATTTTCAGACAATTTTTCGTCTAGAGCCAGAGAATTTTATGCTTATACACACGCCCTTATGATTCAATATCAGCCCTTATTAATTTAGACACGCTATAAAATGTACTAAAATTGATAAATTTTATCTATTTTAATTTTTTTTTCTCATTTTCAGACAATTTTTCGTCTAGAGCCAGAGAATGTTATGCTTATACACACCCCCTTATGCTTCAATATAAGCCCTTATGAATTTAGAGACGCTATAAAATGTACTAAAATTGAGAAATTTTATCTATTTTATTTTATTTTTCTCGTTTTCAGACAATTGTTCGTCTACAATCAGAGAATAATTAATCGTCAGTCAAAGAAATATTGACTATGTGACAAATCGAAGAGAGCTCCCTACATTGGATATATTCGTCGTGTCAAGTTTCAACAATCGATCAAACACTGAACGAACATTTTATACGAATGTCGAGTGAGAGAGGATGATATAAAACACATGGAAGGTCGATGTTTGAATGTCAACCAGCAGAGATGGAGAGAGAAAGAGCAAAGTGAAGGTACAATAATAGGAAAAAAATGTGGAAATCGTGCGAGGCGCCAGGTGATAAGGAAATTCAATTTTCCGTCGCGACGGAACACCTGAGGCGAGGTGAGCGATGCCAGGAAATACGAAAAGCTTCCGCGGAATAAATTATCTACGATATTAATGAATCACGTTCAGGGCTGATTTTTCGGGAAATTGAGAAAAATAATTACGATTGCCATGATCGATTTAGATTAAATTAAAATTTTCAAAAGATATGATATATAAAAAGATTCTGTGGAATAAATTATATACGATTAATCACACTTAGTCACGTGATCCATCTACAGGGAGATTAGAAAAAATTATTTTATTTTATAGATTGGGAAAAATGATTATCAGGATTCATGCAAAGTTAATTTAATTTTTAAAAAGACTTGAAAAATACCTGTATGAGAACTAAATTTCCAACTATCATGGACCACTGTTGTTTGGGAGCGTCCATGTGACCGAGATTTGCCTGCGTCGATAGTCTCGAGGCCAAGGTCATCTCCAAGTTGCCCTTGAGTCCTAGCAAAGCTGGCACGAGGATCATAAGCTCGTTAACTCTCTCGAATACGACCCAATGCTGAAATTCATTTATTTTTCCCAATTTTATTAATGTCCAAATGTATTTTTCCTTCTTTTTATACATATTTTTTAATTGAATTTGTTAAATTTTCCTTTAAATTTCATTATCATTCACGAGGGGGAGAGAAAAGACTCCAATGACCCAAATACAAGACTGAAATTAATTTTCTTCCCCATTGTTAAGGGTTTATCGTGTTTTTTTTTCTTTTATACAATTTTTTAAATGAAACTTTTTGCAATTTTGTTTTTAAATTTCGTTGTAGATGGACGTTAATTTTGTGGGTCTCGCAGTTGATGTGGCATTTTGTCAATTGTTCACGAGGGAATGAGAAAAAACTCACTTGAACGTCGTCGAGAACTAGGCCAGCACCGACCATACCGAGACCAGCAACGAGAAATGGTATGAAGACTTGAATTGTAATAGCTAAATAGGATTCTACGTGTTCCTCGTCACCGCCGCAAAGTTTACTCTCGGCAACGACGTCGGGCAAACGTCCACCGTCGCCATTATCGTCGAGGATCGTCACCTCGAGGCAATCGTCCGGACTGGGACCAGACAATGTCGAGGTCAACGGCGTCGCTGCCGGTCCCGTCTCTGATACGGTACGTGAACGTCCACCGGTCGGTGTCATCCTGTACGAATTTCTCCGCTTGCTGCTTTGCAGCAAAGCTTCCTTACATGGCCCACTATAAACAAACGAAAAAAAAAAAACAAAATTATCATCATCACATAATCCTCACAAAGACACTTTTTTCATCACAAAATTTTTCTTGCAATCCTAAAAATCGTGGAGCAGCCTGATTTTTATTTATCGAGCTCAGTTTCATTAAAAAAAAGAAAAAAACAAATCGTCATATTTGTAAAAAAAGGACCACGTGATTTTCAAAATGACACTTTTTTAATTACCATTTTTCATCTAATAATTTATAAAATTATTACACGGATATCAATTTTTTGTCTTCACTTTCAGAAAAAATTTCCCACATTTAAAAAAGGTTACCACTGATTTTCTCAACACTTTTGTCTAATAATCCTTAAAATTTTTGCGCAATTTTTTTTATTATTTTCAATTCACTGGGTGAAATCTTCGACACATTTGAAAAAATTACCCCTGAATTTCACAAAAGCACTATTTTAATCACACACACATTTTTTTTTTTTTTTTTTTAATAATCCTTAAAATCATGGCGAAAATTAAAATCACTTCGTTGCATTAATTAATGAGGAATTCGTCTATTCCTGTCAAAACTGAAATGAGATGGAGAAAATATTTTTACTGGAGTAAATTCGTCGATAATTTAAAGAATATAAAAAAATTTAATAAGAAAAAAAATTAAACAACTTTTAATCGTAATTTTTTTTTTTATGCAATTTTCAGAAACATACTCGTCGAATTTTACGCTGCACGTTTGCTGTTCCTTCTGTATGAATAATATTGCACTGTTAATGGACACAGTAAAATTATCCGAAAGATGCTGGTGGCTCGGGTGACCCTCCAACATCTTACGATCATACTGGAAGCTCGACGAGTCTCATCACCACTAATTTATAGTGGAATAGTTCTAACGATTTTTTTTTTTTTTTCATTAATACGATGCATTTAAGTGAGCAGAGCGATAAGGTGAGCTTGTGTCGACGAAGCAGCGCCTATTCGGCATCGTTATATTTGATAATTTGCGGAATGGTGGAAATGCTATTGCGTAAGTTCGAGCGAAAAAAATGTTGAGACGTTTGCGCGAGATCGCTTATGATGAGAATTTTCATGCCACCAGAAGAATAATATTCCATCATTCCACCCCAAAAACAATTCATATTTGATCCTCTTCACCGGTAATTTAAAAAATTCTATCGTATCTTGTTAATTTTATTTTTATTTGTTTATAAAAAAAAATTTATAGCCTAAACCGATTCGCTCGAAATTTATAAGGTAAATAATTGAAAAAAAAACGAGAATTTCAAAATCGGGCCTAAAATTTGCACGCTTTGAGTTTCAAACTCAAGGGTAATAAAGAGATTTTAGCTCAATTTTAAAATTCTAGTTCTTTAAATAGAGTTACAAATTTCGAGTTAATCGAATTGGACTCCAGTGACAAAATTGAGGTTTTTTTTTTTTCCGAAAAATTTAAAATTTGATGAATATTTTTTACTGATCCTCTTACAGTTAAATATTTTAACGATTTTATCTCTATCGGTCAATAAATCTTTGATAAATCGTCGATAAAAGTGCACAATATTCACGAAATCTCAATCGTTGGTCTCGAATTTTCTATATTTTCAAAAAATTCTCAATCACATCTCGTACTTGTCTGTTGCGTGTGTCACGTTCCATTGGCCATGACGTATGCTCAGCACGTGGCACAAAATTGCACGAGTTCTCGCAATCGCTTGATCAGTGGACTCTCTGGATTCAATTTCGAATTATTGTGTGTAAAATAATGTTTTTTTTTTTCACTGGACGATCGTCACTGACACACACAAAAAATTTCGTTAAAAGAATCGATTCCATTAAAATTCTTGAAATGGAAGAAAGAAAAAAAAAAAAGCTCCACTTGCATATAGAATTCAACCTTGCAAAGTAGATTATATTTTCCTGATTGATAATCCCACGTTATATGGAGACACGACAGTCTTCCTGTATTCTTTATTTGCCAACAGATTAAATGACAAATCTTTTGTCACGTGAATAAATTTCCGGAAATAAAAAATTTATTTAATTCAAATAATGATTTTTTTAGAAAAGTAAAAAAGGAAAAAAAAAAGTCTCAATAAATCTACCAAATATGCTACTTAAGGTAGAGAAGCTTCTGGAGAATTCGTAGAAAAGACTCATCACATTAGTGCATAGAAAACATAAAATTTCCTCCTGATGGAATTATAACTTGAAAAATATTATAAAAGATTTTCTCTCGATTTTTTACGAAAGTCACGACGATCTTGATAAATAATATATTTTTTTTCACGAAAGTCTCCAACGAGACAATAATAACTTTGCTATAAAATCTACAAAATGAAAAAGTCTCCCCCATAAAATCTGCCAAACATGAAAAAATTATTGAACAATTTTTTTTTCAATTTACTAAAACTGAAAATCTTTTGATAGAAAAAAAATCACATTTGGTGCAAAAAAAAAAGTAAAAAAATATCCTGATGAAATTAAAGTTTGAAAAATATTTGCGCAATATTGACAAAAGATTTTCTCTCGATGATTACAAACCTCACGATGATGATGATGATGCTCTTCGATCTCGCTCAATAATTAATTTTTTTATTCCACAGATCCGATTCACTGGACAGAGATAATAGGGCGAAATAATTTTCAGGCTTCTGAATAAATGTGAATATTTTTTATACGACCCCTCGGTGGTTTATCAGCGGAAGATCCTCTGGACGCCTCGCTGTTTTTGGCGAGAGTTATTATTTATATTATATGCCAATGTCCAGCATCGATGTTGGATCTCCGGAGGCCACGTGCGAGGCCGTTTCATTATGCGGTTACATCGCGACTGAACGACGAGAAACAGGATCGGCTTTCTCGTCTCTCACCGAGTGAAATAAAATCCACCCCCACCCGCCAGACAGACGAGCATATCGAAAATATATACAGATATATATATATATACTATATATATATTGTGCACCCCCGCTGGTCGACATGTCGCAGGCGCGAGCTTATCGATTCTGACGAGACGCTTTCGCTTTTGGCCATCGGATAATGCAGAAAGCACATCTATCAAAGTCCATGTATGTATGTGTGCATATATTTCACTACATAGAACTCAACCACTCAAGGAGAGTCAAATATATATATATATTTGACTCTCTCTCTCTCTGTATATATATATAATTTGTGTGTGTACGAATTGTACAGAAAAGGATGAAATTTATCATGAAACAAACTTGACATCCTTAATCGATTTAAATTGAAATCACATAACATTCATTTTCGTTTAATGCTCGTTTTACGATCAACATTAAAATTGGTGGGAATAATTTATGAAGCCAATAATTGAGAATTAAACAAACTGACGATTTTCCGTTAGAAATGATCAAAAAGTAAAAGTAAAAGTTGTTCGTATTTTCAATAATTTTTTTTTTCTCACGTATGCAAGCCGAAGAATAAAATTGGTAGGAATAATTTATGAAATTAATAATTAACAATTAAGTAAATTAAAAAAATTCCATAAGGAATGATGAAAAAGTAAAAATTATGCTTTACATTTGATTCGTTTGGTACAAAGCGAGCTCCGTATTCTCAATATATTTTATTTTCTCACGTATGCAAAATGAAGAATAAAATCGATATAATTCATGAGATTAACAATTAACTAGATTGAAGATTTTCCATTAGGAATTAACGATAATTAATTAATATTTTTGAATTTTTCAGGAAAAAAGAGTCGGACGATTTCCATAAATTAAAATTGAAGATAAAGACTCAACTATCCTTCAAGACTATCCTCAACTCTCTGGCCTTTCACGTGCGTCAGGTCGATCGAGATTTCATCGAGCGAACCCACAAATAGAGAGGAAAGGAAAACTCGTTTCTGCATATCCAGCGTTGCTGATTTGTACCGGTGATGAGCGAGGTATTGTCAACCATTTCATGCAGATTTTAGCCATAATTTGATGGTACTTTGACCTTCTAAAATGCGTAATTTTCTTATGTAATTATTCCACCAACTCGCGGTCATCGCGTTATATTTTCTTGTTGCATGAGTACGTGCAATAGGGATTTTTTTTTTTATTATTTCAAACCACAGTTCGGTTTCGAATTACTCTATACAACGATAACATGTTTATAGTTTGCATTTTATTGCGAAGAATTCTCTTTCATTCACGAAACAGTCTCATCTATTTTTTCCTCCTTGAAAATTTACTTTGGCAGGAACAATTTACGCATCAGATCAAATATGAAAAATAATGCAAATATCATTATTAAAAAAAAAATCACGTTTTTTAGACGCCCGAGAAAAGATTTCTTGTCCAAATAAATTTGCGGAAAATTCACTTTTCGTCAAGATTTTGTCTGTCGTATTTTTTGCTCGCTTGAAATTTGCCTTGGCAGAGAAATTTATGCGTCAGTACAAATATCGAAAAGCGTCGCTAAATGAAATTATTCCACGCGTCCTTGCGCCTGAGAAAAGACCAAGCGTCTTTTTAAAAAAAAAAAAAAAAAAAAGAAAAAAAGAGTCCCTAAACGCTCACATCCGGCCGACAATTCCTTACATCCGGGTTTGCAATGGCACATTTTGCGTATAGATAAATTCTCTCTAAGCTTTGAACTCGTACGAAATAGTAAAAAAAAAAAAATTCAAGCAAGGAAAACTTTTCGTATTTTTTTACTACACGTAAAAATAATAATAATAAAATATTAAAAAGGAGTGCCCAATTTTCTGTTCATCTGAATAGAAAATTCATTCTCGCAAAGTGTCTGTCCCAAAAAAAAAAGTCCTCAAATTTAATTCGTTTCTATATAATCTGAGGATTTTTTTTGAAAAATCTTCAAAGTGCATCAAAATTAGGGATTGGAGGAAAAAAAAAATCTCAACGATGAAATCTTTGATTGAACGAAGCATGAGCTATATATTCGATAGTTGTCTCATTATGTGACCCAGATCAGGCTGGATCCTTGTACGAGATTGAGAGTTATACAACAATCAAACACATAATATCAAAATCATAGTGACCGACGAGCCCAAATACATGAACTCTTGTCTGTATTCATTGCCTTTTACTGTCTACACATATATCGCGTGTCTATGACCTTAAGGGCATAAATTTTATGCTTATAGAGAGCACATACGCCTTTATGGCTTTAGAGACGCGAAATGTAATATGTAGTCTGAGCAATAATAATGTCGATAGATATATATATATATATATATATATACCGCCGTCGTCACCACCACCACCACCATATATATATATAACCATTTGTAATATTAAGCTCAGTGTCGGTGGTGGTGACGACGGCGGTGGCTCCAGGGCAATTTGTATTCTGGTAACTTCTGGACTAGGTCACATCTATGGAGGCCCACTTTTCTGATTACACGCGGTTAAACGTTTGCATCTCTCGCTCCTATCTATACCTGTGTGTGTGTGTGTGTGTGTGTGTGTGTGTGTGTGTGTGTGTGTGTGTGTGTGTGTGTGTGTGTGTGTGTGTGTGTGTGTAAAAAGTGTAACATGTTGCCGCGTTTTACTACGGGAGATACGAATTGAGCTCTACCACAGGGGAGGCAAAAAAAACCTAACAGATTCACTTTTATATGCATACATATATATATATATAAATTTACATTGTATGTCAAATCTTATCTTAGCTTTGCAGGTTTTTCGTCAAATTTTAAATTAATTTTATAAAAAATCACACTTGCGGATTAAACATTTTTTAATGAAATATAATTTAGTAGCTTGTTAATGGATCAAGCTTAAAAAATAATATTTCAATCACGTTTCTTCATCACCTGATTGCCACGTGAATTTCATGCTCGAATTAATAACACGTGATTTACACTCGCTGTTTTCTCATTGAGAAAGTTATTATTTCTTAATTATAACGAGAAATTAAAGATTTCAATCTGGTCTCGCGTAAATAATTATTTTCTCGAGTTTCGTAACGTGTAAATGTTTATGTGAGCTTCCTGCATTTATAATTCGTGCTTGATGATGAAAAAGCATAATTTTTTTATTCGAATCTTTTATACACACTGAACTCGTTAACGCGTCATAAAAACGCATTGGTTAAAATTTATCGAATCATTACGACAAAATTCGTGCACGAAAATTCGTTAATGAAATAATTTATGTTTTAATTGTAAATTATAAATTCAATAATCATTTGATCATTTAATAATTTATTTTTATAAGGAAGAAATGAAATTAATATTAAATTGTATTCAATTTTTTTTTTTTCAACAATTGAAAAGTAAAACTTACTGACCGGATTTGAAAAGCCGGACGATCTTAAAAGTCCGGTGAGTAGAGAGAGGCAACGAAAAAAAAATTAAAAAAATAAAAAAAATAGAAAGAAAGCAAAATGGTTGAGATTGTTTTAGTCAGTGACGAACACACGACAATTGAGTCTCGGCGAGTTCGTTGCCAACATTATGCCGTTTGCCACGAGCACGTGGTCGTCGCCCCACACCGGCACCATTCTCACTTTATATATTAAACGACCCAGAGACAAAGAGAGAAGTGGCAACTGCCAATTGCGTAATTGGTAAATTGTTTATTTTTACATCGGAAAAATTCTGGCTTTCGACACGGACGATTTTAAGTTGACACAAAAGATTTCTTTATCATAAAATTTCTTTATCATAAAATTGCGATAATAAATTACATATGCATATAAACTCAGTCAGTATACACATAAAACGTATGAAATTTCAAAACATAAAGATAATTTAAGCAAATAAAATTTTTATTTCTCAACTACATTTTCATTCAAAATATAATCCATATTTAAATCTCTTGTAAATTAGCTCGAGCAATGAAACTAAAAATTATAAAAATTAAAATAGCCCAAGAAATATATGAAATTTTTAAATAAATTATCGTCAATATTAAATTAATTAAAATTAACACATTATGACGACTGTGAGATTTTTTTTTTTTTTCTTTTTTCAAGTGCAATTGATGCCTCGTGTGGGATATAATTCTTATGCAAATAAATCTGAAATCTGGAAGATGTGCGATAAAATGTGCATACAAAACGAGAGAGAGAAAGAGAGAGAGAGGGACAGAGAGAGAGAGAGAGAGAGAGAGAGAGAGAGAGAGAGAGAGAGAGAAATTGTCACGACATTGGCATTGGCGAACTTGACCCTTACCTACAATAATGCTTTGAGATAGAAGCGTGTGTTCTCGCTTAACTTTGACATTGAAATACGACCGCGATCGTCTCTCTGTGTGCCCGGTAAATGAAATTGTGTAACGAAAAGGCGCGTGCATTCCGCGTTTATTCAAATATCCGACAATTTTCCTCGGCTAATTTGAGCCTACGGTAATAACGAGGGCGTACACACGTGGACAAAATTCCAAGAGCATATAAAACGTAAAATATAAACCCAAACCTCGTTATTAGGAATTTTCTCCAAAAAATTTGTCAAATTCGAAATTTTTGTGGCAAAAATTTGCCAAAATTAAAAATTGCGTCTATAATTGAATAATTTCCGATTGGATTGAATTTTCATTCCTAATTAAATCGCGATCCTGAAAAAATTCCACCAAATTCCAAATATGTCGCTATAATTTTTGTATTTTATTCTTCTCGAGACTGTAGCTGAGACTCTAGGGGTGAGTTTGACCTCATCCCCCAAAAGATTGTCGCGAGCTTTACTCGAGTTTCTTTTCGACTCTCTTCACTATATATATACATATATATATGTATATATATATATGGCCATCACTATATATATATATATATAGTGATGACCGTTTAAAAGTCCGAGTGATTTCTTACTTGGAAAAAAGAAAAATTGTATATTCCAACTTTGCGCAAATTTTACTTTTTACTACAGAAATATCAGGGGAAAAGAAAATATTGAATCGCCTTCAATTTAGCCGCCTTCAAAATTACAAACAGTTCAACTTCTTTTAACCAAATTTTTTACATGCCCGTAAACCGTGATAAATATATAAAATTATATATATTTTTTTAGCCTAGACATTATTTTAGTCGTAAAATTTATTTACGAGAGCCAAAAAATGGATTTTAATATATATATATATATATATATATGTCTATATTTATATGTGTGCGTTCCCATACACACATATCTAAAAATATATATATATATATATATATATATATATATATATATATATATATATATATAGCCGAGCGTTGCGTAGCTCTTGCGCTCCCGGTCCCCGTCATATGTATTATACTGATTACTTAAATGCCTAATATGCGAACTGAACGCGCGATAGGACACGCGGGACTCTATACGGAGAGCAAAAGCGATAGCTACACAGCTAGCGGGCAACGGTGCATCACACCGAAGCTCCACTCGAAGCGTTTAGGCTTAGAGAGACATATCATATATATATATATATATATATATATATATATATATATACAATGAACAATGAACGTTATATATATATATATATATGTATATATATAGTTCATTGTAGCTCGCATCATCGTATATAGGACTGATCTAATTGACATTGCTACTGTGTTCAGGGCCGTTTGCTCCTGGAGAGTGCAGACTGATAACGCTTTTGCAAACTGATAACGTGTCGTTGAAACGTATCCAGTACACGTGCAAGTCTCCCCTCCCTCCCAAGAGTGAGGACCCTCTTTCAAAGCTTTCATTCGTAATTTTTCAAGTTCCTTTAATAATTTTTTCGATCAATGTCCATTGATAGATCGATCGAATGAAATAATAATCGTATTCTCTATAATTTATAAATTTCTTTCGATGTTTTCTTCATTCACATTTCATCCAAATGGCTGTAATTATGAAAAAAGGAAAAAAAAATAATAATAATAATTGAGAGAGCAATAACAGCGGAAACAGTATTGTCGATATCCTTGAATTTATAGTCTACAGTGGTAAAGCACAATTTTTTATCGGCTTGGGAAAAAAAGACAGGAAAAATAATCCTTTTGTGTAAACAAAAAAAAAAAAAAGAAAAGATTTTTCAATGTTGTCGAGCCATTAGTAGGCACGACAACATTGAGGCCTTCATAGGTTTCTCGATCTATAATTATTTATTAAACAATTGAAAATTTATTTTTCTTATCAGATTTTGTTTTACGTTTGACATATTATAATTGTTTAAAAGTTGAAATTACTAACCCTAGAGACCTGAGAGATGTGCTGGTTATGCGTGAATTCATCCGAGCTTCTTTTCCCAATCGTTGAACATTATCCATTTTTTTTTTTTTTTTTTTTTTTACTTCTTACTGATCTTCGTATATCGATGATTATTTATATTATTTATCAGATCAATCAAGAAATCGAATTTCACTTCAAATAATTGACGAAAAATGATAAAGTGATTATTGGACGAAAAGTTTGTCTGACCAAATACGACTGTTACTACTTGATGGTTTATCGTGTCCAACATTTCGCGTGTAACCCATTTATTATATTAAAAATCATTGCACAATTTTATGTTCACGGTTAATTATTGGTCTCGATCGCGTGTTCACGTGCGTCACGGATAAAAAGTTAGACGCTACTGATATCACGAGTATGGTAATTTTTTCTCGTCTCAATAAAGCGAGAAGAACATTTGAAACTTGGATATGGAATTACACGAGACTGTCGGAATATTTGAGGAATGAGATAAGTCAGTCGCGTAGCCTTGCTTGACAAACTTATTTTACACATATATTCATATATATATATATAGATATATAGATATATAGATATATAGATATATAGATATATAGATATATAGATATATCAGTATATAGACATATATATATGTAGCTATATATATTCAGCATACAGGTACAAATATAATCCGTATAATGAACGTCTTGTGAAAAGAGTCTCTTGATTAAAGCTCTTTAACAAGTCGCCACTTATATTTGAGCAATCTATGAGTACTTTTTTTTTCACAATTGAGCTCTCTCGAGCGTCATAATTCACACGTAAAAACAAATCGTCTCAATTCAATATCATATATTTTACAAAGAAAAAACAATTCTATTCCTTTAATTTATTGAATTTATTCATAATAATAATTAATGATTTTTAATAGTTTTAATAATTTTTATTAAAGGCAGGATAGCCAATAAATTACAAATTTCTGGCAAAAATAAAAAGATAAAGAGGAAGTAAATAAAGTTTTATTTAGAGTGAATAATACGAGAGAATTTACAATCTATATAGAGATATCGATATTTTATCGATTACTTCAGGTAATATACATGACTCTGCTCACATTTGAATTAATTATTTAAGTATAGTGAGTATCGCTCGACGATTTGTAACACACTCTCGCTGATGTGTAATAGATTAGCCTGCAAAAAATAAGAAAGAAGAAGAAGAAGAAGAAGAAGAAATAAAAATGTATATTTTCATACTTGATACATTGGCAAATGTCAGGTCTACATGAAATGTTTCACAAAAGTTTGTACAAATATTATGCCTTGAGCAAATAATGATCGAAGCTTCATTCTCGTGATAAGCGTCTTAATTTGGATTCGACGTTTTTTTTTTTCCTTTCTTTTCTTAAACTTTATCGAACGACAATATATCGCGATTAATCGATATTGAAATTCATTGGAATTTTTTTTTTCTTCCGTTCAGCTTTTTTTTTGATAAATCGATAAGAGGCTTTGAATTCTATGCGATAAATTTTTTCGTAATTCTTTTTTTCCCATCGTTTAATAATAAAATAAGCAAAAAATTTGGCAAAGAGCAAAAATTTCACTCATGTGTATTGGCAATTACAAAATAATACTCACACTGACGTTCCAGTCAGCTGCAGCTCACTTTCCTCGGTCCGTGAGGTTTCATATTGCTCATTAGACGTCCCACTTTTATATTTAATATTTCAGCATCGCACGCACATTTACACGCATAAATTAAAAACAAGAGTAAAATAATAATAATAATAATAATAAGAAAAATAATAATAATCCGAGTTACACAACGCTCTCTCACGCCTTATTTTACACAAACAAAAGGCAAATTATAATATCAATTGAGCAGAAAAAGCGAGAAATTGGATGACCGAGAAAACAAGAAGAAAAAAAAAAATTAAATCGCTAGTCAAACGTCCGATACGAAATAAAAGTTTTTATTCCCGCACTCTCGTTGTCACGTAAAAAATTCACTGAAACTTGAATGTCGAGCATAATGCTGATTTGTTGGCTCGTCGAATCCTTAAAAATGCCCATGAACGATTATATTCCATTCCACGCAGACTGCACCTTCAACAATATTTATCCTCCGTAGCTTTGATAAAGAGACTCTAATTTTCCGAGCAAACTCGCGAAAGCCTCACACAACTCAATTTTAAAATGGATTTTTTTTTTTTCTTATTTGAAAGCATAAAAATTAAAATTTCCTTCACTCATAAATTACCTCAATATTGAATTGATAAAAATTGAAATTTAATTGTTAAAATTAATTCATCGAGCAGCTAAATTAAATTTTACGTGGCTGTTTTTTTTTTGTTTTTTTTTTTTTTCTGTAAGCTCCGTGAGGAGGATTTAGTCTGAGCCGAGAGCACGAGTAGTTGGACACTGACAATTCTCATGCAGACGTTATTTCATTCACGAGTACTCATACTCGTCTTGGTAAAAACTCGTTGGACTCATCCACATTGGCTGATCTCCTGTCGACGATGATGATGATGATGATGATCATCATCATCATCGTCACTACTGGTCAGCATCATCATCATCTTCATCATCATCGTCATGATGATGCTGGCGAAGCTCGCAATCGACAATAGTAAATCGAGTGTGTGCCTTGGGGCATTTGGTACATACACTGTCAACGGGCTTTTATGAATGGAGCACGAATAACACGCGTTCTCTTATTACCAGTATGAGAAGAAATGCCAATGTTGGTGTGTCTCGACAAAACGTTATGTATATATATATATATATATGCATATAAACGTTGAAGAACCGAGAGAAAGAATTATATAAAACGATTTTCATGAAGAGAGACAGAAAGTTGAAACAATTATATTGTATATGTGTATACTTTCTTATATATATATATGTATATATAAATTGTACTTAAACTAGTTTTACCAGAGTTGAACTAAAGCTCGCGAGATGAGACACTCGAGTTATCCCATTACTGGGCATTCTCGCAAATCGGTGCTTGTATAATATACAATACTGAACTAACATAAACACTCATTGCAATATTTCTAAATGTATGTTACATGTGTTAGTTCACTATTATATATATATATATGTATAAGCTACTATTTCATAGACCATTCCACTCACCCTGTTTTGATAAGAAGCGAATTATTTCGTTCCCTCGACAAATGTCTCGTACACTCGAGTCGTTGAATCTCTGATTTTCCAGACATTGCACAAATGTTATCCTACGGTTTGGCCAAATTTTTCGATATTGGGTAATTTATACAGATTAACAGAGAGAGAGAGAGAGAGAGAGGAATGAACACACGCTAGAACAGACCAAGCTCAACTCCCTGACGTGATTGACGACTGACATGACTTTCTCACTCTTGCTATCCAACTGATTTAATTAAATGATCAACAATCTCTTACAACTCTGGTGGCGCCAATTGGTTTATTTTTCCATTTTAGGATTATTATTTTTGACGAATTTATATTGAGAACTATGAGAATTTGCGAGATTTCTCCTTTTTTTTTTGTTTTTCATTATCTTATCGGACAAGTTTTCAAGTGGCTTTGTTGTGTATAAAAAGATTGATTGATACTGAATCGTAATTTATTTTGGAATGTATTTTTGATTTAGAGAAAATTCATCAAGTTCATTTGTTTCGCCAAATGGTTGATAATTTATTGTCGTTATTCCAATTAATCTTGTGAGAGCTGATTCCCTTTTTTTTCTTTTAGGATTATCATTTTGGCAAATTCGTATAGGGAATGATTGAGAATTTACGAGATTTACCTTTTTTTTATTTATTTTTTATTATCTTATCGGATAAGTTGTGAGTGAAATTGTATATAAAAATAGCTTAGCTCTGATTCATACTGTCTGGCAATATTTTTTCATGTGTTTTCGTCTTAGACAATTTTATTTTTTCATTTATTTTGAAAAATTGATTATTTCTTTTCATGATTCTGATGAATCTTGTGAGTCATGCGAGAGGGATGCTTAGGAATAGCATTTAACGTGAGGATCGTAAGAGAGTGAAAATTGCGACGTAACGTTTACATATATAAATTTGTGTAAGAGAGAGAGAGAGGCGGGGGGGGGGGGAGAAATGACACTTTGCTAGGTGTCAAAAGAGCCTTTTACACGAGTAAGCTAATACTTGTCGCTCCATTAAACAGTTTAAAGACTATTGTGTATAATAATAGAGGCACATGGGGAGGATAAAGATCTGTCGGGCATTTATCATAATAATATATCGCCAGCGCAAATGCGTCATCGTCTCGCATTCATAAAATGCGTTATTATTATTATTATTATTATTATTATTAAATTATATATATACACGCATGTATATGATATAATATAATAATAAAGTCCAAGGGAGACCTTGAAATGTTTGTAATCACAAAATAGAACTTATAGAAAAGTTTCCATCAGTCAGATGTTTGTTGCTAGACAGTAAAAAAAACTTACAAGAGATATAACGGTAAAAATTTATTTCCAATTGCTTATTTTTTTTGAAGCCTTGTTTTGTTTTTTTTCATCGACGCTTACAAACTACATTTGTTTATGTACATTATACATATTATTATAAAATATTGAATCCTGCAAAAGTTTCCCGTAATTTATACTGGCCCGGTGTTTTTCACGACTTTCGGTATAATATTGAAACGATAGTTAAAAATATGAATAAATCACAGCAAACATATGAACGTTAAAGTTTCCTCAAAACTAGAAAGGTGCTGCAAGCTCGAGCGACATAGTTGACGATACATAGGCACGTTAACGACGATGCCTCATATCATTGAATATTTACAATAATTCTATCTAAATTAACTTTAAGTATGAGCGAATCACCGTTTATCCTTTGAGTTTTAGAGTCGAACGTTTCGATATGGCTGATTACAAACTGGCACGTTTTTTTTTTTCTTCCGAAAATACATATAACTAAATTATAACCACCTGACGCGAATACTGACTTGCTTTTTTTCATTTTTTAGCATCAAAAAAAGAATCTTTTTTATGGCAAAATTATCGAAATAATCGAGTACCGAAGAAAATAGAGTAAAACAAAAACGATATTCAAATTATTTGCTCCTAGAATTAACGTGGCAGCCTCAGGTACAAAGTCAGTTGTACTGTCTCTAATTTGTGGCTCGATAGTAAAACTGCATTGTGATGATTTTTTTTTTCTTTCTTTTTTTTTAATTAACCCTTTGAAATATTGTGAGAATATTTTGTAAAGACTTCGCGATATTGCTTCGACTCAATCGCCAACGTCAGAATCGCCATCGCCGATGGCATTTAGAACGTGAAAAGCGATACCGAGAAGGGCCGTGCCGAGAAGATCACCGGCTGCGGTCAAATACGGAATTGCCGAACTGTCCGGATCCATTCCTTGGGTCCACATCCAAACGACCATCAGTTGAGCTATGTAGAGCAGCAATACGACCTGCAAGTCGAATTATCGAATATTATTCGCGAAATGAGAAATATGAGAAAAAAAAAAGAGACCGAACGAAAAAAAAAAAAAAAAAAACAGAAAATAAAATTATCGAGGAAAAGAAAAAGAAGAATTTACCTGAAGAAGCGCAGCAAATAAGTAAACTACGATAAATATAGCCGTGAAGGAAGTGTGTCCAGCTTGAAGATAACTGATTGTATAACTGAATATCAAATGGCCTGGAATGACCATCATGAGCAAAACTCTCGCAGTTCTTGCATGCCCACCTGAAATTACAAATGAAAAAATTTCATAAATATTCGCGAGGCTGGTAAAAACAATTTTTAATTAAAAAAAAAAAATGGTAACATTCGATCGAATTACCTGGGGCCATAAATGCGTGAAAAGGACTGACGCATATTTTTGGTGGTTCTTGCTGAATTCCACTATTTTGATCTTTGTGAAGTGAGGTGGAAATTCGACTTGCCTGCACGGCTACTAAATTACCACCGACACCATTGATGACCAATTGAAATACGGCGATACCCTTGTAAGTCGATATCGTGTAATCGAGGATCAAACCGCCGATACTGCTGATAAGCATTGCCGATATTACCGGTGACCAGCCATAATTGAGAACCTCTTTTGTAAATGGATTTCTCGCTGCTATGTAGCCCCATATTGGAGTTGCGAGAATACAAAATACTATGAGCGACGGTGCTATCCATGTGTATCGATCTGAAATTTATTTACATAATTTTTTAATCATGGAGTCATTTTTCATAATTTTCATTGGATGGAAATTCGAGCAAAAATTCTACTGGCAATATTAAAAAAAAAAATGTTTGAGAGGAATAATTTAGAAAAAATAGACGAGAAACAATTTAGGATTCTCATCTATTGTATTGTGACCCTACTCAAGTGATACGATCCGCGAATTTTTGGTGAGCGAAAAAGATTTTTTTTTCGAATCTCGATTATTTTTTAATTCGTGCCACGAGTAACTTTGGAAAATTTTCATAGAAAATTCAAACTCTAATCCTACTCGCGATAGATGAAAATCATAAAAAGTGTTTGAGAGAAATTATCAGGAGAAAGAATGGCTGAAAAAAATTTAGGATTTTTTTTTTGTTTACCTATCGCACTGTACAAAAGTGATGCGATCCACGAGAGTAGTGCCAGAGTTGTGAGATCGCCGAGTGATGCTGCGATAGGAGTTGCTACGTTGTCAGGATTGATGTTCATGCGTCGTGAAAGAAGTATAACAGCAACCATAATAAGGCCGAGTAAAAAACTAGCTACAGAGGCAGTTACGAGGGCGCTGGCGCACAATAAAAGTCCATGATGAATGTCAAAATGTGCCTCGGGCACCCAACCTAGTATGACAGCTGCCAATGAGGCTAAAAGTCCAACGACCATTGCCTGACACTGTATCAGAGCGAGATTTCCAATAATCAATGTCCACTGTTGATTACGAGTCTCCATATGGCCAAGATTGGCCTGTGTCGAGAGACGCGATGCTAAAGTCATTTCGAGATTTCCCTTCAGACCCAGTAATGCAGGAACGAGGATGTAAACCTCTGAGACGACTTGATAAACCGGCCAGTGCTGAACAATTATTATTATTTATTTTTTTCATTATTTCTATAATCTTGAAATATGAATAATTGGACCATTAAATTTGATTTGAAAAAAAAAAAAAGTTCAAGTACCCGAAATTTATAGTAAATTCCTCCATTTTTTATGACAATTTCCCCCCTCATTTTCATAATTCATAATTATTAAATTTTTATTTCACCCATAAAATACCATTTGAATGGTAATTTTCATTATTGCCCGTAAGATTTCTTTTTTTTTCTATCGTTTTTTATTTCTCTCGTTGCCAGTTCAGAATTTACCTGAACGACGTCGAGTACAAGACTTGCAGCAACCATTCCAAAGCCAGCGAGTAAAAATGGTATAAACATCTGGACTGATATCGTCCAAACGTTCTCATCGTCGTCGATATCGTCATTACCCTTAGAAATTTTGTTGTTGTTCTTTGAATTATTTATATCCTCGATGGCTGTACGTGGCGATGACGAGGGAATCAACCGGCTCGTATCCTCGTTGCCGCTTGCCTCGTCACCACTCTCCATATCGAGTTCCATTGTGGCATCGACGATAACGTCCTTGCCGACAAATTCACCGCTACCGGAACCCACCATTTTGCTCGAATACGAGACTCCCGATTTTCTGTAACGTATTCCAGTACTTTCGTCGTTTTCCCTCGTATCAGGCTCCTCGTCGTCCACATTGCTCATTCTCGTTGACTACGTATTTATAGATCACCACGAAACACTACAAAGGAACATGCAATATAAAGAAACATCCCCCTTTTTCGAATACAAAATTTGATAAGCGTTTCGAATTTTTGGTTATTTGATTTATTTTTAATTTTTTTCCATTTTTTATTGCGTCTAGATCATCGGGGCATTATGATGATAATAATAATTCTAGTTATTGCAAGTTAATTTAGGTATTTCTTGAATGTGATTGAAGAAATAATATAGAAATATTTTAAAAATTGTCTCAAAAGAAAAGAAAAGGATTTCTATGCTTTTGGAAAAAATTGTAGCAGACTTTAATTTTTTTACTCAATGCACCGACCACCTTAACAGGCCCCTCGTATACCCCTTTGCTCATTCTCGTTGACTACGTATTTATAGATCACCACGAAACACTACAAAGAAACATGCAATATATCCCCTTTTTCGAATACAAAATTTGATAAGCGTTTCGAATTTTCGTTTATTTGATTTTTTTTTTTTTTTTTTTTTCAATTTTTTATTGCGTTTAGATTATCGGGGCATTAGGATAATAATAATAATTCTAGTCATTGCAAGTTAATTTAGGTATTTCTTGAATGTGATTGAAGAAATAATATAGAAATATTTTATTAATTAATAGAAATATTTTAAAAATTGCCTCAAAGAAAATTATTTCTACGCTTTTGGAAAAAATTTTATCAAACTTTAATTTTTTTACTCAATTCACCGACCACTTTGAGAGCGATTATCCTTGATTATTTACCCTCACGATTTTGTTTTTTTCTTTTTTTTAATTTTTCTCGTGCAATTAACCCAAAAGCCAAGACAAAGTAGCACGTTTTACACACCAAAGTGCTCGACAATGATTGCAAGAGCCAGACAGAATTACATGGATCGCACATGCGACTCCAACCCTTTTGCACGAGCTTTGGTTACAATTATAGAACATCGGCCAGTGAATTCATCCACGTCGGTCGACAATGTTTTTTTCTCTCATTTCTAATTTATTTTAAACTAGACATTACAAAGGGCTGGGAGGCTTGAGAAAAATAAGATAAAATAGTCCCATTTCTGTTAGTCCACTCACCATGTTTATTAACTGTTGCCACATTAACATTTTCTGAATAAATAAGAGAAATTGTCGATTAGAGTCAGAGATGTGTGAAAATAATAGATAATTATTTCACCATTTTTTGTTTTACAAAAAAAAAGAATGTTTCCCCTATAAATGCAGCATTTTTACAATTTAGGAAAATTCCAATCTATCAATATATTTTTTTCACCATGAAAAATTCGTTTATAAATATTTTTTTCTTCCATATCAGATCAACTGATAATTCTTTATTATTTCGTAACTCGAGGAAAATATTTTGGCCCTTCTACCTTCTACTATATAATACATTATATGATCTGCGGATCCAATATTTTCGTGTGCCCATTTGTAAGGAATTAAAGGGAAGCAAAAAATATCATCTGATTGCATTTAGTAGTGAAACATGAAAAAAATAATAAATAAACATTAACTCGTTAATCCATTTGTTAAATTATCTCGTAAAATTTATAAATCAAACTTTTTAAATACTTTTGCAAGAATTTGAAAAGAGTAATTTAGTATGAAAACCATTTTACTAAGTTAAATTCGTAAAATTCGAGCATATTTTCGGTTAATACAGAATCATTAAATAATTGAAACAATATCAGGAGATTTATAATTTACTGTAAACCAATCGATAATCCTCATTTATCAAAAGTCTCTACAATAAGGTGCCACGTAGAAATTATACAAAAGTATTTATCATCAGTGCAAAGGATTATTTTAATGCTAAAAAAAAAAAGATTGTGAGAGAAGAAATGTAAAAAAAAAACCCAACAAAATTCTACGACACATATTAACCCAGAAGTATTACAAAAAAAAAAAGTTTAAATACATTTGAAAAATGGGAGTGAAATCATGTGACACATAACCTCAAAATTCGGTGTAAAAACTCACCTCGGACCTATAATTTTCGTTCTTCTCATGCTCGACGATGTATTGGTCGTTAATTAGATAGACGATACAATTGCTTTATTAATTTGACAAATACACGATAAATATTTACAATAAAAACTTAAATAATTTGACAGCTAATCGAGGCTGTGTGACATACGAAAGACCCGGCCCACGTCACTAAACAACGTTTTTGTGCGCTTGCGCTCTTCGATTTTCAAGCTCTGTAGCGTGTCAGATGCACGCGACGCTTTATGCACCAAAAGATATGCACTTGTTAGTTTTGATTAGCATGTTACGTATGGATATGTGGACCTGATAATAGAGTAAAATATATGCTATATGTTTATATTTATGTTTAAGTGGTGTAACCACCGAATAAAATGATCATTTAGGGTACTATTAACCGAGCATTTTAGAACAGATGATCAGCTATATATATATATAACATGCATCACCTTGCACCATTTGAGTGATAAGAGGAGTTCCTATATATCACTTGGAAATTTCGGTGTGATAAGAAAAAGCTATAAATAGAGATAAAGGTTGAAGTTTTTTTCTACCAGAGTATATAATGAGAATATTACAGCACTTGTGGGTAATTTTTGAAAAACTATCATTTATAGCAACGAAAAAACTGACCACACAAAAAGGATCCGCATCTAATATTTTTGTACGCGCTGTGATCAGTTTTTTCGTAGCCACTTGCATGGCAGCCTGTCTAATTTTTAATCTACATCATCAGGCACCCTCAATTAATTAATTTACTTGAATTAACTATTACAAATGAATATTTACATGTGACAAAGAACATTCGGAATTCATTCGAGATTTTATTTTTGCACAGTCCATTCGTCCTATTTTCACATTATAGTTTTATCGATTTTTGCAAAATATTTAAAACATTTTGGAAAATTCAGCGATATATATATATGAATGAAAATAAACGAATAAAAACTTGTCTATGACACGTAAAAAACTGTCAGCTTTTCAAAAATCTCGTTATCTTTTTATTTTGACCTTATTAAAGCCGCGAACATGAGAGTTTAAAAAAACAAAAAAAAAAACATCGTTACGTTTGAATGGTCATTTTGGTATATTTTTTTTTGTCAAAAATTACAGCTTACATCAAATGTTCAAAATTTAATTTCTTTATTCATTTTTTTAAAATTATTATTATTATATTTTACAATATATATATATATATATATATGGGTGATGATAAAAAAAAATCGTACTACCGATTGAAAAATAAACTCTCAATGAGAATGTGCAATTAGATAAGTGTTCCTTTGCATCGTAAATTCTTTCGTTATTCGCAATAATTCATTTGCCGGAAACTACTCGCAGCGTGGAACAGATTATTTGCCACATTCCTCAGATTCTATCTATTGTGTACAAACGCAATAGACGATTTTAGTAATGTTACAGTAATTATGCGAACGTATTTGAAAGAGTTGGACATGATGTAGCGATATATATATATACATATAAATACATATATATATATATATATATATATGTATAGTACATGTTTTTGCACTACAAGAACAGGATATTATGTAATGTAGTAATTTCTAAGGTCCCGGGAGTCAATTTATTGTTAGAAACAGCCACAGCTCTCTGCGAGACTCAGGCGAATGAGCGAAGAGCGAAAATGTGTGTTGCACCTACATACATACATATATATATATATACGCATTTGCACCTAAATAAGAGCCGGAAATACCTTGTAGACCGGGGCAAAGACGAGCATTGTATGCCCGGCGTAGATTCAACTGCGCATGTGACGATAAGGACTTTTCTCTTTTTGCATTGACTCAGTTTCATGAGGGAAAGTCCGAAAGCTCACAGAAGACGAGCATCAAGTTTGAAAAATCTTTCCATCAAAAGTTATCAATCCGAGGGACATATAAAAAAAAATTACTCAGAGGTAAAGAATTTAATTTGAGAAAAATGTGAATTTTTGTGATAAGAAATTTTAGTCCCTGATAAAAGGTAATAAATTAAATTTATATAATTGTTAAATTTGAAAGGGATAGAAAATAATTTAACGTCAATCGAAATATGTGAATTTGCCCCCCCTCAGTGATAAAAATCTATTTGGGGTCCTGATGAGTGATAAGAAATTTTTGGTGCGATAAGAAATTCGAATGATTGATAAGCTCTGATCAAAAGTTTTTGTAAATTAACTCGAAAGGGAAAATTTTTAACAGCAAAGATCGCAATTGATCGAAAATATAAATTAATTCCCGAGTGATAAGAATTTATTTGAGGCCTAAGCGATAAGGAAATTTTCATGATAAGAAATAAGCTGGTGAGAAAAAAAATTAAATCAACTCAAATAATAGGAATTATTTTAATTATCGCGATAGCAACGCAAATAAATTTGAAAGGGATAGAAAATAATTTAACGTCAATCGAAATATGTGAACTTGTCCACACAGTGATAAAAATCTATTTGGGGTCCTGATGAGTGATAAGAAATGTTTGGTGCGATAAGAAATTCAAATGATTGATAAGCTCTGATCAAAAGTTTTTGTAAATTAACTCGAAAGGGAAAATTTTTAACAGCATAGAGCGCAATTGACCGAAAATATAAATTAATTCCCGAGTGATAAGAATTTATTTTGGGCCTAAGCGATAAGGAAATTTTCATGATAAGAAATAAGCTGGTGAGAAAAAAATTAAATCAACTCAAATAATAGGAATTATTTTAATTATCGCGATAGCAACGCAATTCAAATTCATCCCCATTGATAAGGAATGATTTAATTTCGTTAAAATGATAAGTCAATTTTACTTACAAGAGATTGCAACGATTGATAAGAAATTATTTAATTGGTTCGAATGATGAATTTTTTAACGTCAAAGATCTCGAATTTAACTATTAAATTAATTAACCTTCTCGAATTAAAAAAAATGATGTAATTTTTATGAAAGTAATTTATAAGAAAAAAAAATCTAGTGATAAGAGATCGTAGTGATAAGGTTTTTTGATACGATCGATATAATTAACATTATTTTATCAGTTATTTTCTCTCCTCTCGTTTCTCATTTATCTCGTATGAGAAAATATTATTCTGATACAATAGAGACTTGTGGACTTTCGTTTATCCCAGTCAAGGTCAATCATAAACGAGATGCTATTGATAAGAGATTTGCCAAGAGATTTGATAAGGGATCCTGTCACGTGTATTTTCATCTCAATTACATGTGCAAAATATTTTTTCATGAATATTTTTATTTTATTTTCTTCCTCCTCCCCCACCCCCGCCGCTAAAACAATTTTCTTATCATTGATATCAATGCAATTTGTTGCTTCAGTGATTTTCGCCTATTTCGCTAATGGCTGTTCTTTAGCTCAAAATAAACACGAGAGACGTTTCACGGTATAATTCCAGACGATGTATATAAACGAGGGGTGAGAGAGAGAGAGAGAGAGAGAAAATTCGTTTGGCGTCTCGCGTACTTTATACAGTCGTGTTTTGCCATTTGTCAGTTTAATAACGCGAGTACCGCAAGCTACTCCGGAATTCGACGGCGGTTTATGTCGAGAGCACGAGAGTTTATCCGTCTGGACATGCCTTCGAGGCAGATTCGAGCGTTTATCCTATTGTTGAACCTCGATACTGGCATTTATTTTGAGACTAAAAATGAGTTTTCAATCGCGATTCTTAACTGCACAAATTACCATTATGAGAATTACGAAAATCAAGATGTTCTCATTATCAGAGTTTAAAAAAAAACACTTTTCTCATAATTAGAGGTGCCAAAATTAAAGATTCCAGATTTGTAGTTAAAAAAAAATTGAGTTTTCCATCCTAAGAACTCCCATAATGAGAATTACGAAAATCGAGATTTTCCCATTATCAAAATTTAAAAAATCAGGTTTCCCATTATTATTGTAATGATTCCAAGATTGAAATTTCCTTATTAGCAGACTTATAAAAATGAGGCTTCTCATAATTAGAATTATTACAAAATCAAATTTTTCTATTATCACAATTACGAAAATCGGAGCTCTCATAATGGCAATTGCCAAAATGGCTTTTTGTTCTTCATAATACGAATAATAAAAATGGAGTCTCTTATGAAAAGTCTTGAAATTCTTCGCCAAATAATTCGAAACCTCATGAAATTTTTTTTGTTTGATTTCAGAATCGCCATGGGTCGACGAAAAAAAGCCACAAAATTGGCCGATACATCGAAAAAATTAGACACAAAAAGTGTCTCAGCGAACAACATGACATTTTCGACTTTAGTTCCCGAAAGTTCGGAAAAAGTTTTGAAAAACTCGCCAAATTCAAAATTGCTCAATGTTTACTCTCGTTTGGCTCTACCGTTGCTTGAATTAAACGAGAATAATTTACTGACCGACAGCGACGACGAGGAAACTCTTGAGTTTGAGATACGACCACGTTTCGTTTATTCCTCAAACATGTGTCTCGTTTGCATGGACATTGTCGAGTCACCGATAACATGTGAAAATTGCAAAATGATATCTTACTGCACGATCAAGCATCGTGACGATAATCGAAAAATTCACGAGAAACTTTGCAATTTTTTGACCGCTGAATTTGGTGGAATTGAGGGATTTCGTTTTGCCAAGGATTTACCGGCTGAGCTCTATCGATCATTGAGAATAAAAATGATCGATTTGATCGAGGAACGAATGAAGAGACGTTTAGATCTTTGGGAACGTGAAATAATTCTTTATCCACGTGTTTGTCGAACTTGTCGAAAAATCGAGCCAGATTTGAACTGCTGCGAAAAATGTCTGATCGATTTTTACTGCCAGGAACATACACAAGATCATGCCAAATGGTGCAAAGATTTTCAAGTATTTCGTCGTATTCTCTGGCTTCAGCATAAACATGGCTACGTCAGTCCAAATTTTCCTGATGTGGCGAAAAAAAAATGTTGCCCACTTCCGGAAAATTTTGATAAATTGCTACTCGAAATGTTCACTAATAATGTGAATTATCGTCGAATCGATGCTTATACATATGCGAGCATGTCGTTGTCAGCAACTGCTCCACTTACCGCTCTTTTTGCACTTCAAAAAACATGCAAAGATTGGATGAACAAGGAAACGTTGAGTGTTCATGTGGTCGGAGCAGAATTTCAGTTTGAATGCTCGGGCATGAGAGTCTGGGAAAAGCTTTTCATTCATTATTTGCCAAAGTTGAAAAAATTATCTCTCGAATTTACTGGACCGGAATTATTTTTGCCATGTGCACCCCCCGAGCTCCTCGCAAGAGTACAAATTTGCAGACGTTGCAAAATTGATAAACGCGAGATAAGCGTTAATTTTAATCCGGGCAAGCTTTATCACGAGATTGAGGCCACTTCCGGTTTTTCAGCTGATTTGATTTGTCTCTTTAATCCTGGATTGTATCGAGAAACTGGATACGATGGTTCTGACACTTGGCCAAAAACTATCAAGAAATTTTGTGACTCGAGAGTTCCGGTTGTCATAACTTCTTACACGGAAGTCGAAATACCAAGAGACATACAGAGAATTCAGTCTATAAGGAAAATTGAGATTATGCTCGAACCGCAAAAAAATCCTTTTGCGGCAGTTAAACCGGACAGAAATTTTGTCAGTGACGATATCGTACCGTTGATGTACAAAAATTATTGCATAAGCGTTGTCAAAGGCCTGTGATAATTTAGTATGAATTTTAACAGTGTTGATATATATATATATATATATTTAAATTTCTTTCATCAAATCTCTGCGATCTAGAAAAATGTTCATCTATTTAAATTAAGATATACATTTTTTAATCGAAAAAATGCTCAATAGTGATGAAAATGTATAGTCTCAGATAGGCTGCATTTAATCGCATTTATTTCTACACAAACAGGTGAGAATTCATTTTTTTCCTCGGCTTTTTATACGAATTGGTTGTAGGTAGCATCATATACGGTGGTATAATAACAATATGCGTTCATTTATAAACAGCAAATTTATAATCGGTAATCACGAGGAAGACGCATAATTTAAGAAATGTATATATGTATACATCTCTTAAGATGTATATATTTATTTATTTATTTTTAATTAATTAATTTATATAGTATAGTAGTATATAGTTGATGTAATCATTCGCTCATTCATACTTCGTTATACAGACGTATTTAACACTTTTTCAATATTACAGTTTTTTTCCTCTCTCTTCAACAACACGACAAACATATGGAATGTACAAAATTTACAGGATCAGAGTAGCATCGTAATTCTTTTTTTACCGCCTTCAATAAATATTATTGAGAGAATGAGAGATTGAAAAGTTAACGTTATCGATTTTCGTTACTTTCAATCTTTTCCTTCATTCCCACTAGCATATGATTTTCATAATTGCGATTTACGTATTTAACAATTTTGTAATTGAGTGATATTCAAATTGCAAGTTTAAATTTTACGCGCGTGGTGCTCCTTGGCTGCGCGCGCATGCGCCGCCAAGTGCATCACGGGTGACCGTGGCAATTGTTTGCAAATGGCAGCCATGTACCGGTGACAACAAGCTACAACGTTTAATGCTCTGCACACTTAAAATATAAAACATTATTGGTAAATATATTCGATAATCTCGCTCGCGGTCTCTCTCAATAATTTCTTAAATATACGAAAAATTTAAGCACTGTGGAACAACAAAAACCGATCTTAAAGGCCCGTGAGTGCTCGCGATTACTGCGAGAGAGCTTTTTGAGGTTCTCTCTGCGTCATTATACGATTTTTTAAAAATAGTTTTATCCATGCCAACGCGACGTTACAGTATTTTTTTTGTTTCGTTTACATATTCGTATATATCTTTGGCGATTATTCGTTATTGCGCAAGGGCGATTCGTGAAAAAGATTTATACCTTATTTTATAAAGACGCGATTGTGTTTTGCGACACGCGCGCCCCCTTTTTACTGGGCCGCTGCTCAACGAGTCAACGACTATGTGATGAATCGAGAGACAGACGAGAATCGGCTGATCAAGTAAACTTCAAAGTTGCGACGAGGGAGATCGAAAATGTCAAGAGAATGGAAAATATACAAGGAGTTTGAGTGCCAACAGCTCCGGAATTTGCCAGCTCGTAGAAGTATCGGTTGTAAGCTCTGTCGCAGTGAGACGGCCAATCCTTCAGGCAGGCCGAGTATGCCATCACGTGAGCTATGTAATTCTGCTCGAAGGTGCCACGGAGAAGGTGAGACCACGGTCCTTTAACAAAACATTAAACAAAATTGAGGCAACGATACGAATATATATATATATATATCGTTTTAATGAATTACGCCATTATGCATGATGATCGTTGTAAAAATTATTTCTCTACATTGAAATTTATAGCAAGCAAAATATTATTTGCGGATGAGAAAAATTGTTTTTTCTTCGTAACTTTTAAGTTTTAGAGTTTACTCGAACTTTCGAGCGATAATTAAGACTTTTGTGCCTATTTATTCCTTGATGACCACAAATTTGTCAAAAATTCGATTCCACGATAATTAAAAATGGCCGAGCGATAGAAATAGTTCGTGCATAGACATTATAGAGGTCGCTGATGGAAAATTCAGAGTTAAAATTTCGAGAACTCAAAGAGATTTTCTCGTATTAAGCTTCCGATAAATGGCCAAAAATTGACCAATGAGCCAAAAAAAAAAAAGCTTACCAATAGCATAGACCCCAACATCTTCACCCCCGTGTGTCTCGTCCTTGAGATAAAATGATGCGTGATTCCTGTAATAAGGATCATCGCGAGTTTTGTCCTCTTCGACAGGTCGCCAAGTCTGGTTCACATTATTCGTATCGTTCATTCGATGATAAAGGAAGCCAGGACCGTTTGCATATGAGAGGGTTTCGTATGGTTTTACACTTGGCACATAATGATCATTTGCAAAGCCCAAAATATCATTTCCTCTCGTTGGATAACCATTCATCGTAAAAGCATGAGAATGATCAGCCGTTACGATTATCAGAGTCTCCTCGATGTTGACCTGACTGAGTGCAACTTTAACAGCATCCTCGAGAGCTGTGACTTCTCGGAGTGCAAGTTTTACGTAATTTTGATGATGGGCTATGTCGATTTTGCCACCTTCAACCTGAAAAATTTTATCGTCATCATTTAATCAACAAGTTTATAACGCTTTTTATCTCAGAATGCCGGTGGGAAAATGGAGCCGAGCGAACATTTACGAGAAATTAGATCCAGCTCGTCTACATTGAGTGTTTAAAACCTTAAGGGCTTAGACTCTGAGCTATGAGCGTGGAATATTAATTCTTCGCGATTTTAGACGCGCGTAATATATGAAAAGATGCGGGAGCGTCTCGACGGCAAGTAGACATGACACGTATAAACGTAAATATACAATATATGTATATATATGTGTGTATATAAACTCTTCAAGCGACAGAGAAAAATCCTGGATTACGCATAAAATTAAACCATTCTGAAAGTGAGGCCTTGACGTGCATCCGGGAAACTTAAAATACCAACAGTCTCGCTCGAGCAATTTTAACTGCACGAAAAACAAGACAGAAAATGAGAAACTACAAATTTTACTGATTCTTTTGAATTCTTTTTTTTTTATGCTTTTTTATTCTCATCTCTGATAAGTATATTGTTTACTCGAACAATTTGCTTAAATCGATTCCACGTGTTATCGATTATTTTCTCGTCTTGTGCCAGCGATGACTTTGATTAATTATCATCGATTAAAATGATTGGAAGAAAAAAAATGAAAACAAAAATACTCACCATGAGGAAAAATCCTTTTTTATTTTTCTTGAGCATTCTTATCGCTTGCATCGTCATATTGGCGAGTGTTGGAGTTTCGGGTTTTCTCAAAGCGTCATATGGCAAATGACTTTGGGAAAATATGCCAAGAACCCTCGATGTATTTGCAATATCGAGCGACATGAGCTCGGACGTGCTTGTAACGAGTTTACCATCGGGATTATTTTTTAACCAGAAATTAACCAAATTTTTACGATCCCCACGAATGCAAGTTTCCTTGTCGATTTCTCCTTCCATCGGGAGTCCCATATTTTGTGCACCACCGCCCATCATTACCTGTAAAATAACAATCACAAATTTCGAAGTCGAATCTCAATTTTGGATTTCGTGAGGAAAATTATCAGGAAGGTGAGAAAAAAAAATATCTCAAACTGTGAAATAATGACGAAGTTTGTTAATTATTTTTTAGTTCGAAGACCTGATGGGTAACTTATCGTTGGTGCTTTTTTTTTTTAGCAAGTCCAATTAACAACAGATTTTTTTTTTTTTTAATTCGAAAATCTGAAACGCGCATTAGTGAATTTTGTCGGGAAAATTATAAGGAATAGTAGAAGAAAAAAATTAAAAAAGTTAAAATGATAACGTAGAAGTTGAAAATTATTTTTTACTTCAAAGACTTGAGTAACTTACTCAATGAGAAAAAAAATCTAAAAAAGTTGAACTGACAACAGAAAAGTTGCACTTTTTTTTTTTAGTTCGAAGATCTGATATGACGGCAGTGAAAAATTCGAATTAAGGGCGCAGAGGAGTCTGTTTTTTTTTTTTTTTTTTTTTTTTTTAATCAAACAAGTTAGGCATTAAAAATGAATTCTTATCGTAGCAGATACTTGAGATTTATACAAAATCCTTTTAAGAATAAACTTTTTTGTCGCTTTTCTTTTGATATACTTGAAATTTCGGAATTATTTTTGAGTTGAAAATTCATCACAGAATTTCTTTGCAATTTTTTCTTTCAAAGTGACCCAAACGTTTGATAAAAATAATCTGTTATCTCCCATCATTCAGATAAGCATCAGTCGAGCTGTAAATTATAAACGTTCTATATATAATGCTCATAATCTCATATATATGTGCCTATGTAGATCCATTCGAGTCAACAGCTGACTGTTAGCGAAGGAGAAAATGAAATAACAAAAGATTCGACCGGATACGGAGAACGAGGGGTAATAAAAAAAAACAAATCGTTGTTTATTTAACCTTGAACTTTCTTCGAATCGTTAATCATTACGAAAAGTGCTTCATGGGACACAAAATCAATAATGAAAACATGGCAACTTTTGTGAAATTAAAATAAATTAATTCTAGGAAAATGAGAAAATTAAATATATCGATAAATAATTAGAAATGACAATTAGTTGACAGAATTGAGGTTTTTGCCGGTTGCTTGATATCTCGTGGCACATTCTAGGCTAGTTTTATGGTTTTTGGCCACATTTGGGCTCCATCTTTGGCCATTTTATTGCAGTGGATAATATTTTTTATCCAATCGAGTGGAGAAAAAAAACATCGAGTGGATAATTGTCTAGATTTATAACAATATTATCGAAACATTAGAATGGGAGAGAAAAATTATGGAAATTAGATAAATATTAAAAATGGCCAACAAAAGGTCAGTTTTAGTAATTGGGCCAATTTGAGATAAGGCCCAACCAAGGACTATTTTTTTTTTTCATTATGTACCTTGAAACCATTTCCCGGAGCGTCCTCGACGAGCTGTCGTCCAATGTCTTTAAGGCAGTTACGATGTTTGAGCGGAATCGCAGAATCGCATTCCCAATCACGATTATTCACGTGAGCATAAAGTGCAGCTGGAGTCGCGTGTGTTATTCTCGTTGTTGTCACAAAACCTGATGATAAAACATACACGCAGTTCCAATAAATAACAATTAAAATGGCGGTCGAGCTTCCATTTTATAAATTTGTCAAAATTTTTCCACTTTTTCTTGAATTTTGACAAATATATATATATATATATATGAATATATATATACATATATAGTGTCTAACAGTCAACTGTCAACGAGTAAGACTCTCTGGAGAGTTTGTCGCGTCCTCGACACAATGGAAGGTCGTCGGGTGCGGGGCTCGTGGCCTCCCTTCGTTCATTGAATATATTTTCGCTATGTATAACTCTAACAAGGTCCACTCAACACACTGATTCTTAATTGACCGCTTTGAGCCCGCACTGATGCGGTTCTCCGGTTTGGGAACTCTCCAGAGAGCGATCGTTATTTCTAATACGTTAAATTTTCTGCATCGAGTACACGAGCTCAATTGCCATAAAATTATAAACGCGGGCCCGTTTTTTCCAACAATTATCGGAATTTAAATTTTCAAATTTTCTTCCTCAAATTTTTTGGATCGGCCACACGAGCTCAATTGCGATAAAATAATAAATTTATGCCTGTTTCCTCCGACATTGAATTTAAATTTTCAAATTTTCTTTGTCAAATTTTCTGGATCGGCCACATGAGCTCCTTCGCGACAAAATTATACACTTGGACCCGTTTTTTCCACCATTAATCGGAATTTAAATTTTCAAATTTTCTTTGTCAAATTTTCTGGATTGGCCACACGAGCTCCTTCGCGATAAAATTATACACTTGGGCCCGTTTTTTCCACTATTGATCGGAATTTAACCCTTTCCATACAAACATCCATTTTGTGTCTGGTCGATTCAACTCATCTCCCAAATTATTGATTATTCTTCGATAATTAAATTATACTACATTTAATTTTTACCCAAAATTAAGTAAAGGCAAAGGTACAAAGTTCAAAATATATTGACAAATTTTGAGAAATTTTTAGTAGAACTTTGAATCGATAAAAAAGTTGTCGGACTGGAAAGACTCATGCATGGATCCAGCGCTGTTTATCACACATGGTATTCAAATAGTTAAATTTTCTAATTTTCTTCCTTAAATTTTCTACATTGGCCACCCGAGCTCACCCGAAACAAAATAATAAATTTTGGCTCATTTTTTCCGACATTAATCGAAATTTAAATTTTCAAATTTTTTACATCGATCACACGAGCTCACTCGAAATAAAATAATAAATTTAGGTAATTTTGTGCGACATTAATCGGAATTTAAACCCTGGTTTTCCATGTGAAAACTGTGAAAACTAAAAAATATCTCGACACGTGTTGAATTTTTTTTTTTTTAATTCTCACAATCTCATTTTCTCGTATTGCATCGCGTTGTAATTTTTTTTTCTTTTTAATTTCAATTTCAATTCCGAGGCTCAATTCCATAAATAAGCTGAGAAACGTAATTGACGATTCGCTGTAACGCGTGTCGATTACATCAATCATTCAAAGTCACGAGTATCACAATCGTGATACGTGTGAAGAAAAAAAAATTATCACGAGCTGCAAGAGTGATGTTAAAATTCACAGATCATTCCAATTGAAGCTTTTATTACACTAATGGATAATTAATTATACTCTGATGGCTTATCATAAACCGGTTTTTCCTGTAACTTTTAAAATCCTCTGAAATAGCCTGCGTGGAATTAAAAAATGTATAAAATATACCACAATTTTGATTTAATTTAATTGATAATGAAAATAAAATTCTATGTTGAATTATATTTTTTATTTATATAAAATTATTATTATTATCATTTATCAAAATTTCATTTTTGCATTTTCTCGCGAAAAATATAATTCTAAAAAAAAAGTATTGACCTAATTAACAAATTAGAAGAACTCAAAGCTACACGTTCGTGGAGAATAAGTAGCTGTTTGTATTCTTTGCACTCTGGCTGTTTTGTCATGTATTTATTTTCTCGCGAGAAACAGAGAGAAACAGAGAGAGACATAGAGAGAGAGAGAGAGAGAGAGAGAGACCACGTGATGGCTCGTGTCCTCGGACCTTTCAGAATTCCCATTAGTCAATCGTTCGTAACTAATAAGTTTCGAGCTCTCGTGATATAAATTCGTATACAATGGAAATCTTGAGGCCAAGGAACTTTGCTTACTTTTCTCTCGTGAGGTCGAGGCGAAATTGTTTACTAACTCAGTGCACCAAGAAATGGGGCGCAAAATTGCAAAGTCGAGTATACTTGAATTAGCGAAAAAATAAATTTTAAAAAAATTAAAAAAATAAATAATAAGAAAAATGGTGTACCAGCACGTCCGGCACATTCCGGTTTCATGATTTCCTATCACTACGCTCACTGCAAACTCAAGGTCTGTCACTCTCGTTTATACGCGCGACAAATAATTGTGTCACCAATGCTGTGGCCACCGACTTTCCGACCCGCGTAATTTTTATAGCCGATATTTGTTCGAGTACGGGAGTAAAAAAAAAAACAAAAAAAAATGAAAAACTTCCGGTTTGTCTCGCAGGCTCGATCACCGACAGGAGAAAAAACTATTGAGAGCAGCACAATTTCCGACATATCTGATCACTATTTTAAATTTAAAAAAACAAAAAAAATTCTATCCAATCGGTCTCAGCAAACTACTTAATAGTTTATAAATTAAACTTTTTGTTGCGCCAAAATTTAAATTATTTGATAGTGTAAAAATTAAAATATTTAACAGATTATTGATTTATCTATTAAATAGTGTATGGATAACTATTTAATAGTTTTTTAATAATTGAAAATAAATAATTGATTTTTAATAATTGAAAATAAATAATTGATTTCTTTTTTTCTGCAGAAAAATTATTCCTATAAATGTGCAGAATAGGGAATAAATTAATTTTGGTCTTTACAAATTTCCGGTTGTAAATTATGTCGCGACATCGACGGCGTTATTATTTAACGCATCGTTGACCCGCGCGTGCCATTTGCATCTCTCTCTCTCTCTCTCTCCTCTTCCGACTCTTGATATCTCAAAGTTTTTCGCGAGAGAGAGAGAGAGATCCATTCGACTTGTCCATCACAATAATCATGGGATAATTTTATCTATGATTTATCTCTCTCTCTCTCTCTCTCTCTCTCTCTCTTACTTTCTCTCTCTTCTCCACACAAAGGCGTGAGACGATCGAGGCGAAACGCAAATCGCAACAAGCACTCAATCATATTTGATAATCGGGTCTGTAATTTTCCCCCGACAGTTCTATTAATAATGAGAGCTCGAGCTTTGCGAGAAGAATGTGGCAAAAACGTCTTTTGTTCGTCTCTCGTAAATTGGCGCCTCTTTGATAAATAACAATAACAAATGATAATGACGAATAAATAATGTACGAAAAATATTCAACAGACACAACGAAATAGCGACTCTCAATCCCATTCGATCATCTCGGCATCCGCTATTTTTTTCATTACGAAGCGTCTACGTACAAATGTTCTAATAATAAATTACGACATTGGAAATTGTGCGTGATGAAAAAATTAAAAAAAATTATACCCGTAACCCATAGACGACTCGGACTGACCTAATAGCTTTTTTTTAAAACTAAAAATATCGCGTTTCCATCAGAAAATAATTTATTTATAGTCTACGCGAATTGGTTAATTAATCATTTTTTCTTCTTTTTTTTTACGCGATATAATTTTTTATTTGAGTGCCCTGAAATTTTTTCAATAGTTTTTTTTTTTATGAAATAGATAAACAATTTAAATATAGGAAGTATTTTTTGTCCCAAAGACTCGGGTTTCATAAGTTTGCTAAGTTTTTTTCGTGTCTGGCGTCCTTGAGTAAATTTTGCTCGTCGACTTTTTTTTATAATTTTTTTTTTGTGTCGTTTAAGGAAATGCATAATTATTTTGCAAAGCATTTGGTCATTTTTATTTTAAAATTTTTGCTTACCTGTGTCCATTCCGGTGGCTTGAGCCCAACTCGCTACGCTCGAAATTTTTCTCGCGTCGTTGAGTGTCTTGTTGCAATCATTGTAATTCACCTTAGCGTCAAAACCCATTGTTTTGAATCGGCACTTAACGCCTGAAAACATCGCTGTCGCTGTTCCTGCCGAGTCTGGCACTTGTTTGTCCACGTTGTATGTCTAAAAAAAAAAAAATAATAATAATAATAATAATAATAATGAAAATAAAAAAAATAACAATTATTTTTATTTTATTCTCGGAAAAATTCTTAAATTTAATTAATAAATCGAAAATTGAAAAAAAAACCTTGGAAAATGCAGTATTTGGAAAAGTTTCAAATGCCAATTTGTACTCCTCGCCACTCATTCCCTTCGATTGACCGGTAAAAATTCTTCCCGATGTTACACTCGCTATTCCCATTCCATCACCCACAAATATTATTATATTTTTCGCTCTGTTCTCGTTGTTTCTCATCGAGAGCATTCTCTGGAGATTTTCTTGGCCGGATTTGAGCCAATATGACGAGTCTGAAAAGAGCAATTTTTCCCTAATATAAACAATCTTATAATAATCGTTATTAATTATTTGTCGTTAATTACGATCGTAATTTTTTTTGTTTTTTTTTTTTAATTAAATTGGAGACGAAAAAAAAGTGAAAAAGAGGAAAAAAATATATCATGCGATCTATTCAGGCAGTTTTCGTGCAGTCAGCAATTTTTTTTTTCGTCAGCAGGTGACATTTTTCAAAGTATTTACAAATTTTTTATCACTGACTAAGAAAAATCGGTATGAAATATTTTTCGACGAAAATTTTGCCTCATTAAAAAATTGTCGCTATTAAAGAGTCACGTTTCATTTGATACACGCGTTTTAATCGGATCCAAGAATGATCGATTATCGTTAACGATAATCGTAAAGTTCTTTTTATCACTTGACGAGTGTAATTTTTATGCCCATCCGAATCTTCGTGTATGGCCGCCTTTAAGTTCTTTAATTATGTATATTTATAGTAAACCCAAAAAAAAAAAAAAATCTACGAATTAAATGGCCAAAATTGACAAGCAATTTTTCAATATTTCGTAATTTTTTAGAAAATATACATGACAACATTCAATGATTTTTCAATACGTCGTTACAATGCATTGTCGTAATTGCAAAAATCTTTTTTTTCCTGCATATCGACACGTATTTATTACGAGGAAAATGAATTTTCCTTTAAAATAAACATTTCTGAAAAACGCGAGACAAAGTTGTAATAAATATTATAAAATAAACGTTGTCACGTGGTATATAATTGACATGCTATGTTAAAAGTGACGCACATACTTATCGTGAAGAATTATTATTATATATATATATATATATATATATATTTTTTTTTTTTCAATTACCTTCGTAAACTTGTGAACCCCGTTCAAGAGCACAAGAATTTTCTATACCAGCGCTTAGTAGGCACAGTATCGCGAGAAACGAGCCAATTTTATCCATGATTGTTGCTTATATATCTGCAAAATAAAATTAACAATAAAAAAAAATCAACAGTGGACAAAATGAAAAAAAAAAAATTAATCGAAATATTCTAACCGAAAAAGCCCTTAAAAAATATTTATTAAAAAACGACGAAACATTTGTTTCTTTTTCTGAATTTTACTTTGTTGCTATTGCATCACACGTGGTCCCGATAAAAAAGGGACAAAAAAAAAGGAAAAATTTCATTACTAGAAAATCATTAAAAATTATTCCGTATTGAATGAAAATCCGCGGAAATAAAATGATAAGAGGAATATAACCTTTTTGGTAACAGCACGAAAATATATTACACATGTGCGAGACTTTAAATAAATTTAGTGATCTACTTTGCGTGTCGCATTTACGAGAAACAAGAAACGAGTTTCTTGATAAAAAAATAAAAAAAAGTAGTTGCTCGTAAGAATTCGATTGCACTTTTCAACACACACGAGCTCGCTCTTGCAGAAAATTGCCTGACAGTTTCCAATATATAATAAAAGAACATACATGTGGTAAAAGTATTTAGATGAGTGGATCGAATTGTGTATGTCGTTTTGAGTACTCGAGTTTTGCACTAATGCTCGTGATGTTTTTTTTAATTTTTTTTTTAAATTAACACTCGACTCGTTTCTCAAAGAATTTCTCGTCGAATGACAAGAGGCAAATTTTTCTGGGGCTTGTCGTGAAAAATCTTAATAAATGCCATCCTCAAAATAGCCAAATTGAAAGAGTACTTTGAACAGGCTATTCGATATCCCACAGGATGACTAGCCTGATGACTAATTTTTTTTTTATCGCTTTATTTTGTTCCCACAATAGACCATTGTAAATGACAATATCAGGATAGTGAAATTTGGCCCTCAGGCCATTTATCGAGAGTCTTAAAGCTAGCACAGTTGTGTACTCAGCTGTATAATGACCTCTGACCAAAAATAAATAAAATTGAGTAATAATGTTCATAAACGATACATTATTCTAACAAGGAAAAAGGCTGAGGCGACAAAAACTTTTTTGTGATTTTTTTTGTTACGGGAATAATACTTGATTATCGAAATAATTTAATAATAATAACAATTAAGTTTCAAAATTTTACTTCAAAGTAAATTATTTATAGTGATTTAATTGACGGTTTAATAGTTTGAAATTATCGTAATAATTAAAACAGTCAATTATTGTATTATTTAATAATCAAATTATCAAGTAATTATCACTTTAAACCAATTAATTTCCTTTTTTTTCCACAACCCATAAGTTATTCTACTCGCAAAAAAAATCTACGAAACGAACAAATTTGTAAAACTCTCTGATTTAATTTTTCGTCTTAACTCAATTCTATTAATTCAGTTTAGAAATTTTACTCAATAATTATAATTATTCATCTATAATTTCATATAAATTTATCAAACAGTTATTGATTACAAAAAAAAATTATCGTTGTCTATTCAATAATTAACAAACCGATCAAATCGCACTTTTCTCGTCTCATCAGCTTTTTCCTCAATTATACAAAAAATTTCCGCGAAAAATAATTTAAAAAAAAGATGAGAAACGGTGAATCTTTCTCGCCGTTCCATTTTTCATATATATATGGGAGTCCCCTCGTTACAAATTCGGGTTACGAGATCATTATAGCTCGGGAGATGCCTAAAGGGGATTCTGGTCGTTGCGATTTAGTATGAGATTGGGACCGTTCACACGTTCACATATCGTCGTCCGGCTATAATATATATATATATATATATGTATGCACATTGAAGTTTCAGCTGATGCACCCCCGTGTGTCGTGATGATCCTCGATCATACATACATACATATATATATATATATATATATATATATATATATATATATATATATATATAGTGGTCACTCTCACTTTCCGTGCTCGGTAACAATCAATCAAATCGCTCGACCCGATGACCGACTTACACGTTCCTGTCTGTTACGATGTGCATATATATATATATGTGTATATTTTACTGACCCGCGAATTTTTTAAATTGCACAATTCTTGCACTCACGTTTAGACTCCGCGATAAAAGAAATTAAGATACTTTTTTTTTGCACTTCCGGTAATTGAGATGTGATAAATTACCGGAGGCTCTCGATGGGGAAAAAAAAAAAAAAAATTACGAGCCACACACCGAGCAAAAGTGCTTCGTGATACCGACCCGACGACTAGTACGGCTCAACGTGCAAGTTTGTCACTTTATATACGCGGCGGCTTCGTGGGCCGAGGCAAAGGCCGCGCGGCGGCGACGAGAGAGCCTCAAACTGTTGTATATAGAACTTGGTACATAATGTATATATAGGAGAGCTGACTTTGTGCTTCTGTGCTCCATGATTTCTGTCATGTGTGGGTGGATTCTTGCGAGAAAAAAATTTCGTAGGGCAATACGGGTCAGTCTGGTGAGAAATGATAATTTTTTTTTTTTTTTTTTTCTTTTTACAATCTTGACGAAAAATCGTTCAACATTTTTTTTTTTCTATCCATGCCCCGAAACGAGCTTTATCTTATCTTTATGTTCAAAGAGAGATTCTTTTCTCTGAAATTATATACGATTTATTTTCCTTTTTTTTATGATTAATGAAAAATAGCAATCTTTAATTATTTTAGGCATTTTGAAAATTTTATTTATATTTTATAATTTGACTATTCAATCTCAATGTCCACCGGACAAATCTAGTGACATTTTTTTTGGTGAAAAAAATTTGAAAAATCTTTCGATTATTTAATTTTACAATGATCGTGTATCGAGTAAAGAGAAATAAATATTGTAATTAAATTAAATTGAATGAAAGTAAATGTAAAAAATCATTCTTTTGGTACTGAAATAAAAAAAAAAAATTATTCGCTGACCCGAATTACCCCATGCTCACTAACATATACACTTATCTCCACTCTCGGTTATTACAATGCGCGTTTGTTACGTCTGCATGGCTACGTGCGTGTCATACGTATGTACTCACATGCATATGTTTATATTTTAGTGTGGCCAAACGCGTGAGTTAGTTATTAGAAGTGCTGACATGGAAGCAAGTGTAGCAGATGCACAGGTCGTGACAATTTCGGGGAAGGGTTATATATATATATATATATATATATATATGCTATGCCAAAATGAGGAGGAGAAAAGACAGCGAGAGGGCAGGATGAAGAATAGCGAGCAGGAGAGAGAATGAGTAGTAGAACACACAATATATATATATATATATATATATATATATACACCAATAGCCCCTTCGTATCTCGCTAATCCAGACGTAATTGTTGCACCGCAAAACTGGCGCATCGTCCTCGTGTAACGCTAACACATGAGCAGACCCGAAACCATCCATAGCCATTTTTCCTTTTTTCTCGTCTTTTCTTATCTCTCTTATCAATGATTATTATTATATTATTCCAAAACAAAGCATAATTTTTTTTTTTTCAGTTTGACTTTTTTCTCGAAACACGAAAAGAAAAAATCTTCACGAGCTTCATTATATTGTCTCCTGATGAAATTTTCCGACAGATTTTTTATCTTCATATTTTTCGAAATTTTATTACACGTGTCAGCCGATACGCTTGTTTGAGTCGCGAAAATGTATCTCTCGTTCTATTTGAAAAGTCATAAATTTGGTGTAATTATTCCTAATTATGCTAACCACAATGATCATATTTTTTTCGTCATTGTATGAGGTTTTTTTTTTTCAAGTACTATTTTTAAGTACTGGTAAAAAAAAAAAAAAATAGTTTTTTTTTCCTTAAGATAAAAAATGGAATAATTAAGAAAATGGATATCCAGAAAAATCCAGATTTTTTGGGAATTACAAAAGCCACGTGACCGTAAAAAAAAAAGATGAAACGATGGGAAACGATAAATTAGGCGAGAGATCGACTGACATTTAAGAACGAATATAAAAACCTGAGCAACGGGAATTATAAACAGCGCGTTTATATTCAAAGAATTTTTATAATTCCAAATTGTCAATAAAACGTTGTTTTCATTTTATTAATTTCTTCATTGGCTGCTTACACAAGGTTAAACGTGTTTACTTGTTTTGAATTACTTTTTGAACTTTGCCAAGGTGGCAAGAAATTTGACACATCGCATTTGTATACATACAAAAAATCAATCTATATTGAAGGGCAATTTTTTATGTCATATTCAATATGCCTGATTTTTTTTACTCTTTGAGTAAAGTTCGGAAAGGAGAATGTACATGTGTGAGGTTCAAGGATATTGTCGATAAGTCGACGATGATCTAATCTTCGCTCATTGCAAAATGTAAAAAAAATCATGATGTGTAAATTCTTCCAGGTATGCTAAGTAAACTCGTATGGAAATAATGTGAGGAAACAGGATAATCATTTAATTATTTTGACGTCAATTTCTTACAATCTACATTAACACTTAATTTTCAATAAATTTTGGGTTATGTATTTTTAGAAAATACAATTTTTTCATCCCCCACCATTTATTGATTTATAAACTATTTATAGCTCGCAAACTGTCTCGTTTTAAAAAATAAACAGGGATAGCTAACGCGAGTGGCGCGTGACTCTGGGCGCGGGAGTTAGGCAGCTCGAGCGCGGCCAGTACTTGGTGCGGTGACCGCTCTGCCGCGCGTTATGGCTGGCGCGTCGAATCCCTCAGCTTTTTTCCCAATCTCGTGCTTATTTCTGTTCAAATACTAAACTCTGTGGAGGAAAATGACTTTATTGTAACAGGTTTTTCATAATTTTCTTATGTTCTCGTGAAGAATGCGATTTCAGTAATTCGGTCAACTCGGTTGCGCCGGCAATCGGGGGGGGGGGGGGGGATGATGACTGAATGAGGAGGAGGGTGAGGTCGCATGAGGAGAGGGGGTACAGGGAAAGAAATCGTATTGGGGGGGGGGGGCGACGTCGAATGACGGCAGGGGGTACAGGGAATGAAATCGAATGAGGGGCAGCCCCCCCCCCTGCCCCCCCCCATGCTCATGGGCGATGACGTTGAATGAGAGAAGGGGATACAGGGAATGCCGTTTAATTAGAGTAGAGAATACAGGGAATTACCTCAAATGAGGGGGATGAGGGGAAGGGGGAAGGGGGGGGGGCATCGTCATTTTTCCCGGGTCATTTCCCGGAGCAAGGGCAAATTTTCTCGAAACAGCTTTATGGGCAATGGTTTTTTCCAGTTTCCCTGTTCCTTCGTGTGAACGTTTGTCAGACCAGTCGCTCTCCAATTGGCTGCGGAAGTAATTGTGGCGCGGCGGGGGGGGGGGGGGGGGGGGGTTCAGGCAGGATGAGGTAAAAACCCGTGAAGTGTAGGAAAGTGATTGAGGAAAGAGGCAAGAATCGTAAAAACCTGAAATGATTTTATACGTGTTCGAGTAAGACGAAAATAAAAATCCGTCAGTTTTACCCATCATAGCTGTAGAACCTTTTTAATGAGCTGAATAAGCTGAGTATGTAAAAAAAAGATTATTCGAAAAAAAATATATATATATATTCTTTGGGGTGAAAAAATAATAATTTATAATCATATTTTTTAAAAGTTTCGCCTAATTGTAGTATTTTTTTTTTTCATGCATCTTTAGCTAAATCGATTATTTATAAAGCACGTGGGGCAAAGGATAGTTTCAAGGTTATTTAGTGGGTAACACGGAGAAACCTATGGAAAAAAGTACCTTTTTTCCAGCCATTTTCGAGGATAATAATAATATCCAATGGCAATGATTCAAAACCACAACAGTAATGGATGATTAAAACTACATTGACCGCAGACCTTTGATCTCTCGCGAGATATAAAAAAAAATCACGAGTCTCCGTGCGATCGTTTTATCGAAAATAGCAAAATAGCAAAAAATAGCAATGAAAGAAAAAAAAAACGAAAAAGAAAAAAAAAATGACTCATTTTTATCGCAGAAATTATCGATTGTACAATATAATCAATCTTCCCCTTGTACCACTTGTGGAATAAATTGTGAAGTCATTCGCCTGGAAGCATATTTTTTTTTATTTTTTTTATTTCGTTTCCTAGCCAATGAACACAAAAAGTATCGTCTCAAGAGAGAGAGAGAGAGAGAGAGAGACTCGTGAGTGTCTCTCGAGACTCACGTGAACGTTGTGTTACGCACGAGATGAAAAATATGATAGCGCGTCGTATATGCACAGATGGTGCTCGCTCGGGACATGATGAGGGCAAGCGCGGGGAATTCTGTGATAGGCGAGAGACTCATTGGGATTGGTCGAAGAATCGAGTGGCCCGCGTGAGGATAAACTCATCTCGCGCGCCTCTCGTGATATTTGAACATGTAAATACATATACACGCAACATGTAAATACATATACACGCATATATGTGGGTAAAAACATGTACGCACAAAATTTAACATACGTACACGCATATACGTAGGTAAAAACATGTACGCACAAAATTTATTATACGTACACGTGTATATGAGCCATTCCAGGCCAAATTGGCAGGGCTGACCTTACCGAAGGGCAGGGTATGCGAAAAAAAAAAATCTCTTCTAGTATGTTGAAAAAAAAAAATTACCCCTTCGTTTTGACATTTACCAAAATTTTCCAGAGTTCACATCTAACTTTGAACTTTTTTTTTGTTTTTTTTTTTACCTTGGCGTTAAGACGTTCTTATCTCTTTTGAAAAATCATTCAGATTCCCAACGAAAAATTACGATCTCAATGTCATTGAATAATTTCTTGTTGTTAAATATGAGAAGAAAAAAAATCGTAATTTTTTTTGTAGCTCTTTGTGGCATTTATTCGACAAGTAAAAATTTTAATTAAATTCTTTTTTTCTTTATTTTAAATTTAAACGAATAAAATTTAAAGTGTCGTTAATCAAGAGCAAACTTTAATGTTAATAATTGGCGTTGAGGTTTTCGTACTGCTCTGCAATATTATGGGAGGACAAAAGGGTGAAGTTCACTCTTCTGTCGATTTGGCCTGGTATGCCATATATATATATCTGTATATAAATAATGTACACTGGTGCATATGTAAAAACATAAATTATCTACATGTATGGATGCATATATGTGACATACTTACATATGTACACGTTCCAGTCACGTAAACATAATAATGTGTCCACAAAACACAATGTCGATAAATTTTCTCCTGCTCTTCCGACATTAAAAACCGGGGACAGTACAATGGCCACGAAAAAAAGCCTTCTCGATCAACGAGCAAGAACTCGTGAAACTCTTGATACTTGCACGTGATTATCGAGAGCACGTTTTAATATGATCGTGATAGGATGGTGATAAAATACAGTAGACAAATATAAAGTATCGTAAAGTCATGTCTGTGTGTTAACTTGTAACACGTGTATGTATATATATTTCTTTGGCTGCTCTTAAGTTAATAAGACGATTATTCCAAACTGTACACACAACTTAAACCATTAATTATACCTAAATTTCCGAGACTTTTCACTGGCTTAGCTCGCGAAACGTATTTTTTTTTTTCCTCTTTTATGAAATAACTCCACGTACGTTCAAAGCAATAATACTTACGATTAGATGAGAAATTAATACGCAGATGCCAAACATAGATTGGTAGCGGGAAGGAATTTTTTTTTTTTTTTTTAGAATGAGGAAAATGATGGAAAATAATTAAATTTAGTTGCTATAAATACTCTCAATGCTGACGCAATCATCATAGCGGATAAAATATTTTTTTATTCTTCTAAATTTATACTCAAAATATTCGAGTAAATAATTCATGAGATAATGAAGATTAAAGAGGAATGTGTTCTAGTTATATATAATTGTTATTTAATTAAACAGACTCACTATGAGACTGGAGGTAAAATAAGAAAAAGAAAAAAAAATTAAAATACGTCGTGATAATATCGTTGTCGATCATAATCGCAGGATTCGATAAATATGCATAACTGACTGATTGCATAGCAAAATTTTTACCACGTGTGCAATTAATGATTTCTCATCGGTATTCAGGAAGATAAAAATACATGAGGAAAATTTGCAATCGTGTTCGAGTACATGCATAAAACCAAACGAAGAAAGGCGTCTACTATCTTAGTTGATAAAAAGAGTAGAGAGGCTTTTGCTTATCCTGCTTCTATATACGTATAATAATAATAATTATTATTATTATGTTTATAATAAATCACTTTATCCGGTTTCAGAGAGCGCATCAGGATTATGCGTTGAGTTTATTGGTGCACTTTGTACGTGATACCGTGAAATCTTAGAGATATATCAAAGATAAAAAAGATAATCGGTCGAGAAAATAAGAAACGCGACGAGAAAAATTCAATTTTCCCCAATAATTATACCCAACACTCATCAGATTTAAATTTATATTATTATGTTTCACAGTCGATAACTTATTTTATTGTACAAGCAGTCGGTAAGGTGTGGCTTTTCCTTACCAACAGCCGATTAGTTCACCGCGCCATCTCTCGCGAGCTCCGACTGATGGCGCTGCGCGCGCGTCTCGTTAGTGGCATCGTCAGTCGCTCGTTGGAGCCCGCGCTGTCGGGCTCGGTGAGAGAGAGAGAGTAATATTTTTGAACGGGCATTATTTTGCGTGTTAAAAATTGCGCAAAACAAAAACGTACATTCCATCAATGGCGATAACTGTTTAACGAAATCGACTGGTAAAGAAATATCATCGCGAAATTATTGCCATTCGGAGCAAAAAGATTATAATTTTTGCTCGCAAGTGTTGTTTTGCATCATTTATCGAAGTCTGAAAATCCTTTGGGGTTAGCGTTTTACCGATTGCACGTTGAGCTCTACTCGCTGACAGTTGAGAGCGCGTGAAGGTGCGCATGCGCGAAGCTCTTCACTCACACAACGTAACGTTTAATGGATGAAAAGAGTGCTATTGTACAAAGATGCATACATGTGTGAGTTCGTGTATACGACAGTGCGAAGCATAGAATGGGGTGTAGCGGAGTCCCTGAACTGGTTGACGCGGCCCCGAGAGGGCCAAGATGGCGAGTATGCTGCTAGTTGTGTACGCGGCGTGACTCGTGACTCTCCCGTCTTGATCGTCGTATTAAAAAAAAATCCGTTTTTAGTGTGTGACACGAGAGTTATTATGCGGTCGCGTAAAATCTCGAGAATTCGCCACGCTGGAATAACGTGCCAGGGGCGAGAAAAAACCTATAAATTTGAGTGAATATTTCGATAAAAAAAAATAGAAAAAATTTGCATTGTCAAACAGAAAAAGGAAAGAAAAAAAACGTAACTATATCGTTCGGTTTTTTTTTTTCTGTTGTGGCAGAATATTTGGAGGGTGCGCGCGCACGCGTAGAGTTGTAAATTTCCCAATCGAAAAGTGTCGAACCGGTGCGTGTTTTTATTTCTTTCGTTTCGAATTCAGTCGAGGCGAAGCGGTGACGCTGTTTACATTTAAAAAAGGGTCGTACGAACGAGTATTACAGTGTGAAACGTGCATAATAGTAGTTTACGAGAGAGAAAAAGCGCGAGAAAGAGAGTGAAAGTAAACAAACCCTAGAATGAGCGCCCCGGCATCGTCGAACGTTGTCGAGCCGGGCGTTCTCGCGACACCTCAGAACGATCTTGAGTCCATTATTGAGGAGAAAAATTGTCTTATCGCGCGTCAGTACGCAGAGATCGAGAGACTACAGCGTGAACTCGCGGATGTCATTGGCGAGCGTGATGCCCTCATGTGCGAAGTGTCAAAATTCAAATTTGAACTCGAGATGGCAGATCTCAAGCGTCTACACGATGACAGGTATGTCCTTGAACTCTTTTCTTTATCTTTTTTCATCGTTTTCGTTCGTTCTTCCGTACACGAATATATTATACGAAATGACGAATCGGGTCGTCGACTCTTTGGAGGTCAAATTTTTTTTTTTTTTTCGTTGGTAACTTTTTAAATCGAATATAAGAATATATTTCCGAGAAAAATGTTGTTTTGTGCCAATTTTTCAATCGATTTTCCACGAATTTACGGGATGAATTTTATACATGTTTTTTTTTCCACCATTTTTAATGGAACTCAATTGATTGTGGGAGGTGAAGACGATTAATTGAATATAACGAGAATTATTAATATAATTAATTGAACACAATTATGCGATTTCATTCGATGACAAAGCAGAACAGCCACAAACTCAATGAGAGTTAGGAATGATTTGTGACGTGCTGCATGGAAAAAAAAAAGCGTTTTTATTATCAAGTTGAACTCGATTACCTTAATAAACTTGACAGTTTCCCAATTAACGCCCAAATCAATTGATTAAAGTCTCAACGCTTGTAGGAATAGCCAATAAAAACGTAATAATTGAAAAAGTCACTCGCCTGTCACTTATCTCTCATACTGTCAAAAAAAGGCTGAAATATTTCTCGTAAAGTATTCGAATAGTTGATATCAAGTGTATGAATCGATATTTTAAGCGATATATGGTCGATGCGTCATTACTTGAGACGATATCGAAAAAATTGTCGATCGAGTCGTAGATCAGCGTTTAATGATTTAGTGCGCGATAACGGGTTTGGCGGTTCGCGGCGACGCATGCACTGCCTGATTATTGTTGAGCATCAGACCTCATAATATCTCGAAAATGTTAATTTATATCATATGAATAATCCCTAAAACTTAGCAGAATCAAAAAAGATGCTTCAAAAGTCTTTCCATTCGCATTTATTCTCTTCGATATCATTTCCCAGAACGTTCATTAACAGTACGATGAAAATTTAATGGGCATTTATCGAATTTCTCGGTTCATTGAATGTGATACTTTGGACCTGGGAGAGATTGTGAAACGATTCGATGAATTGCAGGAGATGGATCAGGTATAATACCTCTGACGACGGAACAGGCTCGTCAATTCGCCATTTCATATACTTATATCCGTATATCACAGTGCAGGATTGCTCGGCAGATTCGAGGAAATTTAACTGTGTGGCTGATGTGAAGTCATTATACACGCCGCAAATTGTAAACCCTTCTGTTCCCAATATGGCGCGATGGAACAATTAAAGCATTTCCACCACTGTATGTCGTTAGCAATGTGCGCCACAATATATATATATATATATACATATGTATATATACATATATATACATGTATATATATATATAGTATACAGAGGTTTCTATCAATCCATATTACCATATTAGATAGACACACTGACCAAGCAACGAGTAGCTTCGATATGCACTAACCACATTACACATACAACACTCAGTATACCACATTGGGTAATAAATCTCTAACTAGGTCGCTCGCCACCAAGAGAGAGAGAGAGAGAGAGAGAGATGCACACCGATTTAAAATATACAATTTAACGTTCTCCAAGATATATCTCGTTACGCGCGTGATGTACGCGCGATGCTCCAATTGCGCTTAAATTTCAGCCGCGCTGAACGAACCCATTATAAATGAAGAAAAAAAACAAAAAATTAGTCGGAATATAATTTCATTTTAAACGTGCGCGCATAAACGCGGAGAAGAGAAAATAGAAAGACTTGTGAGAGTCAAGCGCTGGATTTTTTTTTTTTCGAATCAAATGCAATTTCTACAATAATAACAAAAATAATTCTGATAAAATTATTAATGCCGAATAATGGTGATAAAAAAAAAGAGCAACTTTGTTTAAAAATCAGATGATTTTTTATTTTTTTTAATTTATAATCGACGGTCGAACTCATATTGCGTGTCTCTCGATGCGTCCGACGGGCGTTAACCAACTCACATTGCCCGTTGTTGGGGTGTACACGCCGCTCTCACCGTATACATATAAATATATATATATATATATATATATAACATGCGATATAATCACGGTTTGTTGTGTGTATATATATATATATATATATATATATATATATATATATATATATACACACACAACAAACCGTGATTATATCGCGTGTTTCGCTTCTGATGCTCGTAAGAGCGACGATGGGATGAATCGTTCCAGGCCATTACCAAAGCACAATTAACCGCACGTCGAATAAACCCTGTGGGTGCGGTTGAAATAATTAATACATCTCCGTGGTCCTGGAGTGCATAGGCTCATATACATATATATATATATATATATGTATATATTAATATATACATATATACACACACACACATATATATATACATATATTAGATACGATAGCATGCCATGCCTCCGTCCCATCTTCCAGTACAGTCAATAACCAACCTCGCGTTATAACGATAATGGATTTACCGATAATAAAAATAATAACAGTAATAATGCAACTCTGATTTTTTGGCTCGCGAATTTTTTTTCGATAATATCTTTGTTATTTGTTCATGGCGAAATATGAGTTTTGAAATTCGTCGACTGAAGAAATTCGATAAAATTTTTGTATATATATATTTTTTTCAACACAATTTGTGTAAATTTATTTGCATGAAAAATTGATCGAAAAGTTGTACTGTAAAAAGTCAGCTTGGTCGTATTAATTATGATGTAAATTGTGAAATTTATAAAATTTAATCGAGAGAGCGATAAAAATTAACGATTTTTCCGTCCTGTCGGTTGACGACTACTCGATGGAAGAAATTTGTAAAATTTTCCTAACTCTCGTGTATATTCGTATCGCTTAACACTTTGTGTTTTAAAAAAAAAAAAAAAAACACTTTTTTCTTTGAAATACGGCTTTATTCCCACAATTTGCATCGCAGCTAGAGAGAGAGACAGGAGAGGGAGAGAGAGAGAGAGAGAAATTTTTCACTGTGGTATGTGATATTTTTTTTAATTCTTTTTTTTTTTTTCTGTGCGGTGAAGTAATGAGTGGCTTTGCTCATATATGAGCGAGAATATATTCACGTGGTATATATAAAACTCGAGGTGTTTCCTCCCCCGTAGCATACACACATCACGTCCGGCTGAAAGAATGAATTGCGTTGGCACACACAAACACACACACACACACACACATATATATATATATATATATATATATATATATATATATATGTATGGTAGGGGTTAAGACACTTATCTTGTTCGCCCACAGCTTCTAGTTTTTTTTTTCTCTTTTTTCATCACTTTTTTTGTTATTTCTCTCTCTCTCTCTCTCTCTGCCGTTTTTCTCTCGGCACATTCTTCAACCTGAAACGGTGCCTGGGGAAGTCTTTCCTTCCTACGTTCCGAACCACTTATATTATATATTTTATATCTTCGTGCGCCATATAACCCCACAGATGCTACCAACAAACCGTCCTTCGGTCCCTCCATTCCCGCCCCGAAAAGTGAGAATATCATAAAGTCTCTCTCTCTCTGCCTCTCTCTCTCTGCGTTTCATATATAAAAATGGAGTAAAAAAAAAATCGGCTTTCCACAAAAATTTGCCACAAATTTCATGGAATATCTCGAGAGGAAATATCACTTTGGATGATACGTCATAGCCTTTCCTGCCGGTAATATAAAATATCAATAACACGTGAAATAAATTTCTCAAGGGTAAATGATTTTTGCGGTAAAGTGAGAGCTTGAGCATGATATATATATATATATGTATATATGGCTGTGGATATTTTTATATATTTATATTTTGGTGAAAAGAAAATTTCGTCGACTGACTTAAAAGTTTGACCATTGGTCGATCCAGCTGGATGACCTTGACCCCAAAGTATCTGCGGCCTCTCACTCCCAATGAGATCGCCGTTCGCTTCTCACATACTTGTGGCTATAAATGCCGGAACGCGACAGAGAACTGTTGATGATTCTGAGATTTTTGTTTTTTTTTTGCCGCCATTTTGTGCCCAAAGTTGACGAATGGAAAAAAAAAAACAATTCGTATTGTATAAAAATATTTCATAACTAAGTGACATAAGTAATTCTGAGTTTGGGCAACAAAAAAACAGGGTCAATGAAATTTTTCATGAGAAAAAAATGTGCGGTCTCGAAATCGTCTAATTTTGTGCAATCCTCGAGTGTGCGTGTCTCATCAACGAACTCGCTGATGGTAGCAGCAATTTCGTTGATGGGCTTTTGCTGGAAATATGTGGGGATAAATCTCAACCTTGACCCTTCCTTTCCATTTTAACGCGTAACGAATATTTTACACGGTCGTATTTCGTGCACGTTTGAAGGACTCTCGAGAACTTACGAAGGTCCTCCCAAGTACTCTCCAGTCGTGTGGGCATGTTTAATGAATTTTCAAAGAACGTCCATTAAATATCCACGAATGTACTTCAGGCGAAAAATTCTCGACTGGTATGCTGCGAGAATTTTTCATTTTTGTGGGTTCGACAAATTCGTAATTTTTCCATGATAAAACTAATTGGAAAAAATTAAGAATAGAAGAGAACTTTGTTAACTCGAATATCGAGGCCCTAAAAAAAATTGGAGAAAAAGAGTTTGGATGAACTTTGAACGAAAAGTAAAAATTTCACGCATAGTCAGAAATATGCATTAAGTATCTTTGGCAGTCTTCACTTCCCCTTAAATTCAATAAATTCTCAATACACTTTGCAATAAAGCGTTTTCCGCAATCAGCCTCGCTCTCTTCCACTTTAACGAACTCGATAACCAGCAGCAATGTCTGATAATTTAATATATATCTGATATTTGAAAATGGAAAGAAGAAATAAAATATCGTAATTTCGAGTTCCCTCTGGGAAAAATTTAGAATGGAAGAGAGTTTTATTAATTCGAATATCGAGGCCCTAAAAAAATGGGAGAAAAAGAGTTTGGATGAACTTTGAATGAAAAGTAAAAATTTCACGCATAATCCGAAATCTGCATCGAATATCTTTGGTAATCTTCATACTTCCTCCTAAATTTAATAAATTTCCAATACACTTTAATATTTAAATTTAAATTTAATATTTTTGATATTTGAAAATGGAAAGAAGAAATAAAATATCGTAATTTCGAGTTCCCTCTGGGAAAAATTGAGAATGGAAGAGAGTTTTATTAATTCGAATATGGAGGCCCTAAAAAAATGGGAGAAAAAGAGTTTGGGTAAATTTCGAATGAAAACTAAAAATTTCACGCATAATCCGAAATCTGCATCGAATATCTTTGGTAATCTTCATACTTCCTCCTAAATTTAATAAATTTCCAATACACTTTAATATTTAAATTTAAATTTAATATTTTTGATATTTGAAAATGGAAAGAAGAAATAAAATATCGTAATTTCGAGTTCCCTCTGGGAAAAATTGAGAATGGAAGAGAGTTTTATTAATTCGAATATCGAGGCCCTAAAAAAATGGGAAAAAAAGAGTTTGGATAAATTTCGAATGAAAACTGAAAATTTCACGCATAATCCGAAATCTGCATCGAATATCTTTGGTAATCTTCATACTTCCTCCTAAATTTAATAAATTCCCAATACACTTTAATATTTAAATTTAAATTTAATATTTTTGATATTTGAAAATGGAAAGAAGAAATAAAATATCGTAATTTCGAGTTCCCTCTGGGAAAAATTGAGAATGGAAGAGAGTTTTATTAATTCGAATATCGAGGCCCTAAAAAAATGGGAAAAAAAGAGTTTGGGTAAATTTCGAATGAAAACTAAAAATTTCACGCATAATCCGAAATCTGCATCGAATATCTTTGGTAATCTTCATACTTCCTCCTAAATTTAATAAATTTCCAATACACTTTAATATTTACATTTAAATTTAATATTTTTGATATTTGAAAATGGAAAGAAGAAATGAAATATCGGAATTTCGAGTTCCCTCTGGGAAAAATTGAGAATGGAAGAGAGTTTTATTAATTCGAATATCGAGGCCCTAAAAAAATGGGAGAAAAAGAGTTTGGATGAATTTCGAATGAAAACTGAAAATTTCACGCATAATCCGAAATCTGCATCGAATATCTTTGGTAATCTTCATACTTCCTCCTAAATTTAATAAATTTCCAATACACTTTAATATTTACATTTAAATTTAATATTTTTGATATTTGAAAATGGAAAGAACAAATAAAATATCGTAATTTCGAGTTCCCTCTGGGAAAAATTGAGAATATTCGAATATCGAGGCCCTAAAAAAATGGGAGAAAAAGAGCTTGGATGAATTTCGAATGAAAACTGAAAATTTCACGCATAATCCGAAATCTGCATCGAATATCTTTGGTCACCTTCATACTTCCTCCTAAATTTAATAAATTTCCAATACACTTTGCAATAAAAAGCATTTTCTGCAGCCAGACTATGATCTTAGCCTCGCTCTCTTCCGCTTTGTCGAACTCGATAACCAGCGATGTGTGATAATTTAATATATCTGATATTTGAAAAAGGAAAGAAGAAATAAAATATCGGAATTTCGATTTCCCTCTGGGCAGAGCGAGAGAGAGAGAGAGAGAAAGAGGGAGAAGATTCTTAATATAAAATTGTACGAGTCACGTGTACGACAGAACTTCATAAAAGAGCTCTTTCCCTCTCAGAACCCTTTCAACGAAGTAGAAAATTAAGGTTAAAGCGATCTCGCAAACCTTGACCGTGAAATATCTGCATGAGATCGAATATTACAAAGCAGATCGTGAAACAAAGAGAGGAGGTTCATTTAATGCCTTCATAGAAGGAATAAAATTCTTCCTGGGCACTTTGAAACTCAATCTCATCAAACAATGAGATTCAAAGACAAATCGAGAGAGAGAGAAAGAGCAGAATAAAAGAATAGAAGAATAAAATAGAATAGAAGAATAAAACAGAATAGAAGAATAGAAGAATAAAATATAATAAAACGTCGGACATATTGATATGACGATGCTGCTTCTGCAGAGATTGAATTTTAATTTGCCTCCCATATGTCCATGAATAACGTGAGACAAACAACACCAAGTGGCATTTTTTTTCTCCTCTCGATGTGACTTTGACTTTTTGGCTATCTCTCATCGCGATCCTCTCGGAGTTGCCGAGGTATTCGAGTGGGTTTCCATGCATATAGACCGTGTAGCCTTCAATGAAAGCGCGCGAAAGCCTCTCTCATTTGTGTTACGAGCTGTATATGCACTCGATAGTGGAACCGGTTCAACCTTGACCCGGAAATACCTGATCGATTAAAGTACGAGCTCTCTCTCTCGTCTTGTTATCACCAAAATAATATTTCGTTGGGCTTAAAAAAATTGCCTTCATTTTTGTATATTTGGCACACACAAAGCTCGCATAAAAATAAAACGACTTTAAAAAAAAAAATAACCACTTTGAGGGTGAAAGAGAAACTGGCAATTTATATTTTTGATAATTTTAAGGTGTTCATGTAGATATTTGAATTCATACGAGATGGAAGAGATAAAAATGCATCTCGTAACGTAATATCAGCTTCCACTTTTGTTATAATGGCACCATGGAAAAAGATACCTTTAACCCTCCGTTACTCACGTGGGGTGTTTTTTTTTCGATTTTTTTTTCTCGAGAACTTCATTTTCAATTGTTTTCTCATAAAATATTAATTTTCGGGTAAAATACGAATGAGTTATGTTTCTGAGGGCCTTGAGATTAATAAGTTATCAAATTTGTTGGAAAAGTTTAATTTTTTATTGAAAAAGATATAATTGAAGCAGGGGTGTTGGGTACAACCCACGTGAGGGTTCACGGATTAATTTTTCACGCGAGTAACGGAGGGTTTAAAAATTTGTTTCATAGCCTCAGAGAGTCTCATGCCCTTTAATGCAAAATATTGCACATTTTTTCTTGACCAAATGAATTTCCGTAAACTGATCATTCGTCTCGTATTATTCATGTCAAGGAAATAAAATTTCGAGGTTATTTCGAAGTGGTCTAGCTGGGGGGTTAAAAGCACTTTCGATAAGAAATCTTTTGACGCGACACAGAGCTATGCTCTATATGTGTTTAATTAAAGCTCCGAGCAGAGTGCTCGTTCATTTGGTGGAGGTGCTGCAAAACAGCTATACGTAAATGGATAAGGTTGCATTTCCGTGCAACGCCATTAGCTTTTCAATAGAGAGGACATAGCGACGTTGCAACTTAAAAAAAAAAAATAACTCTTAACTTTGAGAGCTTCTCGATGTACTATATGTGGGGGAAAATGTAATTGGCCCCGAGCTATAATCCAACTTGACTCTCGGAGTGCCCTGAAATTATGCCCGAGAATTATATTCGCATGGTAATATATAAAATATATATATATATAGCACAAACCCCCCAACTTCATTAGTGAGTCTATCGTAGGTACACCTGATATTCAGAGTTGGTAACTAAATTAATAAACCATCAAAAGCATCTGTAAGAGAGAATTCGAGCTATAGATAATTGAGATATGTATGGCTAGACGGTGTCTCTCTGACGGCCATTGACAGTCCAGCAGATTTTACAAACCTCAGCATTGTCCATCGAGGAGTTTCCTCGTGATTGACGTCCCAAGCACGTCTTGACCTCGACACTCTCGAGCTTCGCATATCTCGTCATCATTGTCGTCATCAGCCAATGACCAACCGAGTTATATATCGTATCGATCCTTCTTCACAATTATAGAGTATTATATGTTTGTGTGTGGAAACGTTGCACGAGTTTCTAGTGTCACTTTGCATGCAAAGTCAAGATATAGACCGTATGAGACTCTGACAGTGGAATTTATGGTTTAGAGAGATGATAAGGGCTCGCTCATTTGCAAATCTCCTCGAACAGAGCCAAAGAGCTATATATGTGTAGTTATAACGAGTTGAACATGCGTCGTAACCATTGAAGAGCTTTAACCATTCTATATATTGTCTAACCCAGGACGTTTATAGGTATAATATACACACATAGTCAAGTTCCAGCAGTGTGAGTCAGTAGTCGACTGGGAGGAGAATGTCGCCTGAGCTGCGATAAATTTATAGGATTTAATTCAATTAAGAGTAGAGCCTGAATCTCTCACCGAGCACCATAGAAGTTTGTGATTATGGGCACCCAACAGCTGTATACACTCCAGACAAACGTCTCTTTGGCTCTTGGGACGTGATCATTGAAAGCAAATCACTCTCTGTAAGAGCCCGAACATCGCACATGAGGCTCAAGTCTAAATTTAGATAAATTCGAATTCATTTTCGATAAAACTTTTGTCTGGTACAGATAAAGAGAGTTTGGTAACTCAAAAGAGGACTTTTTTAGCGACGACAGCGCCATGCCAGCGGTAATTCCGAGCATGATTGAGACTAAAAGTTATTTACCTGATATTATGGAACGCCATTTTATCATAAGTTGAAACAAAGCTACCTTGTAAAAACTAACTACATCACTCTTAACCCCAGTTTTGACTGGACTCGCCGTTATTACGGCGCTCTAATAGTTTTTTCTTCATCACACAATTTTATATAGTGTTTGTTTTACTTATTTCTCTCTCCTTTTTCGAAACAATATTTCCCTGCAAGTTCACATAGATGGGCGCCACTCTAGTTATGTCCTTCGATATTTTTTCACGAGTACATAAATTTCCTATGATCTCCGTTTAACACTTCAACGAACCACGTAATTTCATCACTGTGCGCATCAGCTCGCGAGTACACCTCACTCGTTTAGTTATTTAACCTTTTCTCGTGTGCCTCTTGTTAATTTTCTCCTGGCTAGTATTTCCTTTTTGGTACTTTGGTGAAACTCGGCGTGGTAATCCGATCGTTATGCTTGAAGAGAGATGGAGAGGTTCGTTTGAAGGGCTTCGGCAAGTGAACTTGGCGTGTGCGGCTCCACATATATCCAGTAGAACTCCAGTAATACATAACTAACCGAGAGGCAAAAGACCCCCCTCGGGTTTGCGATCTCTGACGTTTCAACGATATACAGGGTGAACTTTGTGTTCGTATGTGCATGGAAGAGGGAAACGCGTCCACTTCAACTCTCGAGTGTTACACGCCGTCTTACATACTACTCCGAGCCTCAACTCTCATCATCCCATACCGACAAGTCCAGTATAACTCGCGTTTTGACTCTCGGAAACGTTTAGCCTTAACTCAAACGAACTTCAAGCCCATTTCTTTTCTATCATTTTTGTCTCCTTCCTCGAGATTATTCCCTTTCTGAGCTGGCTGAGTTGGATCTGGATTGAATCTTGTGGGGTCTTTGGAGAATCTTATTGAACAGATACGTTAACCCCATTACTGGTAAATGAGAACTCCCATCGATCACTCGACTCAATCATTTTTATTAATTGCGATGCTTGACTCAATATGCTAACCAGATTTACTGCAAATATAAAGTTTCGCTTGGTTAACTCTCATTGATCACTCTAGGCTCCCGGGAACCCCGAGAGGCAAACGACCCTCGGGGTTGCGATCTCTGATGTTTCAATGACATACAAGGTAAACTTTGTGTTCGTACATGCATGAAAGATGGAAACGCGTCCACTTCAACTCTCGAGGGTTACACACGCCTTTTTTACATACTACTCCGAGCTTCAACTCTCCTCATGCCATACCGACAAGTTCAGTATAACTCGCGTTTTGACTCTCGGAAACGTTTAGCGTTAACTCAAACGAACTTCAAGTCCATTTATTTTATATCATTTTTTTCTCCTTCAAGATTATTCTCTTTCTGAGTTGACTGAGTTGGCTTTGGATTCAATCTTGTGGGGTCTTTGAAGAATCTTATTGAACAGATACGTTAACCCTGTCACTTGTAAACAAAAACTCTCATCGATCACTCGACTCAATTATTTTTATTAATTGTGACGTTTGACCTAATATGCAAATCAGATTAACAGCAAATATCAAAGTTCGCTTGGTTAACTCTCACTGATCATTCTACGCTCGCGGAACCCCAAAAAATTGAAGAAAAGGGGTTAACCCCAATTTATTTAAAGTACTTAGTTAGATCTTCTATATATATGGAATTCCACATAATACGAATCAAATTTTCACTACATTATCACTCAAATCTAATATGTAACGATGAATTCATCCCGTCTGTTCTCTTGGACGATAAAACTTAGAGGGCAATCGCGAAAGAGCTCTTTAGCAGGAAATTAAATAATTCGAGTTATCCAATCGTCGGTTAGTGAGAACGTGAAATAAGATGACAGAGCATTAACCATGAGGATGAAACCTTAAAGCCTGGCGGCGACAGTTCCATTAGCACGTGGGCTTTAAAAATACGAGATCGAGCCACTCTCTATTCTCCCCTTCTCTCAATCTCGTGCTTTACATAAGTCGTTTTATTAGATTTCGTATTAATTTAGATGATGTAATGCATAGCACACACACACACACACACACACACACACAACGATAGACAAATGTTTCGTCATTTGCCTCGTTTTGTCAAAAATTTACGAAGAATTTTTTCATCCGTTGCAATAATTGCTAACTTCGAATTCCTTGGGTGGAGCGAATAACTAACTCGTTAGAAAGTCAGAATGGTTAATTCTGAGTGATCTCACGAGGAGGCAAAGAATACGAATCGTTCTGAGAAAATCATCTCGACGTATTGTCTCGTTTCTTCGAGAACACATCGCACTCTTTTTTTCTCTCGATGTTGATTTTGCTCACAGTGCGTGTGTTTTCACACTGGGATTCGAACATCTGGCGATGGCATGTGAACTGATCGTTGTGTTGTGTCGTTGTCGTCGCAGAGTAGCTGGGACACTTCGCGCTCTTTGAGGGGTCTTTGAATCGTCACCAGTAAACTTTTACTTACGAATGAGAGAACTCCTGTTTGCATGATACAAACAAACTGCTTCGTAAGGATGACTAAAAAAGGGAGGGGAGGGGGCAAAGGGAAAACAAAAAAGAAAGAAACCAGACATTCAGTATTTTTAGGGCTACACTTTTGATCCTTAGGGGTTAACGTTAACCCCTTGGATAAAATGTTTTCCTTGATTCGAAAAGCAAATTTGTATTTTTTTATCGGGTGATGTTTTTTTTTATCAATTAAAAAAATAAATTTGCAATTACCAACTCAATTTAGGCTTTCGGTAACTCTTGAGGGCAAAGGGAAAACAAAAAAGAAAGAAACCAGACATTCAGTATTTTTAGGGCTACACTTTTGATCCTTAGGGGTTAACGTTAACCCCTTGGATAAAATGTTTTCCTTGATTCGAAAAGCAAATTTGTATTTTTTTATCGGGTGATGTTTTTTTTTATCAATTAAAAAAATAAATTTGCAATTGCCAACATACTTTAGACTTTCGTTAGCTTCAATCGACACTCTTTCTCAGAGCATTTATTAAACTTCGTGTATCTCAACGCTTTATCGAGGTCACACGGTTGATTGATAATCCATTAACCACTTTGACCCTGATGCTCCTTGGGCGTCTCGCGTTCTGGACTTGACAGAGAAAAAATAAATTCATTATCACAATATAAAGACACCGAGATCTCGAGGTCAAAATCTCATGCAAAATGGCCTGATCGATTGAGAGCAATGAGAGACGTTTAGCTCGTTGAACGAAAAATGCGAAAAAAAATTTAAGTAAATTAAAAATATTCAAGCCAATTTTAACGAAATCATTTTTTCATGCAATCAAAAAATGTGAGGATAATCGTGAGGATTTATTTTATTTTTGATAAAATCTTTAAAATATTTTTCCATTATTATTATTTTATGTGATAGCGTAAATTGTCGCCTCTCGTCAGACGAAATCTTCTCTTTGCACCCGACGATAAAAATAGTTTATTTCCCCGACGTGAAGACCACCGCAAAGGGGTCTCTTTACCCGGTGGCCATCATTTCTATACTCACTTTCTCAACTTCTCCTTTTATCATCCGCAGTCCTCTTTTGCTCTCCTATCTATGGGGCAGTTCAGATCCAATCGACAATACTCTAATTCAGGCTATTAATTTTTTTTTTTTTCCTTTTAATATTCCACCGCTAATTTAAATAAAATTTAAATCTCGATCTAATCATCGTCAACGATATTTTTACTCCAAAATCTTCATCATTATTTATTATCGATTATTCTTAAAAATGAACAGTAAATTTTTTACTTAAAAATATAATTTTTTACACCAGTCCCAAATATTTATGTCAATTTTTTCGTTGCACCTAAACTATATTTAGCTTGAAAATTATCTTTTTTAACAAATCATTTTTTACAATAATTGCGGAATTTTTGTTGCCCCAAAATATATATGTGAAGGGAAAAAAAATAGAAAATCGTTAGTATCAATTTAGGCTGGAATGGTCCTTGCATATTTGGTTATTTTTCTCGAGTTTACTCGGTTTCCTGCATGTATTCTGATTTCTGACTCTGCCTCTGTTCTCTTTATATGTAAATTAAAAAAAGAAAAAAATATATATATATATATTCTCTATGGTTCTTCTCTCTCTTTACCCAAAGGCTCTCTTCTGCACTCTTCTTCGTCTGTACTTTTTTATTATTATTATTTGTCCCCGATTTACGCTCTACAACTCTCCTGTTCCTCTCTCTCTCTCTCTCTCTCTCTTTTTCTTTCTCCGCCCCTCCCCCTTCTCCCTCTGTCCCAAAGAGCGCGTTCTCACTCAATCGAGACACTATGAGAGCACTCAGGTATATATCCGAGTTTAGTTCCCCCCAAAAGTCCCATTGCACAGCTTTATTTTACAAAGTTATGCAGCCTCAACCCTCACATATGCACTTTCTGTTGCAATGATGACTCATATTTTTGCCACATTTTATTTTTACGAAATATCTTTTGTTCCCCTCGGTGGCCTTTTTTTTCGTTGAAACTCGAGCTCGGAGAGAGCGTAGCACGTGCTCGTAGCACACTCTGTGTATGATCCTTGAGGATATTTTGGCTCCTTGACTGCTGCGTAACATGTGACATGCTGAACTCAAAATTCCATAATTCATCGTAAATGTCAGTTTGTGTGTGTGAGTGTGGGCTCTGAAAAATGAAAAGAGGAGGGGTCGGAATACATTTCGTAAAAGTTACATCTGTCTGTGCCAATGATCTGTGAAAATTTTAATATTTTATTGATTTTTTATAATATTCAATTTCGTTTAAAAAAAAAAACAAAATTAATAATTTTTTTTCTCAATATTTTGAGTAAAATTATATTCGATTTTCATTGAAAATTGGACTAAATGTTGAAATTTCAATTGTTAGTTGCAAAAAAAAAAAAAAAAAAAAAAATTGAAAGACAATGAGCTTTTGGAAGTGTCATTGACTCTGCGAAAAGCTCGAGAGGAAAAAAAATCTACGAGTCTCCGTCTCGACAGCATCTTTCTGTCCTATAACGTCGGGCTAAAGTTAGACACGAGAGACCCCACGGGCGCTCGCCTCGAGGTCGCGTTATATATGAATAAAAAAAAATGAAAAAAAAAAATGAATAAAAAAAAATGAAAAAAAAAAAAAAGAATAAAAAAAAAACGAATAAAAACAGAAAATTCCAGTACAACACTCAGCTCTTTTCTCGAGGATTCGAGAAACTCTCAAGCATGACAGTTCTAGAAATAAATTTATAAGAATTTATAATCGAGAGTTACGAATTTAAATTTATTTTCGAAATTCGCGAATGGGAATTTACGACGCGCGAAAAAAAAATTGCAACGAATCTAAAAATATAAATAAAGAAATGGCAAATATTATGCAGAATGTTATTTCTATTTTTATCAAAATATTTTGAATTCCGTTTAATTTAAAATTTATTAGGAATAAAATCGACCAGAATAGCCTTGCGACGATAAATTTTTCAGATGTGTCCGCTGTAAATTTTGATCGAGCTCGTTTTTCGACCACGAAGAATGAGAGTTTTGTGTATATATATATATATATTTTTGTGAAGATATTTGAAAGGCTACTGAATCATTGCCCGGGGTGTATACGAAAATATATGAAAAGGAAAGAGATAAGGAAGAGGGAGAGAGAGAGAGAGAGAGAGCCAAAGCAGCAAAGCAAAAAAAGCAAATGAAAGTCGTGGCGCAACTACTCGCTATTTACGTTGGCGTCTTTTCAGTTTAACGCGCTCATCTTATCCTATATCCCCGTTTTTCTCCCCCCTTTTCCATTCGTCCAACGTCTTTAAACTTCGTTTTGCCTTTGCTTAAAGGAAATCTTGAACGCCCCCAGTTGCACTTTGAGCTTTCTCGCCCTCTCTCTCTCTCTCTCTCTCTCTCACACACACACACACTCTCTTTAACTCGCTTTTATAGGCGAGTCTTTCTCGCAACGATAAACCGCGCTTTCGTCGTTTGGCAAAAGGATGAAAAGGAGGAGTAAAGATAAGAAGCGTCTTGGATGATTTCCCAGTTTAATGAAAGTGCCCATAGAGACCCCTAATTCTCATGCCGAAATTATCACTAAAAAGCTAAGTTTTTCCCCCATTTCTTCTCTCTCTCTCTCTTCTTCCCTAATTTTTTCTCTCCCTCTTATTTCTCTCGTTTTTATTTTCCTCCTACGATGCCCCGTCACATCTCGAACGACATCGTTATTTTCGCTGGCAATTCTACTGATTATTTTGCAAAAATATTCCCATTATTATTCTTCTGCGTGCAACGAGAAAATCCTTTTCACCGAGCTATCGGACTTTCGTCGTGTCGCGTGTACCACGCGATGGCTTCGATCGAACATTTTCATTTTCTCTTTAATTTTTAAAACTCGATTAAAATAATTGAAAGTTTACGCCTATTTTCTTTCGTAAAGTGAAAATATTTATTCTGTCATATTTTTCGTCGAGAAATTTTAAGAAATTTTAAGAGAACAATTGTACAAATTATTCAACGAGCTGATAAGAGAATTTGTCATTAATGAGGAAATTCGATGATGTTGGACAAATTAAGAAAAATTGTGATGTTTAAATTTTATCAAAAATTATTTTGCAATTTTAAAAAAAATATTTTCATTATTGCGTACAAAAATTCAATTCAAGGCCGCATTTATTTTTAAATTCGTCTCGCATGAATCTATTTACATTGAGACTGTTGTTCTATTTATCGAAAAAAAGTTTAATTTACAGAGTCTCGAGTTTGAAACTTTAGTTTCTTGCGAGTTTAGTTATATTCTTTAGTTATATATGTATATAACATAATATGGCATGTTATATATGTATATAGCATAATATAGCATGTTATATATGTATATAGGATAATATAGCATGTTATATATATATATATATATATATATATATATATATATATATGACATGAGCAATAACAGCATAGAACACAAGTTACTACTTTCATAAATCTGCATAGTCCAAAGTTTCAGTGCATGGCGCACCGAAGAGTCCAAAAATACTTGTCAGTTTTTTTGCTCTGTTGGTGAATAAATGTTGCTCAAAGTCTCAAGCAACTTTCCCACAAATTTTCTATGCGTATACCAAATCTCGTACGAGTACACTTGGCATGAAAGAAAAAGATTAAATTAATTACGTTTCTCATCAGCCACGATAATTCTTCCCTCAGAAAATTTTTACGATAATGAAAATTTTTGAAAAAGTAAAATTTAGTCAGTCAATGCAAAGTGGTCGTTTTTTTTCTTCATTAATCATTCAGAATGAAAAAATAATTAATTTGTTATGGAAAAAAAAAAATCTTTATTCTATGTCTATATTTTTGGTCTCGAATGCCCCATATACAATACACACACACACACACATATATATATATATATATATATATCTGGTATAACTTTTTCTAGATTGTACTCGACATTTTGAGAGTTTGACGTTTCTGCGTTTATCGATCCTCCCTCATACACACCCACGCGCACACACACACACCCACATATATTTATATATATACAACTCGCGAGACTACATAATAATCTGCCATGTCCAATCTCACACAGTTTATCCCCATAAAATTGTACATATGCGAACACGCATAGTTCCCTGAACGCCAGCATTAATTTTCCAACGTGTCACTCTGAAATATCTTTTTCCATCGGAAGGTTGAAATGGAGCATTGAAAAAAAAAAAAAAAAAAAAAAAAAAGTCATCCATGCCAACGAGACACGCACGATACGTGCACACACAGTTTCCACAACTTGCCCTTAGAGTGATAAACGTGGTGGGGGAAAAAAGCGAAAAGAAAAATAATCTAAATTTCTATTTATGAAACGAGCCACAACGTGGGAGACCGCGAGTACCTTTATAGCCTCTTATCGCGTACTCACCGAGTCACGTTCCCTCGGAAAATCTCATAATATTTTTATTCACTGATGAAATTAACTGATTATGACAACGTTTAGCGAGTAACAATTCCCCTTAAGAGATGTATAAATAAAAAAAATTTAAAATACAAAACTGGTCTGTTTCACCGCACGTAACCCTTCAATACTTTTGTATATACAATAAAATATTGTGTATTATAATTCAGTATTCTTGATCCACGAAGGGTCACTTAAAAGTCCTCCCTCGATTGCAATTCGATATATATATATATTTTTTCTAAATCTTTTTCTCCCAGTTTCGATGAAACTGACCGGATTACAAAATCGGTCTGTTTCATCGCACGGGACCCTTTAATACGTGCGTACAAAATATTGTGTATTATAATTTAGTATCTTTGATTTACGAAGGGTCACTTAAAAGTCCTCCCTCGATTGCAATTCGATATTTTTTTTGTTTCTTTTTAACTTTCTCTCCCAGTTTCGATGAAACTGACCGGATTAAAAAATCGGTCTGTTTCATCGCACGGGACCCTTTAAAGTGAACGTACAAAATATTGTGTATTATAATTCAATAACCTCAATCATTTTTTTTAAACTTTCTCCCAGTTTCGATGAAACTGACCGGATAAAAAAATCGGTCTGTTTTATCGCACGGGACCCTTTAATACGAGCGTACAAAATATTGTGTATTATAATTTAATAACCTCAATCCATTTTTTTAAACTTTCTCCCAGTTTCGATGAAACTGACCGGATTAAAAAATCGGTCTGTTTCATCGCACGGGACCCTTTAATACGAGCGTACAAAATATTGTGTATTATAATTTAATAACCTCAATCCATTTTTTTAAACTTTCTCCCAGTTTCGATGAAACTGACCGGATTAAAAAATCGGTCTGTTTCATCGCACGGGACCCTTTAATACGAGCGTACAAAATATTGTGTATTATAATTCAATAATCTCAATCATTTTTTTTATACTTTCTCCCAGTTTCGATGAAACTGACCGGATAAAAAAATCGATCTGTTTCATCGCACGGGACCCTTTAATACGAGCGTACAAAATATTGTGTATTATAATTTAATAACCTCAATCCATTTTTTTTTAAACTTTCTCCCAGTTTCGATGAAACTGACCGGATAACAAAATCGGTCTGTTTCATCGCACGGAACCCTTTAATACGAGCGTACGAAATATTGTGTATTATAATTCAATAACCTCAATCCATTTTTTTTAAATTTTCTCCCAGTTTCGATGAAACTGACCGGATAAAAAAATCGGTCTGTTTCATCGCACGGAACCCTTTAATACGAGCGTACGAAATATTGTGTATTATAATTCAATAACCTCAATCATTTTTTTTAAACTTTCTCCCAGTTTCGATGAAACTGACCGGATTAAAAAAATCTGTCTGGTTTATCGCACGGGACCCTTTAATGTGAACGTACAAAATATTGTGTACTATAATTTAGTATCTTTGATTTACGAAGGGTCACTTAAAAGTGTTCCCTTGATTGCGACGCGATATTTTTTTTCATTAAATTTTCTCTCTTATTGTTACTTTTGATGAAACTGACCGAATTATAACGCTCACGGAGTAAAAATCCCTTGGCAGGCGAAAGAATGAGGAAAAAAAAACGGTCAATTTCACCGCACACGACCCCTTGATGCGTGAATATAAAAGAGTGTTAGTACGGCAAAACCGCGTTAGTACTTAAGTACACGGAAAAACTATGCTGAGTCTCGTAAAAGTACTCGGAAGTTCGGAGATTCTGTAATTTTTGCCTTCAACCCTTTTTTTTTTCTTCCTCGCTCGTTTTCTCGTGTGGTGAGTCGTGGTGCGGTTGCCTCGTTAGGAGAAACTTGAAAATCTGCGTTGCCCTCGTTCATTTCGTGACTCGGGCGTGGGATGTAACGAAGAAACCCTCATGGGTTCATATATATACAGTTTTAATATGGACCTATATATAGCTATATGCTGAGGTATGTGAAAACAAAGTTTTTCTGTTGCTCTAGGCGAGTACCCTTCGTTATAATAATCTTTTTTTTTTTTTTTTTTTGCGTTGGTTCGGCGAACCAATTGTCACGAAAGACCAGACGATGCGGTTTTCCCGACGTATACTCGATATATATATATATATATATATATATATATATATATATATATATATATATATATATATATATATATATATATATACATACATAACGGGCATGTTCACACGCACGTTTTACGTGTACTTGCTGGAGACGATAATTGCATCGAGCATGCATCGTGTTTTACCTCGTATATATATATACACGTATATATGTATCAAAAAGGGTCGACGACGTCGTGACGAATATCAGAAAAACACGAATACTCTGATATGACGACGTATTTTTTTTCATCTCCTCGTTTGCTTTTTCCATTATCGATATTTTTTTTTCCAGACTTACGAAAATTTTAGCGAATATGTCAGGTAAAATTTAGACGTAATTTGTTGATTAACAAAATTTGAGACAATAAAAAAAAAAGTTAATTATACGATTAGTGGGATATTTGATTTTCCCTGGATATGGGAGACACAAAGGCCCTTTCCCAGGAAAAAAAAATATATATATATATATAAAGATAGGCGACAGTCAGTGTTATGTAGAGAATCGAGATGGCCACTTGTTTCCCGGTAGGGAAGGGTTTTGTATGCATAGCATATTACGTTCGTGTATATATGCTTAAAACTTCAAGGAAAAAAAAAACATATAGATAGGCAATAGTCAGTTTTACGTAGAGAATCGAGGTGGCCACTTGTTTCCCGGCAGGGAAGGGTTATATATGTATATATATATATATATATATATATATATATATATATATATATATATATATATCTATATATATCATTACGTTCATGTACATGTAAAACTAGTCTAGCACGCTCCGTTGCTCATCCCATACACACATCGTTGTACTCTGGTCCCATTGTAAATATTTGCCGTTATTTCGCAGCGAGAAAGCGCGATTCTCTTATATGTTCAATATATGTTTGATATGTACACACATATATACACATATATACATATATATGCATATATACATATATGTGCATGTCCTCTGACTCGTGGCATTGCACGCAACAGGAAACGCGCAACCTGCCTCGCTCTTGTTCCTGTATTCCTCCATTATATATATATATATAAGACAATAAAGAAAAATATAGCTATACAAATACGCAGAGTCTGTTGAGTGATCACAGGAAGCGTTAAATAATAACTCAAACCCAAACTCCAATTACATAAAAAGTTCACAAATTTCATAAAAATATAATTACACAAAAAAAAAAAGCTAACAATAAACATTTTCTAAAAAGTCCTGACGATTTTTTCGACACTAGTAAATTCAAGTTTGTAAAATTGTTCCCAAGCAAAAGAACGAGAAAAACAGACCATAACCGTCCAAAGCCTAAATTTTCATAAGAAATGTTCTCACTGAAAAAATCTCAAATTCAGCCCTTTTATTAAATTATTCAGGCAAGATATATTCTACCCCCCAAAAAAAAGCAACTCAGATAAAAGTTATCTGGGCATGTAATTTAGCAAATGTAGCGAACAGTTATCTCCGGACAAAGGAAAAGGACGAAAATATTGTGTATTATAATTTAATAACCTCAATCCATTTTTTTTTAAACTTTCTCCCAGTTTCGATGAAACTGACCGGATTAAAAAATCGGTCTGTTTCATCGCACGGGACCTTTTAATACGAGCGTACAAAATATTGTGTATTATAATTTAGTAAAAAATTAGCACAAAGTCCTGACGATTTTTTCGACACTGGTAAATTCAAGTTTGTAAAATTGTTCCCAAGCAAAAGAACGAGAAAAACAGACCACAACCCTCCAAAGCCTAAATTTTCATAAGAAATGTTCTCACTGAAAAAATCTCAAATTCAGCCCCTTTATTAAATTATTCAGGCAAGATATATTCTACCCCCCAAAAAAAAAGCAACTCAGATAAAAGTTATCTGGGCATGTAATGTAGCAAATATAGCGAAGAGTTATCTCCGGACAAAGGAAAAGGACGAAAATATTGTGTATTATAATTTAATAACCTCAATCCATTTTTTTTTAAACTTTCTCCCAGTTTCGATGAAACTGACCGGATTAAAAAATCGGTCTGTTTCATCGCACGGGACCTTTTAATACGAGCGTACAAAATATTGTGTATTATAATTTAGTAAAAAATTAGCACAAAGTCCTGACGATTTTTTCGACACTGGTAAATTCAAGTTTGTAAAATTGTTCCCAAGCAAAAGAACGAGAAAAACAGACCACAACCCTCCAAAGCCTAAATTTTCATAAGAAATGTTCTCACTGAAAAAATCTCAAACTCAGCCCCTTTATTAAATTATTCAGGCAAGATATATTCTACCCCCCAAAAAAAAAGCAACTCAGATAAAAGTTATCTGGGCATGTAATGTAGCAAATATAGCGAAGAGTTATCTCCGGACAAAGGAAAAGGACGAAAATATTGTGTATTATAATTTAATAACCTCAATCCATTTTTTTTTAAACTTTCTCCCAGTTTCGATGAAACTGACCGGATTAAAAAATCGGTCTGTTTCATCGCACGGGACCTTTTAATACGAGCGTACAAAATATTGTGTATTATAATTTAGTAAAAAATTAGCACAAAGTCCTGACGATTTTTTCGACACTGGTAAATTCAAGTTTGTAAAATTGTTCCCAAGCAAAAGAACGAGAAAAACAGACCACAACCCTCCAAAGCCTAAATTTTCATAAGAAATGTTCTCACTGAAAAAATCTCAAATTCAGCCCTTTTATTAAATTATTCAGGCAAGATATATTCTACCCCCCAAAAAAAAAAGCAACTCAGATAAAAGTTATCTGGGCATGTAATGTAGCAAATATAGCGAAGAGTTATCTCCGGACAAAGGAAAATGACGAAAGGAAAGTTGGACTTAGGGCGCAGACGCGATTTTACCTCGTACTTGGGAGGGAGTGATGAGAAGGGTGGGGGAGTTGTAATCCCGCTACTGTGAGGGTGTAGGAACTATACAGGGGTGGTCGACATGACGCCTTTCTGTCTCCTGCTATCTCACTAATACCATTTTACTATTACACACATGCACATTTAGATATATGTATGAACGTTTCGGCATCAAGCCGGCTCGTTTTCTCTCCCTGGCTCTCCCTCTCTCTCTTTCTTTATTTATATATATATATATATATATATATATATATATATATATATATATAGTTACGAGAATACCACCCTATATATATATACACGGGGTGGTATTCTCGTAACGATTCCGCGCGCCCCTTCGTCCCTCCATGGCGGGACGCGCGCACCGCCGCCATATCCACCACCACGACGAAAGAGCAAGCACATCGACGACGAACAAACGACAACGACGTCGACGTCGACGTCGTCGGCGAATTCGACGCCGTTGAGTCTGTGGATTCAAGCCGACCAGACGCGCACGGTACAGTTACGCTTTTCATTCACGCGCGTGTTTCATCCCCCCTCTCCCCTTTGCCCCTTTGCCCCCGCGAGAGAAACGAGAGTACCAAACGAACCCAGCAAAGTTTTCGAGCACCAAAAAGCAAACCCTGGAAAATTTTACGAGTTTTATCATTCCACATTCCAACTCATACGCACACACGAAAACATACACGTACATGTGGAAACATTGCACGTGTATGTGTGCTCTTTGAAACGAAATTTTTTCGAGAAAATTTTGTTTTTTGTCGTTTCTTTTTTTTTTTTTGTTGTTTTTGAGATAGAAAATCAGTGAAATTATCTAACGGGTTAATGAGTATTTTTATAATTGTACATTTTTTAAGTTCATTAAAATAGCCTGAAGTTATTGGAGAAGAATTCTCATACTTGAAAAATTATTATAGTTCGATGATTCATTGATCTATGCACGTGAAATATACGATTTGATCAAAGGCTTTTAATTGTATTTAAAAAATTCCTATTTTTAGGAAATTTTAATGATTTTTAGTCTCTCTTAACGTATTTTTCGTACCTTTGAATCAATAATCAATTATTGACTCGTAATTTTGCAAGATAAATTTTTTTAGTATGTTAAAAAAAAATAATACGTTTTATTAATGAAGTTTGTATGAAGAAAATTACTCAATATATATATATATATATATATAGCATTGAAATCAGTATATATAGAGATCCTAAGAAGAGCAGCATCCACAATCCCTGAGAAGAACGACGAGAGTCGAGCTCTCCTTCTCGACTCACGAACGACGATCGCGTGTTCCATCGAAGCGCCCCCAACTGGCTTAACCACCAGTGAGAAAGGAAAATTTTATACACACACGTGCGACGAGCTTGGCCAGCCTAGGATTTATGTGAAAGCGCGCGAGAGAGATAGAGAACGGGGTGGGGAGAGAGAGAGAGAGAAAGAGAGAGAGAGAGAGAGAGAGGGAGTAGTAAAGCTCTCTGGTGGAGTGACGACCATACTAACGTGAGAGACCACCCGCACAAGCGCAATAGACGACTCCAGAAACGCAAGAACAAAATATATATATATATATAGACACGTTTATACGCCCACGAAACGCTACGACGGGACGTAGTAAAATGAGACACGGAAGGAGCCACATTCGTGTGTGCGTGTGAAAGTGAATATACCAACAGTGAATTGAGACAAACAGGTGTGCGTGAAAAGCGCACACGTGAGAAGGGAGAACTTTACTGCTAACTAAACTCCTTTATCGATTGTATATATATATGTGTGTGCGTGTATATATATATACATATATCGTTAACCCTAAATCACCAGGAATGGTGCTTTTTTATTCAGGCATTTTGTGACATTTTTACCATTTTTTCTAAAGCCTGTAACTTCTTGAATAATTTAGGGATTAATTTAATTTTACCTCGAGCATCTTGCTTGAAGTCTGCCCTTTCGATTTGACTGGTTATGAGCCTAAAAATATTGAACAGAGACGGAGCTAGAAGGGTATTTGTCAACTTGGTCAAAAAAAAGGGCTCGGAAAACAACATTTGTGGCATTCCAGACTTGATAATACACTGAATAAGACATTTGAAACAATGTAAGTTGAACAGACACGAGAAAGCTTTATTCCCTTTGAGCCCTTGGGAGCCCATTTTCTCGACAAAGCTCGATTACCTTTCTCCCAGAATTTTTTTACTTTGGAACAAAAAATATCGTATTTTTACTCATGTACTTTTTATTTTGATGTTTTTGAGGATTGTCGAGTATATTGCGAGTTGGACAAAAAAAAAATTGCGAATGGATTGCTGAAAAACGTGGGCGACACTAGCGAGTCCCTTTTGTCGCTTTTCTTTTTTTTTTTTTAACTTCAAATAGTGCGGGATTTTTTTTTTTTTTTCGACGAAACAGAAACGAAGTGTGTTCATGGTAAAAATTTCTAGCGAGAGGCAGCAGAGCGTCTCTTTGTCACTGATGCTGGAGAATTTTTCGAGCTGGACCATCGGAGTTTAATTTTTTTCGTTATTTAACTTTTTTTTTTTTTTTTCTTTTTTTTTTTCCACTCGCCACTTTGACGCCACACAGTGCTGCTTTGGCCTTTGTTCCTTTATCGCGCGCGTCCGCCCGAGTGAGAGTGCAATATACAAAAGTTCGAACGAAGAAGGTGGATAAAAGAGAAACGGAAGTATTATTAAACGTGAGGAGAGAAAGAACAAAGGAGGGCCTGGTGGATAAGAAAAAGAGAGAGAAAAATAGAGTTTGCTGCGAGTGATTTGGGTGAAAAAAAAAAACAAAAAAAAAACGTGTCAAAAGGGTCTTTGAATGTCGCGGTGAATTCGAAAATTACGAACGTGATCTGATGACAATTGAGGTAACAAAAAAAAAATTATAATTTTTTAAATTTAAATTACCCCTCAATTTTTGTATTTTTTTAACGATTGAAAAAAATCGAGCTTACACTTTTCTGTACACTTTTCTACAATCTTTTCTATATTATTTTCTACAATGAAACGAGTCGAGATGAACGGTGAAAAAAAAATAATAACACAAAGATGAAATGAACCGAGCGTTGTGGTCTCGTGTGGGTTGAAAAAAAAAACATAATGAGATACAAAAGGGGGGGGGGGGGGATTTTTATGTTTTCATTGCATAAGTTCGAATCCCCGCCTCTCGTGGATGACATATATGGCGTGTATACGAAATATTTTTTTTTGTGCATATCGTTTTAGCTTCGTTTATAAATATACATAAATAATTATATATATATATATATATATGCGTAGAAAACATTTATAAAAGTGTACGAAAAAGGTTGAGTGTCACTGTATCCTGTCTCAGGCGATCACACGAGAGAACGGCGTAAGAATTCGGTGCGTGGGTAGACCTGGTCAGGATTGTTCGGATAGTTTTGTATCGCACGCTCTGTATATAGAGAACGAACGATCTGGTAACATTAATGAAATAGTTTTCTGGAAAATTCGATCGAATATTCCCTAAAAAGATCGTTAAAAAAAAAAAATCGTAAAATAAATTCTTCCACTAAAATGTTTTTCTGGAGGAAAAACTTTTTGGTAAATTTAATCAAATTTTCTATGCAGGAAAATTTGTTCAAGACTGTCCGGATAATTTAGTATCGCACGCTCTGTGTATAGAGAACGAACAATTTGGTAACATTAATGAAATAGTTTTCTGGAAAATTCGAAAGAATATTTCCTCATAAAGATCGTTGAAAAAAAAAATCGTAATCCTTCCCTTAAAATGTTTTTCTGGAGGAAAAACTTTTTTTTTTTAATTTAAACAAATTTTCCTGTTCTCGAAATTTCATAGCAATTGGGCACAAAATTTATTAATTTCGCTTCAAAAAAAAAAAAAAATCTTCTTTGTCTTTCGTTCGTAATTAATCTGAAAGATTGAGATAATTTATCTCTAAAAGTTTTCATTTTTTCTTTCATTTCTCTATTAAACGGCCATTGATATTTCTATCCGTATAATCTAACGTAAAAACACGAAGAAGAAAAAAAAAAAAAAAAAAAATTCCTACCACCTACTCGATACGACCATCCTGGTAAAATCTCGTTGCGCACGCCCACGATTTTGCACACGCGAGAGGCTAAAAGAAGGTATACTAAGACTACCTGCTCTCTCGCTTTGACTCCTGAGGCTCTTACCCCTCCCCCCGTCCCTCTGGCGTACAAAACACACGAGCCGAGTGTGTCAGCGTAATAACACCGACGACAACAAAGCGAAGAGTAACAACCACGAGAGAGGGGTGTGGGGGGGGGGGGGGGGGGGGGGGGGGGGCGTCGGTGCAGCGTCTCAGCGTCAAGTACAGCGTATGCTCATGTAGAGAGGAGGGGAGAGAAGAAAAAAAAGTAATGAGTGCAGTACCAAAAGTCGCTGCCCAGACTAGAATCAGAGTAAAAGCACAAGATATACAGTCAAAGTTCCCATAGCTCACTCGTCTCTCCATTGCTACAATTTTATTACTCCTTTCATCCCCACTCCAAATCGCCAAGCTTCTTGAATTTGCGGTTAAAATTGTTTGCTCTTCATCTCCATGAATTGTAAAAAGTCGTTTTTTTAATTTATTATTTATTCAACTAATTCTATAATCACGAGGCAAATATTGAATATCCACGTAAATGACGGTAACAAAGCGAAGAATAACAATCGCGAGAGGGCAGGGGTCGGTTTAGTGTCTCGGGGTCAAGTACAGAGTATGCTCATATAGAGAGGGGAGGGAGGAGGGGAGAGAAGAAAAAAAAGTAATGAGTGCAGTACCAAAAGTCGCTGCCTAGACTAGAATCAGAGTAAAAGCACAAGATATACAGTCAAAGTTCCCATAGCTCACTCGTCTCTCCATTGCTACAATTTTATTACTCCTTTCATCCCCACTCCAAATCGCCAAGCTTCTTGAATTTGCGGTTAAAATTGTTTGCTCTTCATCTCCATGAATTGTAAAAAGTCGTTTTTTTAATTTATTATTTATTCAACTAATTCTATAATCACGAGGTAAATATTGAATATCCACGTAAATGACGGTAACAAAGCGAAGAGTAACAATCGTGAGAGGGCAGGGGTCGGTGTAGTGTCTCGGGGTCAAGTACAGAGTATGCTCATATAGAGAGGGGCAGGAGGAGGGGAGAGAAGAAAAAAAGTAATGAGTGCAGTACCAAAAGTCGCTGCCCAGACTAGAATCAGAGTAAAAGCACAAGATATACAGTCAAAGTTCCCATAGCTCACTCGTCTCTCCATTGCTACAATTTTATTACTCCTTTCATCCCCACTCCAAATCGCCAAGCTACTTGAATTTGCGATTAAAATTGTTTGCCCCTCTCATCCATGAATTGTAAAAAGTCGTTTTTTAAATTTATTATTTATTCAACTAACTCTATAATCACGAGGCAAATATTGAATATCCACGTAAATGACGATAACAAAGCGAAGAGTAACAATCGTGAGGGCAGGGGTCGGTGTAGTGTCTCGGGGTCAAGTACAGAGTATGCTCATATAGAGAGGGGTAGGAGGAGGGGAGAGAAGAAAAAAAAGTAATGAGTGCAGTACCAAAAGTCGCTGCCTAGACTAGAATCAGAGTAAAAGCACAAGATATACAGTCAAAGTTCCCACAACTCACTCGTCTCCATTGCTACAATTTTATTACTCCTTTCATCCCCACTCCAAATCGCCAAGCTACTTGAATTTGCGGTTAAAATTGTTTGCTCTTCATCTCCATGAATTGTAGAAAGTCGTTTTTTTTTATATCAATTTTATAATCACGAGGCAAATTATAAATATAAAAAATGAAAATATGAAGTATCAAATAGCGTTTTAATGATTGTGTCGAGTCAGCAGGAGAAGTTAAAATGTGTAAAATTTTATCCATGAGAATGAGACAAATTATACGAAAGTTTGAAAAAATAGGGGGACAATTTAAGGGAAGTTTGACTGTAGAGAAGCGTATGTATGTTATATACAGCACACTTTCCAATATAATTGAAGCACTGCAAGGACTCAAGTGTCAAACACACGAGAGATGCTCATGCATTCGCGCGTGTCGTTCCTGTGGTCGATTTTGTATAGTTGTGTAGTTATCGTTTTCGTTCTTTTCGTCGTTGTTGTTGTTGTCGTCGTCGTTGCCGTTGCGGTTGCATGGCGATAGTAGTTCCCGACAAGGCAGCCAAGCCGAGTCTCTTTGACGTGGGAGAGCCACACGGACCTCGCCCACAAAACGCTTGACCGAACACGCCGACGACGAGAGTTCTCCACGCATAGTTGTCGTAGTCGTCTCGGTATATAACTTTTACGTGGGCAGATATATATATATATATGTATATATTTGCAAATTGACATTTCTTCGAAAGAATTTCATGCAATTGAAAACACCATTTAAAAAAATCATTTTGTGTTAAATTATTCACGAGGAAGAAATTATTTGATCTAACAATTAATCGAGAATTTTTATTATTACAAAAATTTATCAAGAAATTTGCAGGATTATTATTATTATTATTTTTTTCTCAATTCTTTTATAATCAATGAGAATATTGAGATAAAGGTATAGAGTAATTTGCACCTCTCTCAATCACACAAGTTAAATAATATTTGTGGTTTAATTGCATGATGGAGAAAAAATAAAATAAACGAAATGGTAAATTTGAAACGATCTAGCCAAATGAGGATCCTCGATGGCGCCTCCGCAAATCCGCAACTCGATGTCTCTTCTTTAGCATGCATTGACACTAACACAAACACTCTCTCTCTCTCTCTCTCTGTCTCGGCTAATTCACCTTCTCGCGAGGATTCTCGTGTACCGTAACGAAAATTCGTGCCAGATCATTATAATTCCTCTTAGTCTGCTGCGAAATGTCTTGCACGGCCTTGGCTCGACTTGGCTCACGCTAATATGTATTTAAGTACGGTGTACCGAGAAAGAGGTCACTGATAGCACATAGAGAGGTCGTAACAGAAGCATTATATATATATATATATATATATATACGTAGTGAACGTATCTCATATGATTGCATCCCTCATTTTACTCTATTTTGTCATGCTGGGCTTCGTTCCAAGACACAAAATTGCAAACACGAGAAGCAGAAGAAAGAAAGGGAAAGAATTGTTCATTTAATTTTGTGGAACAAAAAATCGAGGGAGAGAATATTTTGTCTTTTTCAAATTAAATAAATAAACGAAATTTAAATAATGCTTTTCGTTCTCATTGTCACTCAAATCTTAAATTCGATGAAAATTTCATTTTTTGCCAATAAAGAAAAATTTCTCGCTATTTTGATGTTTTTTTTTTGTAAAAAAGGAATCTAATTTTTTTTTAACAATTTCTATTTATACGAGCAGCTTACCATTTTTTTTTTTTGTTTTCATTGGCAAGATGGAGATTTGTCAAATAATCTTTAACAGATGAGCCATTCCTTCCAATTTAGCGGATCACTAAATTCACGATTATCAAATTTTATGTAAAAATATTTTTCTCGAATATTTGGAATATTTTCAACTCACATTGTCGTAAAAAAAAAAAAGAATAAAAAGTTGTGCCCTTTTTTTGCTGATTTAAACGAAAAAGCTCGCGGAGCTTGAAAGACCGAGAGAAAACATAGAATACACTATTGATTGCACGAAAGTCCATGGAGCGATGGGCAGAAATTTCACGAGGGCGAGCAAGTGCAATGTAAGGGTGATGTGTGTGTGTGTCTCTCTCTCTCTCTCTCTCTCTCTCTCTCTCTCTCTGTCTCTCTTTCTCTCTCTCTCTCTATATATATATATATATATATATATATATATATATATATATATATATATATATATATATATATGCATTGTCACCCTTGGCATCTCACCCTCGAAGCTCATCTCTTGGATGGGCAAGTACCACGGGACCGCGTGCTCTCCACATTGCTTTGGAAAATGCGTTCCTATAACTAATCTGGAGTCTGGCAGAGAGACCTCTCTCACTCACTCTCTTCGCAAAGAGACGCTTTAGAGCGTATACACGGCGTATAGAGAGCACGCAGAGAGGAAAGCTCATATTCTAAACCTGCGAGAAATGTCGACTGGCACGCCCGTTTGCTATTATGGAATTGCGGATGGAAGCTGCTTCGTCTGGCTCTCTTCATCCTTTCGTCTCTCTCATTCGTCTCTTTGCACCCTCTAAATATATATGTATATATGTGTGTATATATATATATATGTGTGTGTTTATATATATATATATATATATATAAACACGTAAATTTCTCCTAGAAAGCTCAACAATTTTCCGAGACACAATGAAACTCGTTAGTGCGTCTACTCTCCAAGGAGAATATCTGGTGAAAATTGAGATCTCGTGCCACTCGTATATTATATATATCGCGCTTGGCAAGTTTTATGCATGCTAAATCAATGAAGACTCGACTCTCGCCTATGCGAGACTACTGAGGGTGAAATCTCGCAAAAGACCAATGAATCGCGTGACGATTTGCGATAAGATTTTACGGTGAAAAAAAAAAAAAAAAAAAACAAATCGTCGAGACAATTTTCATAATAATTTGATATAATCTTTAATTAAATATTCATTAAAATTAAAATTTATCATCCTATAAAAATCTAAAATTGTAATTTCTTGATGTTTCTTTTTTTTTTTTTTATTTTTATATATTGTCGAGACTTTTTCTCACCGCGAAATATCGTCAAATGAAAAACGAGACGAGGAAAGTTTTTCCATCAAAAACTTATTTACCAATGAGAATTCTCGTTATTTGAGCGAGTGGTAAAAAAAAAAAAAAAAAAAAAACAAAGCACAGGGAAGTTGAGAATGAAAGTTATCGATTTATAATACATAAAAAAATATATATATATATATATATATATATATATATATATAAAAAAGACGGACTGCCTTTCTCCGAGCTTCTCATTCCCTTTCGCCGAAAGGGCGAAATTCAGAATTCTTTAGGCTACATTTTTTACACGCGATGCTTGCACTGTTACCTCTCTCGTGCAGCCGAGAAAAAGAGCCACATGCATTCCCTCGTATCTTGTGAAACGACCCCCGACAACCCCTCACGTACACAAAATTCTCGAAATCCGCCTTGTCGCTCGTAATAATCCAGACCGAAAGACTCGAGATATATATATATATATATATATATATGTGTGTGTGTGTGTAAGAGCTTTACGTACGTGCGAGCACGTACTCTCGTGGCTAATTTTCGTCGAGTGATTCATCCCCAGCATGTCGAAGTGGCGGAAGAACGAGCACATACGAAAGGAGTCAAAAAGAGAGCACGAGAAAAAGAGAGCGAGAGAGAGAGAGAGAGGTGGGAACGTCGAGACGTCACAAAGAGATGAGATGAAAGTGCAGAAATGGAATCCCTTTGACTGAATGGCTGACTGTCACGCTTCCTGAACTTATTTCTCTACTAACACACACACACACACACACTCATATACACACGGACGCGTATATATAATAGTCACGTGTTAGAATTTTGGGGTAGAGAAAAAAAACTCGAGTAATTGGTCCCTGCACACCAATGATTCTTTTTCCATCTCACTCTTTCTCTATTCTCTGGCTCTTTGTCGTTGTACCAGCAATTATTTTCTCGACAAAGTCATTAAAGGCGTTTCTCATCGCCCTCCCCACCCCCCACCCCCTCCCCTCTTCTCGACTTACTCACTTTGCAAAAGGCATTTTATGTCGTGTTTTGCGTATGATAAATTTATTTCATGTTATATATATATATATATATATAGAATTAAAAACGAAGAAAATATAATTGCAAGTTTCGTTGTAGCTTTCTATAACTTATTCGACTCTCGTTTCTCTGGATTAATTTACCCTCGTTACAACTCTCTTCGCGCTCTCGTCCAACAGCCTTGAAAGTTTTCCAGCTAGAGAAAAGAACGGAAACAGAGGAACAAAAAAAAAGTAGAGACACTTACTCGTGGAATTAAATTCTATGGAGCTTTAACTAAAAGTTTTCGTCCTTTTCATCACCGAGTTGCGAAAGATGGAAATGTGAAAATTTCGTGTATCTCATTAACTATATTTCTGTAGCTTGTTAGAGGTGGACAAAAAATTAAATGAAAAGATTTTGGTCCAGATAATTTTTTTATTTCTTGATTTTTTTGAAGATTCAGTTTTAAAAAAATCATCGAAGTTGTAAAACCAAACATAATAATTTAAAAAAAAATAAACATTTAAAACACTTCGATTTTTTTCTTCTCCATTAATTTATTTATAATATTAACAATACAATTTCGTATTCCATCAGCCACAAAAAAGTTTTCGTCCTTTTCATCACCGAGTTACGAAAGATGGAAATGTGAAAATTTCGTGTATCTCATTCACTATATTTCTGTAGCTTGTTAGAGGTGGACAAAAAATTAAATGAAAAGATTTTGGTCCAGATAATTTTTTTATTTCTTGATTTTTTTGAAGATTCAGTTTTAAAAAAATCATCGAAGTTGTAAAACCAAACATAATAGTTAAAAAAAAATTAAACATTTAAAACACTTCGATTTTTTTCTTCTCCATTAATTTATTTATAATATTAACAATACAATTTCGTATTCCATCAGCCACAAAAAAGTTTTCGTCCTTTTCATCACCGAGTTACGAAGGATGGAAATGTGAAAATTTCGTGTATCTCATTCACTATATTTCTGTAGCTTGTTAGAGGTGGACAAAAAATTGAATGAAAAGATTTTGGTCCAGATAATTTTTTTATTTCTTGATTTTTTTGAATATTCAGTTTAAAAAAAATCTTTAAAGTTGTAAAACCAAACATAATAATTAAAAAAAAATTAAACATTTAAAACACTTCGATTTTTTTCTTCTCCATTAATTTATTTATAATATCAGCAATACAATTTCGTATTCCATCAGCCACAAAAAATATCCTTGAATCTCGCGATGAGCCATCAAAATAAAAAAAACCTTAAATTTTATCTCGTGTTACTACATATATATAAAGTTTAGTGTTTACCCACACGAGTTCGGCAATCGGCCAGTCAATATTTAAAAAAGTTTACTGAGTTGTAAGCCAAATATAATAATCATAAATACAAAAAAATATTTTATAAAATCCGTTTTTCTTTTTCTCTGTATTAATTTATTTATAAAATTAGCAATACAATTTCGTATTCCATCAGCCATAAAAAAAACACCCTCGAATTCTGCGTTGAGTCATCAAAGTCAAGAAATCCTTAATCTTCGTCACGTGTGTTTGCCCACACGAGTCCGACATTTTCCCATTCACTGGGACTCAATTGCAGAAACATTCGCGCGATCCTAGGGATTTCCCCAGAGAGACATTTTCATTCCCATTTCCTGGGCAATAAAAGATCCCAACAGAGAGAAAAACAGACACACACAATCACGATTCAAAACTATTCCTTCTGACTTTGAAAAATTCTCATCGCCATCTTAGATTCTCCGTAGGAGAATAAATCAAACGTTCTCTCGTGTTTGCCTGAAATATTAACACGTTTCGAATTGTCCTCTCGATTACGTTATTTTTGCACATGTGTGAGATTCGAAAAAAAAAAAAAAAAATGGCTCGTTACCAATCTCTGCGTTTTGACTATAAACAAAAAATGTATTCGCTATCATCGTGCTCTCAACTGGATTATTTTCATTCTTCACGCACAACACTCGTGATATACGTACAGAATTACAAAACGATATATACATATAGAGTTTTACGGAGGCAAAAAATATCTCGATATATATATCGAGATATTTTTTGCCTCCCGTAAAACTCTACTGGTGATGCGCTCTTTTCTCTGATCGCTGGCTCAGTCAAGCTCGAGCTTAGCTCGGTAGTTTACATGCACGCATAATTCGACACTAGAGTGTTTCAGAGAGAGAAAAAAAAATTCTCTTTGATCGCGAGGCAGGTAATCTTTTTTTTTTTTTGCTCTTCTGGTGTTTAATTCTCCCTCACATTTTTTTGCATTTCGCAGAATTCACAAAACGAAAGAAAAAAAAAGAAAATTTGTAATAAAAAATTGAGTGACTGGATTAAAAAATAATAATAATTTAAATTTATCGCTTTCGAGAACCTTTTTTTATTTTTCTACAGAGACATTAAACAATGAAAATAAAAAAATTATTTTTCAATTTGGCGACTCACCACGGAGTATTTTCCACCCTCGAAAAATTCACTGTGTGTCGAAAAAGATCTCCTCCCCCCCCCCCTCCTTCTCTCTTTCTCTTTCCCTGTCTGATAAATTGCAATCTGTCATGTAATAAACCGTCCGCGAATTTAGCGTGTTCTTGATGAGAAATTGGCAAAACGTTGGGTGGTGCTTCTGGCAGAGGGGTAATAACGTCATCCACCGGTCTCGTGTCCAACCCCTCCTCGACCTATAGCGCACCGATGGGTACTTGTGCCTCGTTTCGGCCTGCCAGTCTCGTATTTACTATATATATATATGATGATGCCCGTAAGGGTGCATAAACCCTCACATATAGGGGTGTATACACACACACACACACACACACACACACACACACACACACACACACACATATATATATATATATATATATATATATATATATATATATATATATATCTACTATATAATATACAATGATATATGGTATAATGCACGCTATATATATGTATATTATACACTTTCGTTTTCGAGGGTGCGTAAACGCACAAGCGAGTTCTACGACCACCAATAGTGGGCAACCCTATATATTCTCTCGTTTCTCCAAGAGGGTTTTCTATCTCTCTCTCTCTCTCTCTCTCTCTCCCTCTCTCTCTTACTGCGTTGATGGCGTTGCTGGGGGTGTGAGTGTGCCGCTCTTCTACCCCGCTGCCTCTGGCACCCCCGATTTTCTCTCGCAAGCACAAGGGAGTGGTGGTGGATGAGGGTGAGCGGGGAGGGGTTATTATTGATCGCCAAAGGTTTTACGACCTTAACGTCGAGTTCTCGCGAGCGTACGAAAATTCTCTCTGTCTCTGGTCCCCACGGTTCGCTAACAAAACCACCAAAATTCGAGTTTGATTCATCGAAATCGATTTGATTCGCGGGTGAAATGAGCAAAAAAAATATACATATATATATATTCCTGTAAAACGAGAAAAACTCGGAATTCAATATTTCTCACTTGCCCAATTTTTTAGAGCTTTTAGAGCTACTTTTTTTCGAGGGCCATCGTGCGAACGAAAAAATGTTTTTTTTTTTTTATGGGGATGAAAAATTATCTTGCAGTCTGTGGAAAATGGGTTTTTTTTTTTTTGCTCCGTCAGTGAAATTCCAATGGTGTAATTAAAAGGGCCTCGAGGGACTCTCGAGCTTTCAGAGAAAAACCATTATCGAACCATTTTTCTTCCTGCCACTTCTATAATTATATAATAATAATAAAAATAATTCGCATTGAATTCCTCAGACCTATGTTAAACCACAGATTATAAGTACGAGCTATATTGAGTGAAAATTCTATGAGAAGGAGAGAAAGCAGATTATCTCCACAGTACAGTAGTTCGTCTATAAAATTTAATCCGATAGCGATGAGATTATTTATGCAAACACACTATAGAGCCTCGGGGTTTCGTGGAAAATCCGCGGTGGGCGGATTCCCCGTCTGGCTGACTGGAACGCGATCGAGAGGCGTTAAATTTCATATCGAGTTGAAAAAAAAAAAAAAAAAATCAAGCTCGTAACTAATAAATTGCCTCGATTATTTTTTTTTTTTCGATTTTTTCCGATCAATTTCTCATTTTGGTCAAGGACGTGAGATAGTTTTTTTTTTTTTTTTTCGCTACGCCATTGAAACCCCCCAGCGACGCGAGAGAACCCAAAACTCGTTTTTGAAAAATCGATTCTACCGTATAGCTTATAGCGAAGTAACTCTCTTTAAACGAGGACTATGGGTCGAACTCGTTTCGCAGACTTAACTTTTTTTTCTTTTTTAATCCTCTTTTTCTTTTATTCGCCATCCTCTGCTCTGGCGCCCGTCTCTTCGCGAAATTATCCCACCCTTTTTCATCTCATTCTTTTCCTCGAGAGACTACACACATATATATATATATATATATATATATATGCAAACATCGCGATATCCCGGACCTAGGCTTTTGTGAAATGTTCATCTCTCTACCGATCTCGTGTCTTTTCTGAGCAGATTACGATTCTTAATAATGAAAAAAAAAAAAAAATGTCTCACAATTATTAACTGACAATGAAAATAATTTTTTGCTTATTTGTTCTGATAAAAATAAATTATTTTCGATTGATCGATTTTTTTTTTCTTCTTTTTTTCCATTACTTTCGAAGTATTTTATACGGTTCAAGGGTGGTAAATCCATGAAAAATTGAACACTTGAGAATCAGCCCCAGTAAATAGAACACCCGTGTTAATATCACTATATATACAGAGTGGCGTGCAAAACTTTCGGGCCACCCTATTTTTCATGGATATTGCAATGTCGCAAACGGTTCCACAATTCCGTCTTGTTGGAGTGATTTTTCGTTCCAACAGGATGTTTCAGCTTGCCACAAGTGTTCAATCGGAATTACGTCCGGTGAATTCGATGGCCAGTCGAGAAGGCGCACTTTTCGGCTTTGAAAAAAATCACGAAAACTCTGCCCTTCTGATGAAAGTTTTAACACGATTTCATGGAACTGAATATTTGTGTCTTTCGGCATTGTGGCAGAAACAAGACTGAGTTTCCGTTGTGATGCATGTTTTGAAATTAATGCGGAAGAAAACGTAAACAAACCCTGGGTATGGAGCGGTGAGATAGCGATAGATGAAACCCTCACAGCCTCAGCCCAATACGCCATGAAAAAAAATATATATTTCACGCTATTATCCATATTCTAGCTCTTTTAAATATTTGAAACGATCAACGAGTGGAGAAACTTTGCTCAGATGGCTATTGGTTATTCTAATAAAAGTTTTTTTTTCCATTACATAATATCGCATAATACACCAAAACGTTCTGGGATAAATGGTCGAAATGAAAACCGAATTAAAATTCATTCGGTAGTTCTCGTGTTTTTAGCGAACACACAGAAAAACTGACGCGAGCGGGAATATTATTTTATATATTTAGTGATATATATAGTTCGCGTGAAAGTGTTTGTTTACTGAGGCTCGTTAATTCACTGGTAAGGTTATATTAGCCCATTTCAATAATTTCATTCCATTTCACTGAACTAAATGAGCGTAAAAAATTTCGCCATCAAACGTTTCTTTTCCACAGAATATTTTACGAAATATTAATTATCACGTATCGATCACAGCCTTCGTTTATTATTTTTTTTACTTCTCTCATGTCCTTCTCTCCCTCTCTCTTTCTGCTTGCACAGCACACAGACTTCTCCTACCAAACGCTGTTTTTTTTTCTTTCATTTCCTCGAGTCTCTTCTTATCTCGATCGTGACGCCAATCTCCGAACGCTCCTGATAAGATAAAAGAGAGCCAGAGTACTGCCGGTTTGTTAATTTGTGTTCGTGAAGACGCGACGTTCGACACTCTGGACATTTAGCTAATAAATATATATATATATATATATTTATATTGTACACATACACGAAGATCTATATCCATTTTTGTCTCCTATAATCAATCACAAACATCTCGATTTGCGACGATAGTGCGGACTTTCATAGTAAATCATTTAAAAAATATATTTTTTTCACAAGTGATTTTTGTCGATTAAAAAAAAAAATGATTTTTACATAATTAAATTTCAAAGGATTAATAAATCATAAATTTATCAATTATGTTTGACGTTAAAATGTGCATCATGAGGATTTTATGCCCGAAAAATAATTACAGGTAGGCCGGACAAAGCTTCGAGATATAAAAAGAAATTCCTTATCACTCGTTGAATGAATGATGAAGTGAAAAAAATTATTTAGAACGATATGTCATGTCGGGAAGTTTGAGATTAATCGCTTCAATCGAGAACTATTATTATTTTTTTTTTTTAATTTATCGCAACGAAAATAAAATCGTCTGAGTGATTGTCCGACACTTAAGAATATTCTGTTAATTAGCCTTGACCACCTTATCAGAATTATCAGGGTTAAGAGTTCAGTCCCATTTTATGCAGCATTAAAATTAATTTAATCAACGATTAGTTAAGAATTAATTTTTTTTTGTGTTTCAGGTGAGTCCCAATCTACTATTTTCGCAAATCTCTGCAGATAAAGGTAAAAATTTACTTACCTACCTTTAGTTATTTATTTGCTTGCCGAACAAAAAAAAAATCTAAAAAAAAATGACAACTCATTGAAAAATATTAAATTTGTTTTCTCATTTTCATTCAAATGTGAATTATTATATCGTATAAAGAGTAACGGAACCGACGTGAGTTTTGTAATTTAACTCATTCTGACGTATAAAAAAGGGACAACGTGATATAATATCACGTGATTGTTATATTTATTCCCTTTTCTCTGTTCAGTGTGTGCAGAAGGGGAAAACAAAACACAAACGTTTTTTTTTTTTTTTTTTTTTTTTCATTCTCCCTATCTGAGCACAGAGAGCGGGCATTACGCATTTATAATTTCGTGGGAAATGCAAAATTACGTTCTATGCGAGCCTTAATTGCTCAAACTTAACATATAATGTCGTTCTCGTGTCTTCCCCTCCCCGCACCCCTCTTCTCGTTTGCTAGATAATACATCAGACGGCACTTTGCTAGGCTCGCGAGTACGACAACGAGCACGATGTGTAGAACAAGCGAAACTTTAATTGCTGGGAAATTTGTAACGCTCGAGTTTTCCATCTACACCCTTCCCTTCTGGCCTCTTGTCTGAATAACAAATGCAAGAAAGATACAATCGAAAGGGACAGTCGACAATGTCTGTTTCACTCGTGGCTTTCTTACTTCCTCGTTTTAATCAAAGATATCCCTCTCGCCCTCTCGCTCCCTCTCTCTCTCTCTTCCTTGTTTACAAAGTTCCATCACGAGTTCAATAAACTCAATTCTCCTATATTGCTTCGATGAACCCATAAACGTGCAGATTATTTTTTTTACCAATTTTTATTGATTTTTGTTATGCTTATAAAGCTGATAAAATGATTAAATTCATGGAGCCCTAAATCAAATACAAAGTTTAATCACGAGTTCAATGAACCCCATTTTCTGATATAGTTTCGATTAACCGATAAACGTGCAGATTATTTTTTTTACCAATTTTTATTAATTTTCGTTATGCTTATAAAGCTGATAAAATGATTAAATTCATGGAGCCCTAAATCAAATACAAAGTTTAATCACGAGTTCAATGAACCCCATTTTTTGATATAGTTTCGATTAACCCATAAACGTGCAGATTATTTTTTTGCCAATTTTTATTGATTTTCGTTATGCTTATAAAGCTGATAAAATGATTAAATTCATGGAGCCCTAAATCAAATACAAAGTTTAATCACGAGTTCAATGAACCCCATTTTTTGATATAGTTTCGATGAACCCATAAACGTGCAGATTATTTTTTTTACCAATTTTTATTGATTTTTGTTATGCTTATAAAGCTGATAAAATGATTAAATTCATGGAGCCCTAAATCAAATACAAAGTTTAATCACGAGTTCAATGAACCCCATTTTCTGATATAGTTTCGATTAACCCATAAACGTGCAGATTATTTTTTTGCCAATTTTTATTAATTTTTGTTATGCTTATAAAGCTGATAAAATGATTAAATTCATGGAGCCCTAAATCAAATACAAAGTTTAATCACGAGTTCAATGAACCCCATTTTCTGATATAGTTTCGATTAACCCATAAACGAGCAGATTATTTTTTTGCCAATTTTTATTGATTTTCGTTATGCTTATAAAGCTGATAAAATGATTAAATTCATGGAGCCCTGAATCGAAATTAGAAACTTACAGATATTGTAATGTTTTTTGTGGCATGTATCCATTTTCGGATTTTTAAATCAGAAATTATAATTTTATTTAATACGAAATATCATTAAATTGAAAAATACGAAAAAAAGACCTTCAATACTCAAAATCTTTAAATTGGAAAAATCGAAAAAAGTCCGTTAATACCGAAAATCTTTGGAAAATAATTTTATAATATTTGTGAGAATTTTTAAGTCATATTTGAATATTAATTGCTTTTTATTGATGCAAAAGCTTGCAGATTTATTTTAAACGTTCAGCTTTAAGTATCAATTTTTTTTTCATTCGGCTCTCGTCGATCTAAGGGGTTAATCTACCTGTTGAAAATATCAGTCACGAAGATATCTTCTGCCTGTTAATCGAATAGTTTCGTTGATAAAATTACGACGATATAGAATTACGAGGAAGTGATTGAGTGAGAGAGGGAAAGAGAGAGAGAGAAGAGGGCAGACAACGTGCTTGAGCTCATATTAAACGTGATCTACTAATTATCACTTTGATCGTAGAGCATGCCAAGTTCGATAATGTTGCCGAGAAGACTTGTGAAACTATTTCTAGCTTTTCGTCTATATCTACTTGCTGCTTTCTTCCCTGCGCTGTTCACTCGACAGTCTGAATTCTCTCACGTATTATATCTGCACGATATCCACTGCATGGAAACTGCAGATGAAAATATACGTGACGTTGTTACATTGATTTTATACACGAGTATAAATTCACCAATTGCTGCGCCCATCTTTTTTTAAACGGACCGGATGGACACCGAGAAAATATTCAATCGATAAATCGTAAAATTTCTAAAAACAGACAAAATCGATAAATTTATTAAAAATTGTTTTATTTTCATCTTAGAATTGAATTTTAAAAAATTCCATTTTTTTTGACAATTCTTTTTCTACTAGTTTTTATTTGAAGAAATTTTCCTGCAATTAAAAATCAACTAATCGAGTATTGACAAATATTCATAAAGCTACGATAATTATTTTCAATTTTATAAATCTTTAAATTGAATTAAAAAAAAAAAAAATTACATTTTATTTGAGAATTCTTTTTCTACTAGTTTTTTGCTTAAAGGCATTAATTCTCCGAGTGGAAAATGTCGAGATTTTCTATTAAACTGGCGTATGAACGTTTGAGGTACGATCGAACACGATCGTTGTTCGTGTACATCGTCGAACCGATCGGTGAATGGTACGAGTGTGATATTCACTCGGACTAGGTCACTCCTATGGACGTTGCACAATACAGGCAAGGTCGTTTCCCCGTCATTGCACGCTCTTCTGCAGCGTTACAAACAGCAAGCATTTATGTACGTGCATCTCATATATATATATATCCATCTTGTGTATATATATATATATCCATCTTGTGTATATATATATATCCATCTTGTATATATATATACCCATCTTGTATATATATATACTTTGCCAAGCAGCAAACTCTCCGCGAGCCTTCTTAGTTAGTTGAACGAGAGTCGTTGAGATTCCTCCGTCGAGTTCATCGACGACCTCGCAACGCCCACATTTTCAACTACCGAACGATTATAAACAAAAAAAATAAATCGGTAAAAATTTCCAAATACATGAAGAATTTGAAATTCATCACACAAAAATCCAACTGGACGATTTAAATCAGATTAAAAATAATAAACCGTTTAAAAAATTATAACATTTTTTGATAAATATTTATTTATTTATTTATTTATTCTCAAACGTAAAAAAATATTTTGAAAAATTTCTTCGACACAAAAACCGAAGAGCAACAATTGTTGCAGTTTGTGCAGAAAATCTGTGAGAAACATACCCACAGGTGGCCATAATGATCAGAGTTGAGAGAATTTCATCAGGCAATATGTGTTCGTTACAATCGATGATGCCATTTTGATTACTTTCACATATCATCAAATTTACACAAAAACCGAAGAGCAACAATTGTTGCAGTTTGTGCAGAAAATCTGTGAGAAACATACCCACAGGTGGCCATAATGATCAGAGTTGAGAGAATTTCATCAGGCAATATGTGTTCGTCACAATCGATGATGCCATTTTGATTACTTTCACATATCATCAAATTTACACAAAAACCGAAGAGCAACAATTGTTGCAGTTTGTGCAGAAAATCTGTGAGAAACATACCCACAGGTGGCCATAAAGATAAGAGTTGAGAGAATTTCATCAGGCAATATGTGTTCGTTACAATCGATGATGCCATTTTGATTACTTTCACATATCATCAAATTTACACAAAAACCGAAGAGCAACAATTGTTGTAGTTTGTGCAGAAAGTCTGTGAGAAACATACACACAGGTGGCCATAATGATCAGAGTTGAGAGAATTTCATCAGGCAATATGTGTTCGTTACAATCGATGATGCCATTTTGATTAATTTCACATATCATCAAATTAACATTTCTGAATAAATGATTAAAAAATTTCTTCTATTACCGAATTATTTTAATATATGAATTTTGTTGCACGAATAATATAAATTGTGACATTGAAAAAAAAAAAAAAAAAAATCAAAATTGACGTGTGCCCTTAATGGGAATTATCGACCCACACGAACTTTCAAATCTGTCGTACGTGTAGGAAGTTGTACTTAATAACGATCACATGATATGCAAAATGACGTTGACATTTTATTTTCCCTTTCGAGAAGGGACATCTTCGAAATTAATTATGTCAAGAACAAAAAAATAATAATAATAATAAGAAATAAAACTTTCTTTTTCTTCTGTTGCTCTCAGCTTGACGACAATTTTGTCTTTTCTCTTTAGAATTTTTTTTTTCCTTTTATTTTTCTTTCGTTCGTTTCTCACGTAGCGCACTGGTCGCTTTGTAAAATTATATACACATATATACGGACTGTTTACAGTCGTCGGAACGACTATCAGTGTCACGGGTCGAGACCTCACCGACTGAAAGAAAGTTCGCCGGGCGCTTTCTGTTTTACAAATTTATTCGTGCGGCAGTTAGTAGTCAATACTGTGCATTAGCTTTTGTGAAAGAGGCCAATCGCGGTGGTCTCAATTTCTCAATTAACAAAACTCGTCAAAGAAAGCCTTCATCCTTCATTTTTTACTTAGAGAGATTTTATTATTATTTTTAATCAATTAAAAATGTCTTCCATGACTCTTTCGATATTCTTTATCAAAAGTAATTGAATTATCATCATTTTTTGCTAGCGAAGTGTGCTATAAAAATTACAAAGAAGAAGTAAATTCTCGTGAGTCTCGAAAGATCATCCAATATAATTTAAAATTAACCCAATATAATTTTAAATCAAACTAAAATTCCGTTAAAAATAAATTTAATTCAAACAACACGCAGAATTAATGAACGTGGCTTAAATTTCCCCATAATATTCCCCATAATATCTCGTTCCACAAAAAAATGGTTTGAAAAAAATCTTCTTACCAATTTTTCTATTCTCCATAATTCAAAAATACATGGAAAATTCAGAGAAGTGATTAAGTTATCTCACATGGGCTGACTTTTTTGAG
>OY769905.1:4751673-4891673 GCA_963669185.1 Dyspetes luteomarginatus
TCCGTGTTACGGTGACAAGCTCCCGTTTCTGTTTTACTTCCCTCCCACTCACTCTGACTTCATTTACTCATATATATATATATATATATATATATATATAACATATCGTATTAACGAAGAATCTCGATCAACCGGAGAAAAAGTATCAATTTTTTTTTCTTCGATCTAGATCGTGCCGAAAAAAATATTTCTACTCTTTTCCTCGATCCAGATCGTGCATAAAAAAATATTACTACTTTTTTCCTCGATCCAGATCGTGCATAAAAAAATATTTCTACTTTTTTCCTCGATCCAGATCGTGCAAAAAAAATATTTCTACTTTTTTCCTCGATCCAGATCGTGCAAAAAAAATATTTCTACTTTTTTCCTCGATCCAGATCGTGCAAAAAAAATATTTCTACTTTTTTCCTCGATGTAGATCAGAAAAAATATTCCAATTTTTTTCTACGATCAGATCAGATCAGATCAGGAGTAAAAAAAGGAAACATATTTTTTTGTTGCTTAATTCAGATTGATTACAGAGTTTCTCGCCAATTAATTTAACATAACTCGTAATTTGTCTCGACTGCTTAATCAAGATCTAAGTTGTAGTAAACTGAGACGACCTGTCTGCTATTTTTTCTTTCTTTTTTTCTACACTTTTTTCCCACTTTTTTGTTCCCTCCTCTCAAATGATACGCCGACTGAGCCATGAATAGCCCGTTATATATATTTATGCCGCAAAGCAAACGTGCTAAATGGACCTTTACGTCTCACCGACTGGTACGAGACTAATCAGAGCTCGTTACGCAAGAGACGACTGTTAAAATATATATTTTGCCATACGTCGACTCTTTTACGTTTTTTCCAATATTTTTTTTCAATCACTTCGCTCTCTGGCGAATTTTCGTCGAGAAATTTTGCAGGTTGCCAAAAAATTTCACTCGTTTTCGAGAAATGTAAAAAATTATTTTTTCAATTTTATGCTATTTTACAAAATGTTTTTTTTTTTTTAATAAAAAAAAATCGTCTTTCTGACGAATGCTGACGAAAAAAAAAGCAAAAACTGGTGCCCCCTTTTTTTTTGCGTGACATAAAACGTTTTTTCAACATCGTCGGGCTGCTTGATAAATAAATAAAAAAAGGAAAATCAGCGACGATTACAAAAATCATTATTTTTACTCTTTTCATTGTCGAATAATGAAAAAAACACGCGATTTGTGAAACTCGTTAAATCGCGGGTGCAGTTTTATGTCTTATCATCGATTCTTTTTCCAATATTTTTTTTCAATCACTTAGCTCTCTGGCGAATTTTCGTCGAGAAATTTTGCAGGTTGCCAAAAAATTTCACTCGTTTTCGAGAAATGTAAAAAATTATTTTTTCAACTTTATGCTATTTTAAAAAATTGATTTTTTTTTTTTAATTAAAAAAAATCGTCTTTCTGACGAACGCTGACGAAACAAAAAAGCAAAAACTGGTGCCCCCTTTTTTTTTGCGTGACATAAAACGTTTTTTCAACATCGTCGGGCTGCTTGATAAATAAATAAAAAAAAGGAAAATCAGCGACGATTACAAAAATCATTATTTTTACTCTTTTCATAGTCGAATAATGAAAAAACACGCGATTTGTGAAGCTCGTTAAACCGCGGGTACAGTTTTATGTCTTATCATCGACTCTTTTACGTTTTTTCCAATATTTTTTTTCAATCATTTAGCTCTCTGGCGAATTTTCGTCGAGAAATTTTGCAGGTTGCCAAAAAATTTCACTCGTTTTCGAGAAATGTAAAAAATTATTTTTTCAATTTTATGCTATTTTAAAAAATGGATTTTTTTTTTTTTAATTAAAAAAAATCGTCTTTCTGACGAACGCTGACGAAAAAAAAAGCAAAAACTGGTGCCCCCTTTTTTTTTGCGTGACATAAAACGTTTTTTCAACATCGTCGGGCTGCTTGATAAATAAATAAAAAAAAGGAAAATCAGCGACGATTACAAAAATCATTATTTTTACTCTTTTCATAGTCGAATGTGAAACTCGTTAAATCGCAGGTACAGTTTTATTTCTTATCATCGATTCTATACGACATCGAGACGAGACACGCGCCGTGACGATCGTCTAAAAACTTTCTATTTTCCAACGCGCTTCCACATTGTCGCGTCTCGCTCGCTCGCGTTACACGCTCGACGAGCACAACAAAATTTCTCGTGCGATAAAAAAAAAAAAAAAAAAAAAAAAACGAAGGAAGGGCAAACCCTCCCTAAAAAGCTCTCAAACGCTGCTCGATCAAAGAGAAGGGAGAAAGGCCTGGTGGATTTATTTTGTGAACGAAAACGACGATGACGACGCGAAGACGAGTGTCGATGAGACACGCGCGCTCGATTACCTATTTTGGATTGCTCGCGCTCGCGCATATTTGACGATATAATACGTGCCTGGCACATGTAAGCAGCTAAACACGCGCAAAGATAGATATAATATAAATGCAGATATTATATATATATATATTCGGGAATATATATATATATATATATATATATACGCGTGGTGCGTATATGTATATATGCGTGGTGCCTGTAAACTCGCGAATTACGTGGGGCATCTTTTTTGTTCGTGAAAAAAAAACTAAAGACTCATCAAAATAAGCGTGAGAGAAAAAAAAACAAAAATGTTTCATGTTTGTTTTTTTTTTTTTTTTTTTTAATCTACAAAGTGATATATAAAATTCTAATCTGGAAATTTAATCTTATTGTAAAATGGGAGATTTGGAAAAATTGCATCAAAGATTCTCAAGCACGTTTATAGATTTGATAAAATATTATTTCGATATCTGGCAAGAGAGAAGAAGAAGAAAAATGGAAAAAAAAAGTGAGAATAATAAAGATCGTGATGAATGGAATCGTCGTCGACAGTTTATTCTCTCCTGTCTCTATTTCTGCTCTCGTCAGCATCGGCCAGTAGTCATAACTTCTTCATGTCAAACATAGCAGAGAGAGAAAGAAAGAGAGAGAATTCTCGTGGGGATACTTCGTGCAGCCGGAAGGCTTCTCTCGCTCTTTCTTTCTCTTTCTCTCTTTCTCTCTTTTTCTTTCTCTCTTTCTCTCTTTCTCTCTTTCTCTTTTTCTCTCTTTCTCTCTTTCTCTCTCTCTCTTTCTCTCTTTCCCTCTTTCTCTCTCTCGCTCTCTCGCTCTCTCTCGATATGTGCAGAATAGCAAAATAGCCCAACGGATAATCTTGGATAAAAAATCCCGCAAGCTCTCCCGCAAGCTCTCTTTGTCTTTTATTCTCGTCTTCGTCTCTCGCGCAAGCTACGTTTAAAAGCCCGAGAGAAGAATAGTCGACGATTCGCGTGCATTGAAACTTTTGTATTCCATGCAATGTGTACAAGATCGATTACTTTTTCTCAACTTTTATACTTTTTCGCTACTTTTATCTCCCACAGCGTGTACACGAAGGCACAAAAGTTTTCAGAGAACCAAAAAGTTCTTTCATTCCAGACAATCCCACTGTTCGACAATCAAACCGTATAATTTTGCTTGGTCTCCAAAAATGTCAAAATTGTAACTAAAAAATTTGTCCCTAAAAAAAAAAAGATTTCTTTTATCATTTAATCGTTAACAATTTTTTTTAAATTCAGATCATATTAAAATTCAATTTATTGGTCATGTTACTCGTCATATAACCAAAAATTTATCATCCTCCTCGATCGATATTCTGATTGTTTGAAAAACAAACTTTGGCCAATTCTCAACTGCTGACAGAATCCAATTTTTATTGTAAATATTGATATTTCTTGGCTTCTTAAAAATTTAGAGGAAAAACGAATAGATTCGCGTTATCGATATCATGACAAGACTTTGGTAAGCTGATAAGACGATATATATATATATCATCTGGCTCGGAAACTCGAGATCGAATCAGGCCAGAAAACCAAGAATGGACAAACTCGGTTGATTGAAAACCACACGAAGAATGACTATGACGATATATAGCTATAAATATGTCTGTGTATATATATAGTATGATTGAAATGACTATATATATTCTGCTCTCAATTTCGCTTTCCGTTTGCGTCCAACTAATGGAATTTTATTGATGAAAATCGATCGCACACGATGAAGGAAAAGACGCGGAGAGAGAAATCGAGGACTTATGCAAATTATATATATCGCGTTCGCATTTGTATAAATACAGAGACCGAGAGTAACCCGAGAGTTTGCCAACCTGTCGATAGAATCGATCGGCTCTCATTGTTAAATGCGAATAGGGGAAAAAAAAATTGAAAAAAAAAAACAGAAGTCAATACACTGCGTCAGTGCCACGCGAGCTTCTCTGCGTGAGTGATCGCCAATTCTCATGTTTTTCTGCTCAGACCAATAATTCGGGTCACTGGGTATATCGAATTTTTCTCCCTTAATATTTAACAAGCCAAAAATGAAAGAAAAATTCCTTCAATCAATCTAACAAGAGCATAAAATACAAAATAAACTTCAATCATATAAAAACGTCACATTATTATTTTTTAACAATTAAATTATTCGCTACAATAATCGATAATAATTTTAAATGATAAAAAAAAAAAATGAAAATTTTCTTGAAATTGTCATACTGGCATTAAAAGTTTAAATTGTAGCTCTAGATGCGAGTTTATTCCATGCCATATTAGAAGTGCAACTTGCACAGTTGATCATCCTATAACTATCTATATATATATATATATATATATATATATATATAGATATAACTATATATATATATATATATATATATATATAGATAGTTATAGGATCAGCAACTGTGCAAGTTGCACTTCTATATATATATATAAAAGCGGTCGAGCGCGTTTTCTACGCGGGGCTTCGACGATCTTGCGAGCTCTCGTCGTTGACTCCGAGGTGGGGCCTTCTCTGGCCACAGTAGTAACAGCCATACACGGCGTATACGTACTTATGTATATATATATATATATAGCACAATAAGCGCAAGTAAGAGAGAGATAGTGAGAGAAATGTTTGTACCCGAGAATCGAGCGAGAGAGCCAAAGAGGAGTGAAAAACCCCACCAGCGAAGCATACACATTCGAACGGACAAGCATAGAAGCCGCCTCGCGCGCGGACTTGGCGGGCTCGCGAGTTAACATCGTCGCGCTGCGGCCAGTCAGGCTTAAACCGCGAAGTGCCGATCACCGCGAGACTCTCTCGATCTCCTAGTTTTACCGTCAAGTTTGACCTTTTTTTGTTCTCAATTCAACATATTTCATTAAATTTACAAAAAAATACAAATCACGAAAAAAAAAAAAAAAAAAACGAGAAAAATAGTCGAAAATTATCGAACGTGATAAATAATCATGCGAGTTGACGAAATCGTTCATAAATAATTAAAAATACTCAAAAGTATGTTTCGTCGCAGTGAGTTTTATCGTGCCAGCGAGAGTTTTGTGATTCACCAGGATTATATCGACGATCAGTGATAAATACAGTTTTAAAAAAAAATGTATCTTTGGTGAAAAAAGTGTAGGTAGCATTTATTAGATGTGCTATTTCCACATAAACATTTTTTTTTTTTTTTTAAATATTTATTGAACGAGCCCACGATACAAAAATAATATATTTTAGAAGATTTATTTGGCATATATAGAAAAACTTATATTTCCATTATAAATTTTCACCTTTTTCGTGTTTTCACGTCGAATTATATTTCGCATTATTATTTAATTTTACATCTCATGGGATTAGTACGAAATACAAAAATGATCTATATTTTTTACGATTATTATTTTTTTTTTTCGAATGTAAAAAGAACGATATTTGAATTATAGAATTTTTTTTTTTTTTAATATTTATTGAACGAGCGCACGATACAAAAATAATATATTTTAGAAGATTTATTTGGCGTATATAGAAAAACTTATATTTCCATTATAAATTTTCACCTTTTTCGTTTTTTGACGTCGAATTATATTTTGCATTATTATTTAATTTCACATCTCATGGGATTACTCCGAAATACAAAAATGATATATATTTTTTATGATTATTATTTTTTTTTTTCGAATGTGAAAAAACGATATTTGGATTATAGATTTTTTTTTAAAAATATATATTGAACGAGCGCACGATACAAAAATAATATATTTTTGAAGATTTATTTGGCATATATAGAAAAACTTATATTTCCATTATAAATTTTCACCTTTTTCGTTTTTTGACGTCGAATTATATTTCGCATTATTATTTAATTTTACATCTCATGGGATTACTCCGAAATACAAAAATGATATATTTTTTTTATGATTATTATTTTTTTTTTCGAATGTAAAAAAAACGATATTTGGATTATAGATTTTTTTTTTTTTTTCACATTTCCAGTACAATTATTTTTGTATTTTGCGTCTCATGGAACTGATGAATATGATGATAATAATGACCTGGCATTAAGGCTCGTGTGGATGAGTTTAAAAAATAATGTATGCGTGTGAAAGCGACGAGTACAAGTCACTGATATGATGACGTGCTCGCGCGTGCTGTTTTTGCTCCCATGGTAGCGACTGTTACCAACGTCAGGGTCAGCTGTATAATCTCTTGATGACTCGTATATATAGATATATAAATTTTCATATACAAGCTGCATATGCCGAGCTGACTTCTCGCCCACTGTGCACATTATTTCGCTTAACCACGAACAAGTTACATCAAGGCTTCCCTTTCTTCTTTTAAATTTTTTATTTTTTTCTCTCTTTAATTTCGATAATTATTTTCCCAGCTGCTCGTGTAGGCAAAACGATGAATATTTTTCTCGCGCACTCGTGGCGAGAAAAAATTTATTCAGTGATTTTATTTCTTTATTTTTATTATAAGCATTTGCTGAGCTTGCACGATTAAAAGTGAATATTTTTTAGAATTCGCACTTTTTTTTTGCTCGTATCTCTCGTTTCACACTCGAGGTGAAATTACGAGCAAGAAAGTTGCAAGATGAGAAATAAGTTTTTTTTTTTTTTTTTCAAAAATAAAAAATATGTAGAAAAATGAGACAGAGTTATGCAGTCGAGCTCGGGCAACTTCTTTGAAGATCGCGTGCTGATGAATTATTATCCTACATCGAAGTCTATAACTCTTGCCCAGAAACGATAATTTAGATTTTTTTTTTTTTTTTTTTTTTTTTTTTTTTTTCGTTCTCAATCCCAATCAGGTTGTTATCAGAGTGTGACGTGCACTTTGCATACTTCAAACATGGACGTCACTCGCAATCGAACAAAAAAAAAAAATCTGCTTATTTTATGACTTGGATTTACTGGTTTTTGCTTTGGTAGACCGTAAAAATTTTCTACTTGATTCGCCATACTTTCCCACACAGTGAGGACGAGCGTGGGCATCGACGCGTGATGCACTTTCGCTGAATGAGGGGCATTGATAAACGCATCAGTGATGAGCGGCTCGAATCTTAACGCTCTTTTTTTTTTTTTTTTTTTTTTTGTCACTCAAGTCCCTAAACATATTAGCAAAATCAAATATTGCTATTGAATTGTTTCTTAATGGCCATTTTAGTTATTTTCCTTAATTTTTTCAAATAACGTTTTTTTGACATAAATTAACGCGATATTGCTACAGAGAATTTGGAATTGAACCATAAAAAATGTTATCGTAATTTAAAAAAATATTAAACAATTTGACAAAAATATTTTTTGTGGCCTATTAAAGGTGAGATTCATGAGATGGAAAATTTCTCCGCCAATAATCGTATCATAATAATTTGTACCGATGAGACTACAATTCTTCCAGTCTTCCCTCCAAGCAGTTAAAAAAAATTATATATCAAGCATCTCATGCTCATTTAATTTTCTCGTGCACGAGAGCTGCAACGGCAATTTTCTACGGTATGAAAAAGACCAAAATTCATCTAGTCTTTTCTCGAAGTAGTTCAAAATATATAGATATATATATTTTAAGCATATCATGCTCATTTAATTTTCGCGTACGCGATAGTTATACGATGTGCAATTTTCTACGTTATAAAAAAAACAATAATGAGACCAAAATTCATGTAGTCGTGCCTCAAAGTAATTTAAAAAATTATATTTCAAGCATCTCATGCTCATTTAATTTTCGGGCATGTGAGCAACAAATTAGTGCCATTTTTCACGGTTTAAAAAAAGGCGATAATCAGACGAAAATTCATGTAATTTTTCCTCAAAGCATTTTAAAAAATTATATTTTAAGCATCTCATGCTCATTTAATTTTCGGGCATGTTAGCAACAAATTAGTGCCATTTTTCACGGTTTAAAAAAAGGCGATAATAAGACGAAAATTCATGTAATCTTTCCTCAAAGCATTTTAAAAAATTATATTTTAAGCATCTCATGCTCATTTAATTTTCGGGCATGTTAGCAGCAAATTAGTGCCATTTTTCATGGTTTAAAAAAAGGCGATAAGACGTAAATTCATGTAATCTTTTCTCAAAGTATTTAAAAAAAATATATTTCAAGGATCTCATGCTCATTTAATTTTCGGGCATGTTAGCAGCAAATTAGTGCCATTTTTCACGGTTTAAAAAAAAGGCGATAATAAGACGAAAATTCATGTAATCTTTTCTCAAAGTATTTAAAAAAATTATATTTCAAGCATCTCATGCTCATTTAATTTTCGAGCATATGAGGCAATTTAGTGCCATTTTTCAAGGTTTAAAAAAAAGGCGATAATAAGACGAAAATTCATGTAATCTTTCCTCAAAGCATTTTAAAAAATTATATTTTAAGCATCTCATGCTCATTTAATTTTCGGGCATGTGAGCAACAAATTAGTGCCATTTTTCACGGTTTAAAAAAAGGCGATAATAAGACGTAAATTCATGTAATCTTTTCTCAAAGTATTTAAAAAAAATATATTTCAAGGATCTCATGCTCATTTAATTTTCGGGCATGTTAGCAGCAAATTAGTGCCATTTTTCACGGTTTAAAAAAAGGCGATAATAAGACGAAAATTCATGTAATCTTTCCTCAAAGCATTTTAAAAAATTATATTTTAAGCATCTCATGCTCATTTAATTTTCGGGCATGTTAGCAGCAAATTAGTGCCATTTTTCATGGTTTAAAAAAAGGCGATAAGACGAAAATTCATGTAATCTTTTCTCAAAGTATTTAAAAAAAATATATTTCAAGGATCTCATGCTCATTTAATTTTCGGGCATGTGAGCAGTAAATTAGTGCCATTTTTCACGGTTTAAAAAAAGGCGATAATAAGACGTAAATTCATGTAATCTTTTCTCAAAGTATTTAAAAAAAATATATTTCAAGGATCTCATGCTCATTTAATTTTCGGGCATGTGAGCAGTAAATTAGTGCCATTTTTCACGGTTTAAAAAAAGGCGATAATAAGACGTAAATTCATGTAATCTTTTCTCAAAGTATTAAAAAAAAATATATTTCAAGGATCTCATGCTCATTTAATTTTCGGGCATGTTAGCAGCAAATTAGTGCTATTTTTCACGGTATAAAAAAAGGCGACCTAAATAAATAATAAGATAAAATTAATGATAAGACCTAAATTCATGTAATCTTTCCTCAAAGTATTTAACAAAAATTATATTTCAAGCATCTCATGCTCATTTAATTTTCGAGCATGTGAGAGGCAATTTAATGCGGTTTTCTGCTATATAAACATCACAATATCGGGTATCATGTGTTGCGGATTCATAACTGTTCCTCTAATTACACTTATATTATATATATTACTGCAAGCAATATGAGCACTTCGACTCTCGAGCGTTCTTTGACCTGTACACACGTTTTCATCTCCGTAATGAAAATGCAAAATCTACAGCGGTTCACCGCGTGTGTTTCTATCTTTTCTACCTGCATGAATCTCGTGGTCTCCTGACACACCAGCTCGAATCACTCGTGTGTCTGCTTTTCTCATTCGTATCGTGATTTTACAAAAACCGGTAATTAATATTACGTAATACGACAAATAATAATAATAATAACAATTGTCAAATTTGTTAATTTATTTAAATAACAAATGAAAATATAAAAAAATGTTACTTTGAACTCATTTTTGATCGTTTAATATCAACTCGAGTCTATTTTTCCATAGAAATTGAAATCCAAAAAGAAATTTGGCAATTTAAAAATAAAATTGGATACATAAATTTCAATTTTTTTCTAATCGCACCCTAATCACCTGCTTTGATTACTCCAGTAAAAATCTTTCGTTCGTTAATTTTTGTTAATTTAGATATAAATCGACTACATAAATCACGAATTTTCGAAAATCGTTCCCTAATCAGCTGTTCGAATTACTCTAGTAAAAATCTTTCGTTAGTTAATTTTTGTTAATTTAGATATAAATCGGTTACATAAATCATGAATTTTCGAAAAATCGTTCCCTAATCAGCTATTCTAATTACTCCAGTAAAAATCTTTCGTCAGTTAATTTTTGTTAATTTAGATATAAATCGGTTACATAAATCATGAATTTTCGAAAAATCGTTCGCTAATCAGCTATTCCAATTACTCCAGCAAAAATCTTTCGTTAGTTCATTTTTGTTAATTTAGATATAAATCGATTACGTAAATCATGAATTTTCGAAAAGTCGTTCCCTAATCAGCTGTTTTGATTACTCCAGTAAAAATCTTTCGTTAGTTAATTTTTGTTCATTTAGATATAAATCGATTACATAAATCATGAGTTTTCGAAAAATCGTTCCCTAATCAGCTGTTCCAATTACTCCAGCAAAAATCTTTCGTTAGTTCATTTTTGTTAATTTAGATATAAATCGATTACGTAAATCATGAATTTTCGAAAAGTCGTTCCCTAATCAGCTGTTTTGATTACTCCAGTAAAAATCTTTCGTTAGTTAATTTTTGTTCATTTAGATATAAATCGATTACATAAATCATGAGTTTTCGAAAAATCGTTCCCTAATCAGCTGCTATGATTACTCCAGTAAAAAAATTTCGTTCGTTAATTTTTGTTAATTTAGATATAAATCGGTTACATAAATCATGAATTTTCGAAAAGTCGTTCCCTAATCAGCTGTTTTGATTGCTCTCAGTAATCATCGGTTTTGACACACCTTGTATGATTTATCGCTATACAGATCCGTTCAATAGTCGGCAAATCCTACCGAACAAAACACTCGCACGCGGTTTCGACGCAGTGAAATAAACATTCGAGAGAAAGAGAGAGAGAGAGAGGGGAGAAAGATCGTTCGCCCATGCATGAAGCTTTCTCTCGTGAAACTTTTACTTTTGCCACGGGCTAATTTATCGGGATCTCCGGTCGAGCGTGCGAGACGCCCGCTGGCTTAGCTCATATTTCTAGTCCTTTACGCGTAGGATATCTTCTCGTACCGCCAATCGTCCATGTATTTTCCTTTCTTTTTACCCAATTTCCCTTTTCCCTCGTCTCTGGGCAAGAATGATTTTTTTTTTACCCCGTAAGCGAGGAAAATTTAATTTGCAGATATGAAAAATCGTTCGCTTTATCACATCTCGTCAGATCTGAGAGATAAGAATTTTATTGATAATACTCTTCCGGAAATATCCCTGACATCGATAAGGTCAACAAAAGCCCCGAGCACGAGTCCAGAAACGTGGGAGAGTGCAATAGAGAGAGAGAGAGAGACAGAGTGTGTGTGTGTGAGAGAGAGAGAGAGAGAGAGAGAGAGAGAGACAGACAGACAGACAGACAGAGAGATAAAAAGAACGACACATATTACGAGTTATGAGTCACCTCGAAGCACTTGTACTACTAATACAAATCCCTAGTGCCTCATGCATAGGAAGTGAATTGTTACATAAGTGCCGTCCGAGATAACGATTACGAGGCTCGAGTCGAGGGTCAAGCGAGAAAAAATAAGCGAGACGTATTTTAAATGCAGTATTTTATGTTTTCATTTTTTTTTTGTCTCAAGACATTGCTGTGTTTATAATTAAATAACGTGTGGCGAACCCTTTGATAATATTTTTAATCGCACTTGGATAAAATTTATTTTTGCATAATTTAAAAACAGTCTCAGAGACAATTTTTAAATGATACAATTAATTAGAAATATATTATTTGTTCGATGTGACATTTTCAATGTTTTGCACCTGTAAAAATAGTTTCAGATACCCAAAGAAACAAACTTTTTAGTGGCGATGAAGAATGAATAGAGAAAAAAAAATGCAGTATTCTCGTGTCACGTGCCCTTTAATAATTCTTTTTTTTTTTATCGCGTTTATATTTTATGTCAAAACCAAATTTATATATTCATCTAAATTAAATAAAACCATAAAGTCTCTGAGATAATTTTCTAAATGATATAATTTATGAAAAATATATTATTCATTTTATAATACGAGACTTTCAAATGTTTTTGCACCTGTAAAAATAGTGTCAGGCCTCCAGAGATAAATATTTTAGTACAGAGATAAAAAAAAAATGATCCTGTGTGTGTGTGTGTGTTAAGTAGAAAAGGTAAAATAAAAGGGTTGCGGGAAACCGATCGTAAAACCCATGACGCATTTCTCGCCACGTTCTGCTGAATTGGCGGTGAAAAGTGATGGTCGATGGTTGACCGCATATAGACGTTAGATATAGGCGCGGTTCTCTCGGAACTGTAACCTGTAAGATCCCTCGACTCTCTTATATTAACAGACACAAAGATACCTGACTGTATATATATATATATATATATTTTTAATATTTATATGTATATACATATATTTATATTTCTATATAAAAACGCACCTTCGTCCATCATTCAAGCACAAAACGACCCCGCACTGACCACTTTTTAATTCTCAAGTATATCGATACGTTCTGCCAGTTCAAACAGCAATTTTATGAGAAAAAAATCTGTTCAAACGCAATCCAATCTCCATATCATACATTCGATTCTGACTCTGTTTTGTTATTTGAAAGTTAAACGCTCCGGGGCAAAAAAATATTTCGTACCATTCTGCAAACTTTTCGATAAAACGAAGAAGAAAAAAATGTGCGCCATTTTGTTTGGGATAAATTCCATTTGATTTGAATACGATTTTTTTTTTATGAAAATAAAATCGTTTTAATAACGAGAAATAAATATTCAAAATAGATAATTGAATTTGTAATCAGATAAAAATTAATTGCAAGTAAGAAAAATGTTGACTTCCGGTTTTAAATGACGTGCCCATACATCAATTTTTCGTCTGGTCGTTTTTAATCTTTGAATTAATAAAATGAAAAATAAAACATTACTGATTTCCGGTCGGTTGTCGTTGCAATTCCACGACATCGACCAACCAGTATATGACCATGTCGATGATGGTTTAAGACTCTCGGAGCTTGCACGGCTCTCTGTAGTCAGTAAGCATTTATAAGTTGTGTCTCACGTGACCCGCATTTCCAACTCGCGGTGATAAGTCGAAGCGGTACTTTGGGTTAACCGGGCTCTGGCTTCGTAGCATGGAAGAGAATACGGATAAGTTGGCACGGTTTTTCTCCTCAAGTAGAAAAAGACAGTGTGAGGCGGACAGTCCTGTTTATAACCCACACTCGCTATATATATATATATATATATATGTATATATATCGGATTCCACATTGTATCCATATATACCTCCACGAGTACAGTACAGTAGTCGTAGCATATATATATATATATATGTACAATCAGCAATGCGTGAGTGCGTCGAGAACCGCGTAATATGGATTTCTAAATGCCCCGTTATTCAGTTATAGTCCAAACTCTCCATTTATTTATTTACTTTTCTTAAAAATTACGAATTTAATTTTTTTTCGTAGCATCAAAGAAAATACGGATAAGTTGGCACGGTTTTTCTCCTCAAGTAGAAAAAGACAGTGTGAGGGGGACAGTCCTGTTTATAACCCACTCTCGCTATAAATATATATATCGGATTCCACATTGTATCCATATGTACCTCCACGAGTACAGTACAGTAGTCGTAGCATATATATATGTACAATCAGCCATGCGTGAGTGCGTCGAGAACCGCGTAATATGGATTTCTAAATGCCCCGTTATTTGGTTACAGTCCACCCTCTCCATTTTTTTTTTTTTTTTGTAAGTTACCAATTTCATTTTTTTTTTGCGTTTCACAAAAAATTTTAGGCTTTATATCGATGTATATTTTCATTAAAAAAACAATAACTTTTTTAAAGTTTTCTATTTTTAATAATATTTCTGAGGTTTCGTCCGCAGATTTATATTATTATATGTATATATATATATATATATATATATATATATATTTCTATCTCTGCTTTTTTTAAGTTTCATTCTTATCGATATTAACCCTGCGTGGGTCATACGATTTTGCTGGCACCCCGGATCATATGGGTCGCTTGAGTAAAAAATGACCCATATGACCCGCGCAGGGTTAACATTCTAGAATGCCTAATTAACAAACACAGTATATGCGAGCCAATTTCATTTTTTTTTTTTGCGTTTTCACAAGTAATTTTAGGCTTCATATCGATGTATATTTTCATTAAAAAAAACAATAACTTTTTTAAGGTTTTCTATTTTTAATAATATTTCTGAGGTTTCGTCCGCAGATTTATATTATTATATGTATATATATATATATATATATATATATATATATATATATATATATATATATATATTTCTATCTCTGCTTTTTTTTAAGTTTCATTCTTATCGATATTAACCCTGCATGGGTCATACGATTTTGCTGGCACCCCGGATCATATGGGTCGCTTGGGTAAAAAATGACCCATATGACCCGCGCAGGGTTAACATTCTAGAATGCCTAATTAACAAACACAGTATATGCAAGCCAAGCACGCTGCGGAATTTATCCGAGACCCCGTTCGAACTCGTGACCTCTATCGAGCAATCCACATCGTCAGTTCTGTATACATTGAATTAAATAGACCCAAAGTGTTTTTTCATCGTTGATTTAGATCAGTAAAAAATCGATCCAAATGAGAATCTCCCCTGAAAAATCCAATATGCCATTATAAATTTGAACATTTCGATGGCAAACCTCTGAAAGCAAAAACATTAACGATATATATATGTTGATAATGTTTTTACCTTAAATATATACAGAGGTCGAGCGATGAACACAAGTCGAGGAAAAATTCTTGACCCACTTTTACGTGCTCTGCACTACTTTCTTGAAATGCTACGCTAATAATCTATGACTAACGTGAATTAGTCTCGAGGCTTAATCATCGCAAAGTTCCATCTTTGTCCAATAATATTTTATTGCTTCATTTATTGTCGCGAACGCTCAGCGAAATACAGAAAAAAAATGTTTATTTTGCACTGTATACATCGTTCGGGTATTGGGACCATAACACGAGTAAAATTACGATCGAGTGGGAGTCCGCAAGGGCGTGGGGATAGGGGTGGGGGGAGAATTTCCCACTCTTCTTTTCGTGACTCTGTCGCGAGTTTGACAGTTCCATTACCGTATCAAAGCTAACGGCAGCAGAGGTTCGTGTACTGCACAAAGTATTTATATTACAAGATAGAGAGAGAAAGAGAGAGAGAGAGAGAGAGAGAGAGAGAGAGAGAGAGAGAGAGGGAGAGAGTGGCATCGCGAGTGCTTAGCAAGCCGTAGCAGCGATAGTTCGCTTCTGTGAATCGACGCGTGCACTTCTCTCCCCTCGACAAAGGTGAATAAAAAATCGTGATTTGTGCAAATAAATAAATAAATATGTAAATAAACAATCGCGTTTCACGATTTTTTTTCAACTATCCAATCAAATAATATCGAATTTTAGTGCGCATAAATTTTACTTTCGAGTGAATAATAATAATTATTATTATTATTATTTTTTGGATATCAGTGAGAGAATTCCAACGGGGAGGATAAATCGATCAAGACCATCAGTGCATAAATAATTAAACGCTCGTGAAAGCTGATCGAATTTATATATATGTAGATTTGTAGATGAAATTTTTTAATTTTATTGAAAATTTTCATTCCCAATAAAAACATTTCAGCCACGTGAATTAAATCGTAGATTAGGGAAATAAAAAAAAATTATTTGGCCAGAAATTTATTTTTCTCATTGTTGATCATTCGTTGCAGTTATTGTGACTGACAGTAATTTATCATAAACAAAGCTCTGCTTGAGTTGGAATTTTTTTTTTTTTTTTTTTGCAATTATTACTAGAGAGCCCCATGTATAGGGTTTTTATCCATAATACGCGACCCCGTTCGAAAGCCTGTCAAGGCATCGAGTCTGAAAGCGATTTAGTGGTCATTACTATTCATTTGGCTTTGACGTTTCGTTGCTGCCCGAGCTCCTCCGTATACACACAAACATACACACATTCATATATATATATATATATATAACGCTCGTACGTGCGGCCTCGTTGCGCTTCGCGTTCTTCAGCCGATCGCATTTAAAGCGCGAACGAACGGTACATATCGCACGGGATTGACATGAGCGAACGATACAATTGTTATTATTATTGCATTGCTATATGAAAACACGAACAATCAACGCTCGGCTCTCTGTTATATATATAACAGGGAGTATATATATATATATATATATATATATATATATATATACATATACACATATATATATATATATATTATGTGCGGCACTTTAAACAAAAAAATGTGCCCAATCTCCAAGCTCAATTTTTGCCCGCATTTTTTGTGCCAATCACATTTCCAAAATCAATCTGAGCTTCAGAAAGAAAGAAAAAACCGAAACTGGCACGTTTTTTTTTGCAAATATTTCTTTCCCTCGAATTTACATATTTGCTGGGGAAAAGTTTAGTAATTGTCATGTTAAGGAAAATAAAACGAAAAATCAAATTCTTAAAAACAAATTAATTAAAAAAAAAAAAAAAAAAAACAGAAATTACAAATATTTTTATCATTACAAAAAGGTTTTTGAAATTTTTTAGTATTTACAAGCCCAGAAAAAAATAATTCTTTGGAATTTTAAATAAATATCGATCGATCCTTTCATTGTTGAAACAATCGAGATTTTTTTTTTTTTTTTTCATCGCCGTGAAATTTCTCCCAATGTCCAATCGTGATGCAAATAGTAATGAAAAGTAACGATTGATCGTTGGGGAAAAAAAAAAGTAACCCGGAAGTAAAAACCGGACACGAGAGTGTCGCGGTCTGTTGGAACGGTCAAACGCAATTTATATGGCGAGAACGTGGATAGGCTCTCATCGAGGCCCTACAATCTGATATATATATATATATATATATATATATATATATATATATATATATGTATATATATATATGTATATACAGACATACATGTATATATATATATATATATATATATATATATAGATCCACTTTGTGTGTACGATTACGATAGGAAAGTCACCGGATGTGTACACGCGGCTCGTACTCGCGCGCTCAAACGTTCAAACCCGTCAAGTTGTCCTTTTGAAGCTGGGATGAATTTTTTTTTTCTTTTTTTAATAAAAAAAAAAAAAAGAAAAAAAATTGCCATGGGACTCTTTAGTCGTTACCTTGCAATCCGGGAAACTAACGCGATTGGCCGGTTTGCCTTTCCGACCGTGAACAGACATCGCGAGTCTCGCATCGGTTCTCGCGTTCCGTCAACATTGACAGAGCGAACAGCAAAATGTGTGCAATACGACAAGGTGTACGCGCGTCCGTAGCAAACGAGCCGGGATAACGTAATCGCAGTTCTAGGAAATTATGTGCAGTGTTCAATGTTGATGAAAAAGAAAAAAAAAAAAAATTGCAAAAAAATTCTAACGCGATGAAAAAAGTACCGAGGGATTTTTTTTTTTTTTTTTTTTTTTTCAACGATTTGAGCGATTTACGATCAAACGAAAACTAAAATAATCTTGTTGCGATATTTTCTGATAATAATTTAGCTCGAATTTACGTAAAATATTTTTTTTGGAATTTTATAATATTTTTGTGCTTAATTCGATTTTTTTTTTTTTTTCTCGAAGGAAAATAATTTCTTTTCGATATCGAAAAAAAATTCAACGGCATTAAATGACCCTCGAAAAATCCCTGGCAAGATTTAATTTATAAAAAAAAAAAAAAGAATAGAGGCCTGTTCGATACTAATTATCGATTCAGTTCACTTTTGCCCTCTTCCTTCCATTTCGTTGTGACATCGCCGTCTCTCTCTCTCTCTCTCCCTATGGCGGAGAGGACGACGCGGGTTTTTCTTTTTTTTTCTCGTTTTTTTCCTTTCTGTCCCCTCGTGCAGTTCATCGAGTCGCATCGTTATAGAAAGTCCTTTACGCCCGATTAATTATTAATGGCAGATCTCTCTCTCTCTCTCTCTCTCTCTCTCCCTCTCTCTCGTGCACCAGAGATGGAAAATCATCGAGCTGGAAATTTTCGCGTCACGAGGCAGCAAGAAAACGTTCATAAAATAATCGTTTCTTTGATATTGAATTAATCCTGGTTGCAATTTTATATTTATAATACTCGAGCTCAGACTATTGAGCGATCCTGGAATAATTATCCAACTTTAAGGGGGGGGTGAAAAATTCAAGGCCTAAAGTGATCGTGTCAAGAGAAGTTGGCGAGTTTATTATTGAGGGGAAAAAAAAAAAGAAAAAAAAAACAAATTGTACTTGACGCGACTCGGTGCAGACGATGTGTGATGTTGGTCGATAAATTTCGTAGGTCGACCGATGATCAACATCCGTCTGGACCGGACGCGATTCATTCTGACTTGTCATCCGGAAACGTGATTATTAGGCTACGCGCAGTATTCACTCGAGTTTAGGACCCCATTATTTATTTTTATATCAATTGATCAGACGAAATCTTTGGCAATGACAAATGACCGAGAAGAAGAAAAAAATTCTGACAAAAGAAAAAATTCTTTTAACGCATAAAATTCATCATTATTATTATTATTATCATTATTCAGGTCCACTGGATACAGCGATGTATTTCTAAAAGACAGGACGACGATAATAATAATAATAAGACGATAATTAATTTAAAAAAAAAAAAATTCACGAACTATGAATAATAAACGCTCGAGAAGAGAGTCCGAACATCCGTGTGGTCCTTGTGAATGAAAAAAAACAACGAGAGTGTCTCGATAAAACGTAATGACTAATTTAATAACGAATGATAAAAATTCAACGAGAAACAAAAAAAACCAAAGAGTGGTGAGATCGCGACAAAAGTGAAAGATGTTTGGCCTGACGATGGTCGAGCCACGTGAGAGGCTCCGAGCTGCTGGTGCGCCGAGCTGCTCGCGGCAGCAGCAGCACCACCACCATCAACAACAACAACAACAACAACAGCAGCCACAGCAATATCATCAAGTTGTAAGAACGACCAGAGTGCATCACAGCTCGAGAAGCAGAAGCGTCGTAACCGTACAGGAAAAAGTCATCAGGTCAAGGTTACAGCTTGGCTATTCGACCCCCACTTCGTTCATCAATCGGTATACTTAATTTTATGCATATATATATATATATATATATATATATGTATATATGTATATATATATATGTATATATATGTATGTATATATATATATATATATGTATATATTTAATTTAGAAAAAAAAACGAATTAATTGATTGATTAATTTCAAACGAAAGTATAAAAGTCTGACAGTGATTCTAAACAGCATGGGGACAAAGTATCTTCCATTCTACCGGAAATACACTTTTTTTTTTTTCTAATTGTATTAATTGGTTAATTAATTTTGAACAAAAATGTGGAAGTTTATCTACATATATATAGTCTGGCAGCGATACTGAACAGGATGCGGAAAAGTATCGTCTATTTGACCGGAAATCCGCTTGTATAGAATGTTTTTTTTTTTTTTTTTTTTTTCATTATACAAATTGGTTGAATAATTTCGAACAAAAATATGAAATTATATCAAGAGAGACGGCAGCGTCTCAAACTCCATAAGTTATTAAATTAAGAAAGTTTAATTTTTATAGTCTGGCAGTCATACTGAAACGGATGGGGCAAAGTATCTTCCGTTTTACCGAAAGTTCACTTAAATATATATATATATATATATATATAATTAACTATATTAATCGATCGATTAATTTCGAACAAAAATATAAGAGTATATTAAGCGACATGGCAGTGTCTTGTCGCCAAGTAATTAAAAAGAAAGTTTAATTTCTATGTATATATATATATATTGATAGTGATACGAAGGCAGGATGAGGCAAATTATCTCTCATTTTACCGGAAGTGCACGTGTGTATACGAATTGAAAAAAAATTATATTAGTCGGTTGATTAATTTCGAACAAAAATATGAAACTTTATCTATATATATATATATATATATAGTTTGACAGTGAAATTGAAGAGCATAGCGAATAAACTATCTTCCGTCTTACCGGAAGTAAGTGTAGGATATCTAAAACTAGTCAAGTATATATATAGCCGTTGCGAGCAACATCGGGTAAACGTTCCCCGAGTAGTTCCACTATACGTATAGAAACTGGAGTAGTTGGTACACAACTTTCACCGGGCATTTGTGTGATATTCCTCTCTCCTTACTCTCGAGCGGTTATCGTGTAGTTTACACTGTGCTATTCATTACCATGTAACTATTGCATTGATACATAAGTTGTGATGAAAACCATAAAGAAAGAGAGAGAGAATCTAGGAAGTCGAGAAAATCGATAAAATCGAGAAAATCGAGAAAATCGAGAAAATCGAGAAAATCGAGACCCTAAAAATGGTCTGACTCTTGTTTACCTTAACTACTTAATCCTAGAGGACACACTGAAAAAATCCTCACTAATTCTGCCACTTAATTATTAATTTTTTTATTTTTATTCATTACAAGTTTGGATAGCGAAGCGTTCAAAGATATTCCTCTCTCTTTACTCTCGAGGGTTATCGTGTAGTTTGCACTGTGCTATCCATTACCATGTAACTATTGCATTGATACATAAGTAGTCATGAAAACCATAAAGAAAGAGAGAGAGAATCTAAGAAGTCGAGAAAATCGAGAAAATCGAGAAAATCGAGACCCTAAAAATGGCCTGACTCTTGTCTACCTTAACTACTTAATCCTAGAGGACTCACTGAACAAGTCATCACTAATTCTGCCACTTAATTATTATTTTTTTAATTTTTACTCATTACAAGTTTGGATAGCGAAGCGCTCAAAGATATTCCTCTCTCTTTACTCTCGAGGGTTATCGTGTAGTTTGCACTGTGCTATTCATTACCATCTAACTATTGCATTGATACATAAGTAGTCATGAAAACCATAAAGAAAGAGAGAGAGAATCTAAGAAGTCGAGAAAATCGAGAAAATCGAGAAAATCGAGACCCTAAAAATGGTCTGACTCTTGTTTACCTTAACTACTTAATCCTAGAGGACACACTGAAAAAATCATCACTAATTCTGCCACTTAATTATTAATTTTTTTATTTTTATTCATTACAAGTTTGGATAGCGAAGCGTTCAAAGATATTCCTCTCTCCTTACTCTCGAGCGGTTATCGTGTAGTTTACACTGTGCTATCCATTACCATGTAACTATTGCATTGATACATAAGTAGTCATGAAAACCATAAAGAAAGAGAGAGAGAATCTAAGAAGTCGAGAAAATCGAGAAAATCGAGAAAATCGAGACCCTAAAAATGGCCTGACTCTTGTCTACCTTAACTACTTAATCCTAGAGGACTCACTGAACAAGTCATCACTAATTCTGCCACTTAATTATTATTTTTTTAATTTTTACTCATTACAAGTTTGGATAGCGAAGCGCTCAAAGATATTCCTCTCTCTTTACTCTCGAGGGTTATCGTGTAGTTTGCACTGTGCTATTCATTACCATCTAACTATTGCATTGATACATAAGTAGTCATGAAAACCATAAAGAAAGAGAGAGAGAATCTAAGAAGTCGAGAAAATCGAGAAAATCGAGAAAATCGAGACCCTAAAAATGGTCTGACTCTTGTTTACCTTAACTACTTAATCCTAGAGGACACACTGAAAAAATCATCACTAATTCTGCCACTTAATTATTAATTTTTTTATTTTTATTCATTACAAGTTTGGATAGCGAAGCGTTCAAAGATATTCCTCTCTCCTTACTCTCGAGCGGTTATCGTGTAGTTTACACTGTGCTATCCATTACCATGTAACTATTGCATTGATACATAAGTAGTCATGAAAACCATAAAGAAAGAGAGAGAGAATCTAAGAAGTCGAGAAAATCGAGAAAATCGAGAAAATCGAGACCCTAAAAATGGTCTGACTCTTGTTTACCTTAACTACTTAATCCTAGAGGACACACTGAAAAAATCATCACTAATTCTGCCACTTAATTATTAATTTTTTTATTTTTATTCATTACAAGTTTGGATAGCGAAGCGTTCAAAGATATTCCTCTCTCCTTACTCTCGAGCGGTTATCGTGTAGTTTACACTGTGCTATCCATTACCATGTAACTATTGCATTGATACATAAGTAGTCATGAAAACCATAAAGAAAGAGAGAGAGAATCTAAGAAGTCGAGAAAATCGAGAAAATCGAGAAAATCGAGACCCTAAAAATGGTCTGACTCTTGTTTACCTTAACTACTTAATCCTAGAGGACACACTGAAAAAATCATCACTAATTCTGCCACTTAATTATTAATTTTTTTATTTTTATTCATTACAAGTTTGGATAGCGAAGCGTTCAAAGATATTCCTCTCTCCTTACTCTCGAGCGGTTATCGTGTAGTTTACACTGTGCTATCCATTACCATGTAACTATTGCATTGATACATAAGTAGTCATGAAAACCATAAAGAAAGAGAGAGAGAATCTAAGAAGTCGAGAAAATCGAGAAAATCGAGAAAATCGAGACCCTAAAAATGGTCTGACTCTTGTTTACCTTAACTACTTAATCCTAGAGGACACACTGAAAAAATCATCACTAATTCTGCCACTTAATTATTAATTTTTTAATTTTTATTCATTACAAGTTTAGATAGAGAAGCGCTCAAAGATGCCCAACACTTTATACCAGAGTTGGCGTGTAATATAAAAATTTACTTTTTTTTTTTTCACTTTTCCAACGAAACTTGCACTGTACTGTTCGCAATTATTATTATTATTTTTTTATTCATTTATCCATCTCTCGTGTGTAGTTGCCCAATGATTTGCGACATAATGAGAGTCAGAGAGAAGGAGCCTCGCATATAATTCGACATCTGCTGGTTTATCCACAGGTGCAGCAACAACAACAAAAAGCATCTCATAATGGCAAAAGCCTCGTTGCTTCTCTCTCGCCTCATTATGTCCAAGACTGATAATTTTGTTGGACTCACGAGAGACCACAATTTGAATCTCTTTGGCCACACGCACACGCACACGCACACGCACATGTACACGCATCCACACACGCGCTCATACACACACACACACATGCGTGAGCTTGTCACGAAGACTGACGAGATGTTACCACTTAAACGAGAGAAATATACTCGCCGTTTACTTGCGTAACGGCGCAAATCACACAAATCTTTTCTCTGTGTCCAATTTATCCTCACTCACTCTTCTATTTTACATTTCTCTCAGCCTATTTGGATCCTCGCTGCTATAATTTATTCTCGCTGCTTGTAAAGATGCCAATTGAAATTAAAAAAAAAAAAAAAAAAAAAAAATCATTCCACACAAATTTTCAACAAATTAATAATAAACTATAATATATATATATATATATATATATATATATAATAAATAAATAAATTAGTGTGAAAAAAATGTATTAATTAGACAATGATAATCGTTAAAAACAAAAAAAAATATTGCTATAGAATCATTATTTCAAATTATTCAATTCAAATCATAATTATTTTCAACAAAAAAAAGAAAGAAAAAAAAATTATTTCGAGTAATTTTTTTTTTTTTTTATATATCTGCATAATTTTTGTTTATTTTTGCGACTAACAATATATTGTTGCTAACATTCTTCATGTTTGCCGTTTGCTCCATAGCACAGAGAAAGCGCAGGCTATATAATATCCCGTCAGAGACACGAGTTTCCGGTCTTTTCTTCCCCGATTATGTATTCCTTATAAATTACGCTATAAATTTCCCTTTCTCCATCCTCAGCCCGATTTTCTTGAATAAAACTTGACTCTTACTAACAAGTTTTCGGCACTCTACTTTCCAGCAATGAATAATCTCTACTGTATCTGCACACACGCACATACACCCATATATATGTATATATATATATATATATATTTATTTATATATTTATATATTTAATATATATATATATATATATATATTTATTTATTTATTTATTTATATATATATATATATTTGTGTGTGTATCCACGCACACACACACACACACATGTGCGCTCTCGCGCACGTAGTTTGAGTCTATCTCAACATCGTAGCTCACTAGTTAAATCTCAGGTCAGTTTCTCAACAGTCTTAAAACTCGAGTTTACGGTAAAACTCGAGTCGCCATGGTTGCTTGATAACTCGGTATAGAGGCGCGTCCACTCAAAACGGTAATTAACATATTTAAAAAGGCTTAATGTCTTAACGGGGCGAGGATCTGGTAACGCTTTATAAAGCTTCTCGTTTTTCTTAATAAAAATGCTCATAAGACTGCAACGAAGGTTGAAACGGCGTTACATCTTTCATCAAAGATCGGTTACCAAACCCCCCTCCTCTTTCTCCTCTTTCTCCTCTTTCTCCTCTTTCTCCTCTTCCTCCTCTTCCTCCTCTTCCTCCTCCTCCTCCTCCTCCTCCTCCTCCTCCTCCTCCTCCTCCTCCTTCGTCTCCCCTCGTTACTCATTTTCACCGCAAGATTCTCATTCTGACTACCGTTCGTTAATAGCAATCAACGGTTGTTAATTACTTGACGATAATTACGCTAGGAGGCCACATCGCCACTAGCGGTGACGACGTTATAAATTTTATATATATATATATACAGCTATACAATCTACAAGAGCCCACTAGCGCCGCTGACGGCCACTTTTGGCCTTCTCCCGTGTTATAATAGAGCACGCTTTAATAATTTCTCTAATGAATTCGTCCGCGTATCCTTCAACGACATGCTCTGGCACGAGAGCAAAGATATACATGGTGTGCGTGTGTTGTGTGTGTGTGTGGGTTACTCATGTAAGCCTCTCTGCTCGCTCGGGGCTTTTACTGCCTTTACTACTGCTACTGGTATTACTATTATTATTACCATTACACTACTGCGAGAGCACCTTCGACAATGTTAGCATTGCCCTCTGGGCTCTCTCTGGGCTCTCTCGCTCTCTTTCTCTCTCTCTCTTTCTCGCTCTGGCTCTCTCTCTCTCTCTCTCTCTCTCTCTCTCTCTCTCTCTCTCTCTCTCTCTCTCTCTCTCTCTCTCTCTCTCTCTCTCTCTCTCTCTCTCTCTCTCTCTCTCTCTCTCTCTCTCTCTCCCTCTCTCTCCCTCTCTCTCTCTCTCCCTCTCCCTCTCTCTCTCCCTCCCTCTCTCTCTCTCCCTCTCTTCCCATCTGGGAAGCGAGGAACCCAGGGATAGATTTCACTTCCGGTTTGCCGACCCCAGAGGAGAAGCCCTCGAGGACTCGAGGGACTCGGCAACAGACCCAGAGCCACCTAACCGAGTTATATGGAGCGACATTAGAGAAATGGTCGTAAACGCTCGAGCGTTTATACTCGTAATTCAACATCCTCGCTTGCTTGTAAAACCGTTTGGAAAAAAAAAAAAGATAAAATCCTGTATATATATATAGATGTAAAAGCAGCTTTTACTCCAACTATTATTTTTGTCCATAATAGCTCTGTCATTTACGCGTGCTTGGCTTGCTCACAAAATGAACGTTAATAAGCGACAAATTACGATCTCGTATGATCAATTTTGCATTTCCAAAGGAATTTTCAGCCTTGCGCAATGACAAAACTTATTTCTCCCCGTAAATAAGTTTTCTGCCTTCCTCCCCCCTCCTTCTCCTCCTCCTCCCTCTCTTTTAAAAGAGAGAAAGAGAGCTCTGTTTGTATTGGCTACTGTAGCAGAAATAAGAATTGATGTGGAGTCGTAATCTGTTTCTAAATCTGTTGAACGCTGCCAAGGTGACGGGGTTGACTAAAAATACCGGAAAATCAAAAATTTTCACTGGCGCCAGAGAGACGAGAGAAGAAAGAAAAAAAACAAAAAATGGAATTTTCGACGTCGTTAAACAAGTGATAGATCGAGCTTTGCCTCTATTTTCAGCAGGGGGATGCTAAATTTGTGAGATTTTTATTGCTAAAGGGTTTGAAAAGTATTTTTATTTATTTGATAAATTTCTTCCAGAAGCCTCAAATTCCAATTCTTTTTTTTGAACCACTAAACGTGTCGCGATCTTTGAAATTAAGATATAAAAAATTAAAAAAAAAGGAATTGAAAAAATCATGGATGAATGAAAATTGCATAACGTGTTTATTTTATTTATTTATTTTTTTCCCATACTTTGATATGTTTGACTCGTGAAAGTGGAGAATACGAGCAAGTTGATGCATCATGCAAGCCATAATGACAGACAAGCATTATAATTTTAGTGCAGAAATTCTCTAGGGTCGTTAAAGTCGACTTACCTTACCTGCTCTCTGATCTATCGAGTTAGCACAATGAAGTCACGCTCGCTGCGCCCTCTGGGATGTCAATTAAATAAGGCCTGCAATCAAATCCTAAAGGAATAAACGGAAATGAATAATAATTCCGACTGCTGCTGTTCGCACTGAGGAAAATTCAACAAGGAATGACGACAAATCTGGTCCAACTTGTTTGCTCGAATTTTGTCCAAAAATTTTGATTATATTCAAATATTGCTTTGACAAAAATTTCAATTATATTTTTTCACTAATTTTCCGATGAAATTAAAAAAGAAACGTGTGTCGACCATGCTGTAAAAATTAATTAAAAAATCTTCAAATCGATTGGCATTCTTGTGAGAATTTAAAAAAAAATCCTTCAAATTTTTGTAAAATTTGGAAATTATCGATAAGTATTCTCTCATTTTGAGTAAAATTTTTACTATCTCGTCAATTTGATAAAAATTCTTCCACCAATTTTTATCCAATTTTTTCTTTGATACTTTTGTATGCTCAGTAACGAGATTTTTTTTTTTTTTTTTTTCATCGAGTTAAAAATTCCCCCGCGCACTAAGAGACAAAAAGACAGTTCCCATTAATTGGCCAAACAAGGCAATTAAAGCATGCGTCGTTTGTCCGGTTGATTCTCGTTCGAGGGACGAGGAGGGGACTAAAAAAGAGGAATCTGACCTCGTTAATTGGCCCAGAGGTTCTTGTGTACGAGGAGAGCAAGTCCAACAAACATGACCTCCTCGATTTGTGTACACAATTCTCTCTCTCTCTCTCTCTCTCTCTCTCTCGCTCCCCCCCCCCCCACCTCTCTCTCTCTCTCTCTCTCTTTCTCTCTTCTAACAAATTGGGCGTTCCGCTAACTAGAATCCCATTAATTAGGCAATTTTTGCGAACGGTTAACCCTGGAGCCAATTAAACGGCGCCGGGCCATTAGCCTCGTAATATTAACTGAGAGGAGAACTCGCATTTTATTGTTCGTTCTCGATGTTTCCTCTCTTGGTGTCGAGCAAAGAAGCGTACATTAAAATTTATCTATAAAAAAAAAGAGTATATTCACGTTATATGCAATATATATATAATAGTAATAATATTAAAAATAATAATAATATTAAAAATAGTAATAATATTAAAAATAATAATAATATTAAAAATACTCTTTTTTATATATATATTTTTCATCTATATTTACTGCATTTATCAAAACTTGAAGCTGCAACGATACGTGCACACGTAACGGCAAACAGACCACGTGTGTGTGTGTGTGTGTGTGCGTGTGCGCGAGTTACCCAAATAATACTAAGTGCTGCGCGCATTCAGTATGTCGCAAGCAACTGGACTGTGGCCATGTATTCGAAAAAACTGGAACACTGCATACGATATATTTGTACACAGCCTGAGACCTCAACAGTCTTTTGCATGCCCTCAAACTCTAACTATACTGACCATCATACTCGTTGAATTAAATTTTCTCTACGGACGATTTATTTGCCTCTGTCAATGTCTCTCGTTATACGAATATCGTATTCGTCATTACTAATTCGTATTCATTGCACGCAAACCGGAGAAACTCAATTAACAAATTAATATAACTGCTAATTTAATTTAATATTCTCCTCTAATTCAATTCTATTCTCCATTCTGTACTCATTCATGCCAACTCGTCTGGGACTTTTCCATCTATTCTATTCGAAACACACTCGACTGCAACGCCAGAGAGAGAGAGAGGGAGGGAGAGAGAGAGAATAAAATAAAAGGACCAAAGTCCAACTGTTGCTTTCACACGCTCCAAAGTCCAGACTTGCACTCTCCGATCTCAGAGAGATTGTAAGTAGAAACAGTAATCGAGAATAAACTCGATGGAGACGAAAAAAAAGTAGATACTGGCTGATCCTATGAGTTGAATCTTCTCACGATGTACACGTCGATACTCTTTACTCGGCATTGTCGTGAAAATTCCTGTACACTTTTATCAGGTTTTGTGTCTCGCTGGCAAAGAAGAGAAAAAGTTTTCCTTCGCATTTCCTCTTTACGGTTTTTGCTGAACGAGAAATAAGTCTCGAGTAACTTTGGATTTTTTTTATTTATTTACGAATTTATCGACTACATTGCTGATAAATTAATTTTATGAGATATTCTTCATGCCAAAAATATCAAAAAAAAATTCCATTGGCTACTTTGAGATTTTGAAAGAATACCAAAATTTTACAAAACGCAAGTATTTTATTTCACTTTTTTTTTTTAGCCTTGACGAGAGTTGAAAAAAATTGTAAGTCACAAAATTTTATGATTATTTAGATGTGTAAAAAAAAAAGGTGAAGAATATTTCTTCCGGATCATTTAATTTCTAAAAGTTTGCAATTTTTTTTTGAGAATTTTTCTCTCCGGTTCAGTTTTTTCTCTTCGTGGCACCCTTGACGGGTATCTTTCCTCCTTCTGGCTGCACGACTGCCAGACATCGTTGATGTAATGGAGAACCGACGAATAGTGTGCCAAGAGAGAGGGAGAGAGAGAGAGAGAGAGAGAGAACGAGAACGGAAGAAGGAAGATAGTGAGGCAGCGCGTGCTGGTGACTTTTGACACGCTCTCGTCGTGCTTATATACGAGAAAATGAGTGGGCTGGTGGAAAGATAGTGAAACGAAAAGCAGGAAGCAGGTATAAAGAAGGAGAGAGAGAGAAAAAGAGAAAAAAGAAGAGGAAAGACAGAGAAGGAGAGAAGGAAGGGGATAAAGTAGGAAAGACAGAGCGAGAGAGAGAAGGAGAATTAAGAATGAAAGAGGAAGAAAAGGAAGAGAAAAAAAAGGAAAGGAAGGGAAAAAGGTAGATGGTCGACGCAAAGACGTCAACGGGGCTTCCGTGCAAAGTTCACGAAGATAGGGAGAAATTCATATATATATATATATATATATACATAGACAGAGAGAGAGAGAGAGAGAGAGAGAGAGAGAGAGAGAGAGAGAGAAAGAGAGAGAAGGAGAGAGATGGCGCGTGTCCAAGTGGCAAGTGATGCTCTTGACGAAAGAAGCCACATTGTCTGAGGGCAGTCTCGAGACACTGTGTGACCGATGAACGAGCACCAGGGTGTGTTACATCGTGCGAGTGTGATATACTCGACTCTTTCTTTCTACCCTCTCTCTCTCTCTCGGAAAAAAAAAAAAAAACAACAAAAAAAACCCTAAACCCTCTCATCGTCTCTGATGAAAGTTACCCAATATCCAACAGAGTCAATCTCTCCTTGGCTATTACACACAATGTTCGACCATGTTTTCTGCTTTTCACTCACTTTTAACCATTTTCTCCTTCAACTTCTCGTGCCAAGAAACGAACGAATCAATTTTCTTGTTGGGAAAAGGGTTGATGGAATGATTGCAAAGGAGAAAAAAAATTGCAGGAATGAAAAAATAAACTTTTCAATCAATTTCGTCTTCGAAGTAAAAAATATCTAAACGATTAAAAAAAAATATATATAACTTAATACTGTCTCTGATGAGCATGACCATGTTTTCTGCTTTTCACTCACTTTTAACCATTTTCTCCTTCAACTTCTCGTACCAACAAACGAACGAATCAATTTTCTTGTTGAGAAAAGGGTTGATGGAATGATTGGAAAGAAGAAAAAAAATTGCAGGAATGAAAAAATAAACTTTTCAATCAATTTCGTCTTCGAAGTAAAAAATATCCAAACGATTAAAAAAATATATATATAACTTAAAGTATAAAAAATTCACTAAATTGTAAAACAGACGAATGTATCGTTCTAAAAATCTTACATAAAGTCATTTTCCTCGAGTATTGAAAAGTTTGAAGGTTTATACTGAGAAAGGATCGCGTGCCGGGTTGAAAACTTTTATTTATCTCGATACGTCGAGCAGGTGCTCTCTCGGCTCCTCGACTGGCTTGGGCACGTGTCTCGCGGTAAAAGGGGCCCGAGAGAGAAAAAGAGAGAGAGAGAGATAACCGAAAATCTTGATAGCAACCGGAGAAGAAACTCGATCCTTTGGATTTGAGATAAAAATCTTTCGCTCTGTCGAAAAATAGCAGGCATCTCATCCGTTTTAAGGACTCGGAGTGAGCACAATTTCATTTTTTTTTCTTCATCCTCTCATCCTCCTGCTGATCTTTTTCAATACCAGACAAGAAAATCGTATATCTCTCGTGCCTCGAAGAGAAAAAAGTCGTCGAAATCGCGAATTGTTGCAATGGCGAGTAAATCCCATTAGTTTCCGATATTCTTCGAGATTACTATCAGCTACAAAAGTGAACTATAGAGCTAATATAATGAAATTCGAGAATACGAACCAATTCGATATACTTTCAGCGCATAAAAAAAAAATTAAAAAAATTTAAACGAAAGAGCAAAACATAGTTTTTAAATTCTTTCTTTCTCCTATTTAAAAAAAATTCTTTCTTCTATTTTAAATTTTTTCTCGAATTCAAATTTGTAATATCGTTGACAGAAATAATTTTATCACAATTAACCCGTTGATTTTTTTGTGCAAATGCATGCAAAAAAAAATCCATTTTTTACTTCCTTCTATTCTCTCAATGTATTCTTAAATTCAAATTTCCGTTATTATTCGCAAGTAAACGCGATGTTTTTTTACGATAAAACGGGTCGTTTGTTTTTTTTTTTATTCTCGGAATTTTACCAGACTGTTTTTTTCCTTCTTTCCGTATACATTGTACAAGTTGACAATTACATTGTAATTTTTTGCAAATTATTTGGTTTCTCGCCTTTTTATATCAAACGTTTCTTTTCTTTTTTTTTTTTTTTTTTTTGCAAAATACATTATTTTATTGAATTTCGCGAATCAACGCTGGCTGTCTTTTCCGGCTGGAATTTTTCATTTTGTTTTATTGGAATGCTCGTGCGGTGGTTCTCGTGCCAGGTGTAAACTTCGAGATTGCGTGGCTTACCTAACTCGAATGGGGAGTGTTAACACCCTCGAGTATTCTCGATTCAGTCGTTTCAGTCACATTCGAGTTTGTACGTTTTACTATGTGTGTGTCTAAATACATATATGTATATGAATATATATATATATATATATATATATATATATATATATATATATATATATATATATTCAATATATATATACACAAATATATAGATATAGATATAGATATACATAGATATATATAGATATAGATATACAAATATATATATATATATATATATATATATAGATATAGATATAGATATATATATGTGCACGAAAATTGCATGGCACGAGTCTTGTGAGTGCAACACGCAACACACTCAGAGCTCCCCGACTGGCAGATGTTTTTCTTCCTCGTAAACGAATGAGACCTTCGAGTCTCTCTTTTCCAGCGTCCACCGGGGCGCCCATACTCGCCCTCTCGTGTGTCCACACATACACACATATTTCTTGCTATAAATTCTCATCTGCTCACTTGGGAGAAGATGATAAAGGGAAGAAAAGAAGCCCCGCGATTGTCCAGAGTTTTTGAGGCGCGCGCGCAATCGGGCAGGTGGCTATACAATTCTCATTTAATTTTTTTTTTTTTTTATTTTTCATTTCACCGAACCAAACCTCGATTTAAAAAAATATTTGGCCCAATAGAAAACCTCTCAGCGTGAATTAATTATTTTATTTATCAATTCAGTAATTTTTATTAATTTTTTAATGGCTAATTTTGTTTTATTTTATTGTTTGTGAAAGGTAATAAATTTTGATCTAAATTAATGGATGAAACGTCTTCAGTGTTGTCAGGAAATGTTGGTGGATTTCGATTATAGGCTTGTGAGAAGAATTTGATGCACGGTGCAATTATGTCTCGTTCAATTATCATTAATTCATCGTAAAGGGGAACATATACATATATATATATATATATATAGTACATATAAATGAAATATAAAACGGATCCGGGTGGAGAGGAAAAGCAATTAAAGCACATGTACTTTGTTCTGTCGATATGGCTCTCTTACATGGGGCACACAAGGCTCTAACAACTATAAATATCTCTCTCTCTCTCTCTTTCCCGCTACTATCTATCAGCTGTGCCTTTGAGATACGCTCTCTCGTTATTACTGGGGTCTTGTGGTGAGCTCTGTTTACAGAGCAGCACTCCGATAGAGCGAGAAGCATCATGTAAAAATAAACAGCTCCATTACCCAGAAGTATATTAAAAATTTGTACTTTTTAAGTATCTCTCAAATAGTACTTTGTGGACATCAAAGAAAATGGCAAAAAGTCGTGAAAAAAATACCAAAAACATTCACTATCTCATTTATTTTCATTCAAGGAATTTTTTTTTTTTTTACAAGATAATTTTTTAAATTCATACATCGTGCATATTTAAATAAAAATTCGATCTAAAATATTTAATAAATTTTCCCCATATAAATTCAAATCTCTTTGATTTTTTTTTTTAATAAAATGCACTCGATAAATAAAATGATGGACCGAGAAGCATCATGTAAAAATAAACAGATCCATTACCCAGAAGTATATTAAAAATTTGTACTTTTTAAGTATCTCTCAAATAGTACTTTGTGGACATCAAAGAAAATGGCAAAAAGTCGTGAAAAAAATACCAGAAACATTCACTATCTCATTTATTTTTATTCAAGGATTTTTTTTTTTTTTTACAAGATAATTTTTTAAATTCATACATCGTGCATATTTAAATAAAAATTCGATCTAAAATATTTAATAAATTTTCCCCATATAAATTCAAATCTCTTTGATTTTTTTTTTTAATAAAATGCACTCGATAAATAAAATGATGGACCGAGAAGCATCATGTAAAAATAAACAGATCCATTACCCAGAAGTATATTAAAAATTTGTACTTTTTCAGTATCTCTCAAATAGTACTTTGTGGACATCAAAGAAAATGGCAAAAAGTCGTGAAAAAAATACCAAAAACATTCACTATCTCATTTATTTTCATTCAAGGAATTTTTTTTTTTTTTACAAGATAATTTTTTAAATTCATACATCGTGCATATTTAAATAAAAATTCGATCTAAAATATTTAATAAATTTTCCCCATATAAATTCAAATCTCTTTGATTTTTTTTTTTAATAAAATGCACTCAATAAATAAAATGATGGACCGAGAAGCATCATGTAAAAATAAACAGCTCCATTACCCAGAAGTATATTAAAAATTTGTACTTTTTAAGTATCTCTCAAATAGTACTTTGTGGACATCAAAGAAAATGGCAAAAAGTCGTGAAAAAAATACCAGAAACATTCACTATCTCATTTATTTTTATTCAAGGATTTTTTTTTTTTTTTACAAGATAATTTTTTAAATTCATACATCGTGCATATTTAAATAAAAATTCGATCTAAAATATTTAATAAATTTTCCCCATATAAATTCAAATCTCTTTGATTTTTTTTTTTAATAAAATGCACTCGATAAATAAAATGATGGACCGAGAAGCATCATGTAAAAATAAACAGATCCATTACCCAGAAGTATATTAAAAATTTGTACTTTTTCAGTATCTCTCAAATAGTACTTTGTGGACATCAAAGAAAATGGCAAAAAGTCGTGAAAAAAATACCAAAAACATTCACTATCTCATTTATTTTCATTCAAGGAATTTTTTTTTTTTTTACAAGATAATTTTTTAAATTCATACATCGTGCATATTTAAATAAAAATTCGATCTAAAATATTTAATAAATTTTCCCCATATAAATTCAAATCTCTTTGATTTTTTTTTTTAATAAAATGCACTCAATAAATAAAATGATGGACCGAGAAGCATCATGTAAAAATAAACAGCTCCATTACCCAGAAGTATATTAAAAATTTGTACTTTTTAAGTATCTCTCAAATAGTACTTTGTGGACATCAAAGAAAATGGCAAAAAGTCGTGAAAAAAATACCAAAAACATTCACTATCTCATTTATTTTCATTCAAGGAATTTTTTTTTTTTTTACAAGATAATTTTTTAAATTCATACATCGTGCATATTTAAATAAAAATTCGATCTAAAATATTTAATAAATTTTCCCCATATAAATTCAAATCTCTCTGATTTTTTTTTTTAATGGACTCGATAAATAAATAAATGAATATTTTTTAATGATAAAAAATAAAAATGAGGATCTCTATGCAACTGTGGCGTGTGCCGTTCGTTTACCTGCTGACGCAGGGACACGTGCATATGCAAGGATGCTCGTGAACGCAGAGCCAAGGGGGAAAAAAATTTGTGGGGCCCCATAAAGACATGCTATATGTCGACTAGAGGGCCCCGCTTCCAGCCTGGGGCCCACACCTTCCCTTCGAGTCTTCCTCTCTTTTTTTCTTCACTAAAGTTCCTCGCACATGCACACATTCAACCCCTCGCTCTTCCCAGTTCAATTGGGCTCTGGCGAAAGAGACGAAAAACGAAGAAAAAAAAAAAAAAAAAATGTAAACCTCGAAGATCCTCTTTCGAGAGGGGCAGCTGTTACTTTTTTTCGCCGATGGTCCTTTTCACTCGGCACCTTTCTTATTCTTGGCCTCCATCCGAAAATTCAGTCAACCACTCGCTCTCGAGTTATACGGACGTGTCTGTGAAAAATTCTTCTCATCGTCAAATTTATAACGTTCTTTATCACGTAAAAAATATTAAATTGTGCAAAAGGAATATATTTCAATTCTGGAAAAAAATTGAAAATTAATATTAAATTTCATAAAAAATTTCGTTCGAAATTTATTTATTTTTTCTCGATAAAATCGATTCACAAGTGAATAAGAAATTTTAGGGCAGTTGCAGCTCTAATTTAATCGCTGATTAAACTCTTATTACAAATATATATATGTATATGTCACACTTTTGTCGCCAACCAGACTAACCGGATGTGCATTAATAAATTTCTATTTTCGATGGTCAGCTAAATTTAAACCAGAATCTATATAATCTCATTCGCTGTACTTTGTGTCTTCTGGAAAAACTGCCTCGTCGGTTGTCGTCACGAATTTACTCCCTCGTCATTGCTTCGATCGTGACCTTTTGTACGAGGACACTCATCGTGGATGTAACTGAGCCAGATTAAATCGCTTGTTTATCATATATATATATATATATATATATATATATATATATATATATCTATAGGACTATAATACATCGTGAGATAGTGTTACGAAACAATAGAAACAAAAGGATCGATACGAGCGGCGAAAAAAATCAAAATCATTATCATTGTCCATTGTAAAAGTGCATAAAATAATTTCATGCATTTTCTGATTGACAAAAAATAATCATAATGATTATCTGCGTGTCTGGATTTATCGTGGGGTATGTTTTTTTTACTGTCTGCTCTCCTAAAATGTCAACATGTGCAAATTTACATTTGTATATATATATATATATATAATTCAATTATCATCTAGGGGTGAATTTTGTCGAGTGAGTCAGAGGGACAAATGCGATGTATGCTAGAATGATTCACAGTATGGTAACGCTCGTGTATGAGCAACCCCCGTTGAATATAAAACGTTTCAGCACACCTGGCATGAGTTCTCTGACGTTTGTGGCTATAATAATAATAGTAATAAAAAAATTGAAAAAAAAAAACAAAACGACTCAACCAAGCCTGAAGCCTTCGAGGATCGCTGACCAACGATGAAATCCCCCACGAACCACATTTGATTATTCGATACAGCCATTTTTTTTTTCCAAAACGAAGCTCTGAATAATTACTTTTTTCGTATTTAAACGACGCGAAATATTTATTCACAAAAGAGCAAAAAAATAACTAAATTATTCCCGATAATATTAAACAAATGGGCAATTTTTTTGTAATCCAATTGAATAATTTCCATAGATGTACAAATTTTTGAAACGAAAAATACGAGTTTGATATAAACAAAAAAAAATACGCATTTTTTTCAAAACTACCACGAGGATAATACGATTAGGCATTCGAATTTACGTAGCAGGAAATATTCATTGACGTTGAAAATTATAAATATATAACGATTCACCGTAGTAAAATTAAAAATTATTTCGGATACTGTAAAATAAAATTGCATTTCGCGTTTTATAAAAAAAAATATACTGTATTAATTTTGTACAATCCAATAGATAAATGTCGAGCATTAAATCGCACACTTTTGGAACAACGAGAAATACGAGTTTAATACGATTATGTACATTCGCCCAGCAAATGTATTCTATTATTCTCAAGCTTCGTTGGTTTCGGGGCGAATAGCTATAGTTTGTTGTTTGGACACTTTATAATGCCAGCGGTATATGTCATGCATTGTTATTCGGTGTAATTACCTGCAAGCAGCAATGAGTACTCTCGCGCCATAAATATATGGGGCATTCCCTATAAAATCGACGTGGCCTCACTTATTTTTCTTAATTAATCTTCATTATTTAATTTTACAAAAATCATTAAAGAAATATTTTCATCGAAAATAATTTCTTATAAATACATAACAAGAATTAAAAGATTTTTTTTTTTTTTTTTTTTTCATCCCCATACGAAAATTGCACTCATTCGGAAAATTTTCGTTCTTTACAAAAAATTTCAGAACAATTCATAAAAGTCCAGCAGGTCATACAATTTTTTCAATAACGAGATTAATTGAAAAATAAAAAGAGTCTAGAAAATTTATTTTTACTATTTTTTTTTTTTCGTCTCAATGAAAAACTTATAAAAAGTAAATAAAAAAATTAAAAAATTCCAGAGCCCTCTCGATTTTGCTTGAAATGTCCCATATATATTCTTGCATATATTAAACCCACCGTTTCTGAAATTCGTGAGTGCATCCTGCATAGCCATTATCGGACTTTGTATTTATGTTCACGTTCCATTTACTTCGCCCTCGCTAGTTTCTCCAAATTTTCAGCAATGGGCTCGGGGATTTTCCCCTTTCGTGTACAAATTTTGTGCTTAAGCCCGAAACACGCGAATAATAATTCACGCCCTGTGGAGTATTTCTGTGCTCGATGCCACGTGATTTACCTCGCCAGAGCAACGTATAAGCCGTCAAACGCACTATGTGGTTTAACAGTCTCCTCTGACTCTGTGAATTCTGGCTGCTGCTCCTCCTCTATTGCTGTACACGTAATACTCTTCGTAGGGCACTTGGTGAGGACGTTCAAATGCCCAACGCCCTCTCTCTCTCTCTCTCTCTCTCTCTCTCTCTCTCTCTCTCTCTCTCTCTCTCTCTCTCCTCCGCTCCCTCCCCCTCCTTCTCTTTAACATCGCTGCACAGCCCTCGAGCCTCTGCACTCTATCTCTCTGTCTCTCTATCGCTCTCTCTCCCTTCCTCTATCGGGCTCTCTCGCTCTCTGTCGAAGCTCCGGAAATTAGGTTTGGTAATCACTCAGCAGCGGATATTGAACGCTCTTCAACCACTGACGAGATCGTTGAACTCTTGCCACATGGTGAAATACCAAATATTTTCGTCGGCCATTTTTTTAAATGTCTCCCCTGCCTTTTTTTCAAAAAACAAAAAAATAAAGGCTCCGCAGTAGTTATGAAAAATATTACAATGAAGACTTTGACGCAATTGATTGAAGATTTTCCTTAGTCTTCTGTGGGAAACAAATTATTTGAGGTCTTGAAAGAAAATAAAATAAAAAATAAGCGTCGGGACTCTGTATACGATAAAATTTTTATTTCTCAATAAAATTAATTGCATTGTTAGATTTTGTATTAAACAACGATTTTTTTATTTTCCTTTACAGTTTCCCACAAAAGATGGAGAGGCAAACGCACAACAATGCGGGCCTGGGACAGAGCCATGGTGGTAGCACGCACGGGGTTTACTCGTCCGGAAGTCAAACGTCCCTCTCGACGTCCTACATAACGGGACAGTCTTACATGCAGGGACAGAATTACGCTCATGGCTCTTATCCAACGTCAAATGTCCAGGTTTATCCTCATGGTGGTGGTTACAACCAGCCCCAGAGTTATGGGACTATGGTACAGGGTTATGGTGGACAGCCACAATCAGCTTATCAACAGTCACATCACAAAAAAGGAACAATCAGAAATGGCGATGTTCTGAAGCGTTGCAGGCTTCAGGCTGCGTAAGTAAATTTAATGAATTTTCATTTCTTTATCTCCTTTTCAAACTTTTTTTTTTTATCTACATTCATTACACCTCTGGATAGAGAAAAAAAATCAAACTCCCTTATTTTACTTAATACAAACAACAAGTTTGATTTTTATCATCAAATTATAATAAAAATATCGATAAAAATTATTTTTCGTCCTTTCAACAATTTCAGATTTTTATGAAAATGGAAAAAATTATATCTCTTGCATATAATTTTTTTTCATTCCCGATTTTTAATAAAAATATACAAATTTTCAAGATTTTACCATTTTACTGAGACTTTTTTGCCTTGAACATTTTTTTTTTTTGTTTGTGATTTCAAAAGCAGGTACGAGCTGTCGCAGGATCTTCTTGACAAACAGATTGAGATGCTCGAGCGAAAATACGGTGGTGTGAAGGCGAGAAATGCGGCATTGACGATACAACGAGCATTCAGGAGATACACATTGTTGAAAAAATTTGCCGCAATAACGGCAATGGCCAAGGCTGAAAAGAGGCTGAGTCGTAATCTTCAAGAAGCGACTGATCGTCCGGGAAATATGGCCGAGCACGACAGGATGGTTTATCACAATCAAATTTATATTCAGCAACAGCCACAATCGGCAAATAACAGGCCAATGCCAATAAGAAGCATGTCTCTGAGAGAACGAAGACACGGGGAAAATTCACAATCGCCAATGCCACGAAGTCAAAGTGGCAGATGCGAGGTTCAAATGATGGGAGGACATCAGATAAATCAGGCAGTTCATCAACATCAGGCTTATAATTTACATCAGAGTGGACGACACACACCCTCAATGACACCGAGTCCTTGTGGTCGACATCAACCACCTCCGAGTCCTTGCTGGGACTCGAGCTCGCAAGAAAGCGGTTCCAGTATTCATTATTACAATCCTCAGGTAAAACTACTAATATTTGTAACAATGAAAAAATTCGTCAACTTCTAATTATGAAAAAAAAAAAAGAAATTTAATCTCAATTTTCACTACGAATCGATAGAATTACACTTTTTTTAACCCTCTTTAGTTACACTGGGTAGAATCAACCCGTCAATTTATTTAGTGAAAAAGTGTCCTTCTTGCTCATTTACCTCTTTATGATTTTTTTAAAACATGATGCCATTTGATTTCTTATAAATCGACTTTTCGTACGTAATGTAGAATGTTCAAAGCATGTTCGGCAATTTTTTTAATCCACATTGGACGAACATTTTTCTCACGATGGTTTTTTCAAAACTGACTGGGTAGAATCGTCCTAGTGTGACTACTGTGAAATTCTCCGATAGTGTGACTACGGAGGGTTAAGTGATTAAAGATTCTCCAATAGCTATGGAAAAGCTTTTTTTTTTTTGCAAACTTGATAATATTTTTATTCTCAGGAAACTCTTTGCGGTCTGAGACAAGAAACACCACCTCGTGATTTACATAGAACTCCGTGCACCTCACCCTCGACACCGCACAATCTTCAAACACCGCTGGCACACACGTGGGCAAATAATTCACAGCTGAGCTCGTCAAGCGGTAGATCTCGCAGTTCTGGGAAAAAAGTACCACCCGAAGTTCCCAAGAGAACATCATCGATAACATCGAGATCGATGGAACAACGACACAACGGTCTGAGCAAGAGCGTCGAGAACGGAAGTCTCAGCTCGGTTCAGAGTTCCGGCAGTGACTCGACGAATTGTGAAAGCTCAGAGGGCGATCCGCAAAGAGGATCACCAATTTGGAAGCACAAAGGAATGGTGAGTAGCCAATAAATTCCTCGAATTTATTTATTTATTTTTTAACCAATTATTAGAACGAATTATTATTAATCTTCGTATTTAGCATGTAATTTGAAAATTGGTAAATTGCCAATTTCCTAAATTCCATAAGAGATAAATTAGCAACTTCAATATTAAAAATATTTAGTTATTTTGTTAAATTTCATTGTTTTGAAAAATTACAATTTTTTGGATTGTCGAAATGAATTGTTGCATAATAATCAATTCATTAAAATAATGTAATTTGGGTATTTAAAAATTAATTTGAAAATAAGTAAACTGTTTTATTTGTGCAATTTTTTTGGGAGATAAATTTGCGTCTTTAATGTATAATATTTATTTTTGCACAGTCGAGTTCTCCAGAGCATCAGGAATGTGTACACGCGACTGACAACAATAGTCTTATAAACAGTGGCAAAGAACTCGGTCATTCACACGCTAGTTCGGGCTATCAACTTCCCATGATGGATCACACGGAAGCTCTGCCTCAGGCGAGTTACAAAGTATCGGAAACCGTTAGAAAACGACAATACAGAGTTGGACTGAATTTATTCAACAAAAAGCCGGAAAGAGGCATAACGTATCTGATACGACGTGGCTTCCTCGAGAACAGTCCCCAGGGTGTGGCGAGATTTTTGATAAGCCGTAAAGGCCTATCGAAGCAGATGATTGGCGAATATCTTGGCAATTTGCAAAATCCATTCAACATGGCTGTACTAGAGTGAGTATCGAAAGAAATTTTTAAAAATAAACCCTTAAGGCGATTTTCCAACTCCAATTGAGCCATTCCTCAGCTCTAAATCTTTGATCGAATTTTTCTTAACTCTCGATCGATATTACTTTCACTCCATCTCAACATTTGACAATTGATCGTTAATTAATTTGTCCATATTTGTTTTTTTTTGTTTCTCAATTATTTGCAGATGTTTCTCTCACGAGCTCGACTTGGCAGGTATGCAAGTTGACGTTGCATTGAGAAAATTTCAAGCTTACTTCAGAATGCCCGGTGAGGCTCAAAAAATCGAGCGTCTGATGGAAATTTTTAGTCAGCGTTATTGTCATTGCAATCACGACGTAGTCTCGAGGCTAAGATCACCCGACACCGTATTTGTTCTTGCATTTGCAATAATAATGCTCAACACGGATCTTCACACGCCAAATTTGAAGCCCGAAAGACGAATGAGACTTGACGATTTTGTGAAAAATTTACGCGGCATTGACGATTGCGGTGACATTGACAGAGATATACTCATTGGTATTTACGATCGTGTCAAATCGAACGAATTTAAACCTGGCTCTGATCACGTTACTCAAGTTATGAAAGTTCAAGCAACGATTGTTGGCAAAAAGCCCAATATGGCTTTGCCACATCGAAGATTAGTTTGCTACTGCAGACTTTACGAGATTCCTGATATCCACAAGAAAGAACGACCTGGTGTTCATCAGCGTGAAGTTTTTCTCTTCAATGATCTTCTCGTTGTTACGAAGATTTTGAGCAAGAAAAAGAGCAGCGTGACTTATACATTTAGACAGAGTTTTCCACTCTGTGGTATGGTCGTCACGCTTTTTGAAGTTCCACGTGAGTCAAATAATTGTTTTTTTTTTTTTTTTTTTTTTTTTTTTTTTTTTTTTTTTTTTTTTTTCGTAATTCCACATTTATCCTAGGAAAATTGTAATTTTTTTCTCAAATACTTCAATATTGTCTCGTTTTCTGTCCTCCAGATTATCCCTATGGCATAAGGCTCTCCCAGCGCGTCGACGGCAAAGTACTAGTCACATTTAACGCCCGTAACGAGCACGACAGATGCAAATTTGCCGAGGATCTCCGAGAATCGATCAGTGAAATGGACGAGATGGAGACATTGAGAATCGAGACGGAACTTGAACGACAAAAGAGCAGTCGAGGTGCTCGCGGTAGCGCAGAAAATCGTGACTCTGGCGTTGCCGATGTCGAGGTCTGCCCATGTCCCGGACCATGCTCAGCCGATCGTTCCGAGGCTGCCGATATGGATACGCAACTAAAACGATCGGCGCTCAGCAATTCTTTACTCGACATTCACGAGCAATGTGAGTTTCGTTGAATTTTTTCTCATCGTTCTCTTCTTCTTTTAAGTTCATTATTTATAATAATAATAATAATAATAAATTAATCAACTAGTATAATAAAAAAGTATAATTTGGGAATTTGGAAATAAAATGGAGCATGAGCTGGACCAAAATGTTTAAAATAAAATTATCGTTTATTTTTAATGGTTTTTTTTGTTTTATTTTTAGTCGCTGGAGAGAAGCCACAACGACGTGGCAGTGTTGGCTCACTGGATAGTGGTATGTCAATTTCATTTCAATCTACTTCCGCCAGCTCGATGAGCCAAGGCGTTAAGCATCCTGGACAAGTTCATCCGGTGCATCCAGGGGCAACGATCCCTGGTGGCGGTAAAGGCCTGGCTCAGCAGCCGTCTTTTTTAGGGAACCTGTTTGCTAAACGCGAGCGCAAGCTGTCACAAAACGAGGATACCGGTCCGTACAGCCGCACCACCGAAGTCTAAACTACTGCGATTCTTTTCTACTCGGGCTTCTGTGAAATTGACATGATGTTCATTCACAATTATGCGTTGATGTCTCTCCCACATTTCCATTTCTCTCTATTTCTATTCAATCGAGGACTTTTGCATGAAGTTTACGAGCAGCATACGTTCCGCTCGATAAAGAAATCGATTATCCGGCGCCCAACAACCAGCGATAATTGTTTATCATCCAACATGTTGAGATGTAAGTTATTTCTCTATTAAAAAAAAAACAAATAAGAAAAGAAAAAAAATCACATTTATCTCGTACACGAAGAGAAAGAGAGAGAGAGAGCACAATCATTATCAGCGACAGAGTAACTACACGAAAAAGTCATTACGGAAAATACGGAGCTCATGCATGCTCGGAGAAAAGCGAAAAAAAAATGGTTGAAGAAAGAATAATGTGTAATTATGTCAGATTGGGCAGGATCCAATCAATGAACTATCGAAATTTCTGATAAATTAGCGAGGGGCAAAAAAAAATGTACCCTGCATGTGTATAGTATTTATTATTGGCCTAAATATTGTTCGACAATGGTTTTTTTTTTTTTAATTATCTAGACGTTATTTATGCTCTGTAAGGGGAAATAAGAGCCGAGCGATACGGTTTGTCTGTATAGAAATATGTATGATAAGGAAAAAAAAAATTGTCTCATCTCATTGAGGACAACCCTTTAGTCCACGTATCGTATCGAAAATGTACGTGAAGAATTTCTCCCATCCGGAGAGTCTCAATCGAATTCGGGACTCGGTAAGATAAACAATAACTTTGATAATACTAATCGCGAGCGAATAAACGCGAGCCGTCGAATTACGGCATTTAAGAGATGCATAATAATTATTCTTAATGTTTCATTAACGTTACTAAAGAATCACACACGATCGAATGTTCTGTAAATAACGACCGTATACGTAAACCCAAAAAAAATAATAATAATTGATCGAAAAGTCTGTACGAAATGGACAATTGTAATATAATAAGTGAAACTAATTAAGCAATCCAATGTCAATGTTAGTTGCATGTCGATGTTGAAAAAAAAAAATGAAAAAAATTAATTTCCTTTTTTTTTCTTTACTTTTTATGAAGAATTTAAACAACTAGATTTAACCATTCGATGCCCCCACCCGCCCCTCCATCCCCCGTTCGGTCGACGAGACATTTAGCGAATAATCGACAAATGTACACTAGATTATATTCACGCACTAAAATTACGGCCTAGCGTGTAAAATTAGCGAAACTTTATTAATCTAATCTCTTCCTGCGAGATGAGATTCCGAACGGATATTTCGTATGAGTGTGTGTGTGCGAGCGTGCGTGTGTGTGTGTGTGTGTGTGTCTGTAAAGTGCAAATTTGTGAAATCAACGGCGATATTTCGTTAAATCTCTCCACCCCCCCCCCCCCCCCCCATCTCCCTATTGGAATTGGTAACAAGCGCTAACTAATCATGTAAATAATTATGAGTATTTGTAATACCGAGATATAATAATTGAACGGAGTAATAATGAAGTGCGAATGAGAGAAAAGATGCAATTGATAAATGATTATCACACACATTAATTCGCTAAAGTAGATGAAAGGAGAGAAGAAAGAGGAAAAGAAAAGAAGAAAAAAATGTAGCACGTATCGAGAAAGCCGATAAATTCGATAGAGATATGGATCGTCACCATCGAGCAGCGGAAAAACGGTTGAGATTTACTAAACGATGGGCGTGTACATTTATTATATACCATAGTCGAATTTTACTAAATCCCAATCGTGTACCCTGTAAACTCTAGTCTGTCTTGTCAATACAGTCTCTTTTTGTAGGTAACATTCAGCAAATAAACATTTGTGAAGTGATCGACGTGTTTCATGACTGATAATGTTGAAAAAAAAAAATCCCCGCTTCGATGCGCATTTTGTCGAAAAAAAAACATGGGAATCGAACTATGCTGCTTAATACACTCTTGTTTCTAAAATTCTCTAGGGTGAGACCCGTGTTGGACGTTGATCGCGTCTTCTCAGTCATTCGAGTCAAATTGTTCGACATTCTGGGATAACAAACTTACGACAAAGACTGAGTAGACGGATGGAAAATTACTTATAATTATGTGCTGTCTCTCTACATAATTCCTGCATATCGACGCGCTGAGAAAGCAAGAAATACGCGTCGGCGATGATACAAAAATGGATATTAAGGTGATGTGGCATCCTCTCAGTCAGTAATGAAAACTGTATAATCAACTTCTCCGAGACTTTTCATGATTCGGGAAAATAACGTCTTGCCTTTATGGGCTTTTCAATTGTGCATCAGCTAATTGTAGGACTGCGTTATCCCGAAAAAGTAATAGTTGGATAAAAATTGTGGGATGGTGGAAACAGCCAAATGAGATTTCACATTACGTTAACACGACGTGACCGAAACGTTCATTCTGTATTGACGAAAACAACAGAATTTATGTTCAAAGAGAATTATCGACTTTGACAAATGCAAATGAACATAATTTAATATCACGTAGTTCAAAAGTTCACGAACAATTGTTGCATGTCATATCCATTAGGTGATAAAACAAATTTTACGATCTCATAAAAGACAATACGATTTTTAACGAGTGATAAACTCGAGATGAAGATTGAAACCGAAATTGTGTCGGTGGTCGTGCAACGATAAAGGGAAGAGAAGATAAGAAGAAAAACAATATGGTGTTGTATACATTCGTAATCGTGATTATCAATTCGTTGTGTGTATCGTGTACTAGCTATTGTTTGAGGAAAATAAAGACTACTTCGAAGCCAGCTGATTATTGTTCACCAGAGAAATGGTAGAGTATATAAATCAAACAAGGATTTGCCCCCTCATAGGGTTTACAAACTATGCCCTATCTATGTATATATCTGAATTGTGTTACCAACAGAGGAGTAGCACATTGCCTTAAGGCGATGTGCTACTCCTATGTTGGTAAGAAAAAATTGCGTACCAAAATTCTCCTAAACAGATTGTCCGAAAGATCAACCGTTTTGGAGAATTTTTATACCGGAGTAAAAGCAGCTTTCTCTCGCACTCACAATGACCTACGCAAAATCTGTTTTGCCGACTGTGTAGTAGCACATCATCTTAATCGACTCTATATTTACAGGCAATTTCCAATCGTAGTCTTCAATTTTATTAACTTCGCGACCTCGCTGACAGATCGTGCCACTGTCGTGATGGGGAAATTCAAATTTTAGTCACAATCATATTAGTACTACAATTTATTAGAATATTTACTGACGCTCAATAACAACGAAGATGTTCCAATGGAGAAAGATACGACGTTTAAGTAAGAAACTGCGATATTACGATACATTTTATTATTGTATTAAGTATTTACAGGCAGTAATACAGAAAAGATAGGGTATAACATTTTTTGGCAACAAAGCAGAAGGTTAATTGCATTGAAATTCGAATATCACTATACGTGAACCGGAGCAACTACGTGAGTCACACCAGCGAAGACCTCTATCTTCGTTGGTCACATCAGTCGGTGCTGCCGCTGGCGGCCAAAACTGGTAGTACTACTCGAATCACTCACTGAAACTACCGTAATGTTAGCCGTTTCACTATAACTTTTTTATTATTTTATATATTCAATCGATTGGTGGTTATTGGTAGGGTAATTAAAACATTTGGTGGTCAATTGTTTATTGTTAATTAAGCAATTAAAATTTTGGGGTAAAGTTAGCCGGACCACTTGTTATTTTCAACCAAATCGGCTCTATGATGTCTTATTCGATGCGTGATCGTTTGGTGGTCACGAATCATCTATTTACAACGTTTTGGTGATCCGTAAATTATCTAAAAAATGAAAAAAACCATTTGAACCTAGGTAGTGGGGGTGACTTGCTGAATGGTGTGAAGCGGGCCGCAAACAGTTGGATAAACGTATTATGTCTTATCCGATCCCATCCTGATTAGTCTCAACTTAAAAAAAATCGTATAGTGGTGATTGGAAGTATAATAAAATCGTTTAGTATTCAATATATTTTTTTACACGGTTGAAGAACTGTATGTCCTAAAAAATAATTAAAAAGTTATAGTGGAACGACCAACTTTACGGTAGGTGTCGTGATCACAACGCACGCTCAGAGTGCAACTCCCACTCTTTTCACTGTCTAGTTGGGCCGTCTAGTGGGGAGCGAGCAGGGTGCGCCGCACTCGCTGCGCGATTGTGCGTATCATTCGCGTTCCGTCGCTCGGGCAGTGCGAAGGTATTGTCGGGCTGGTTCGTGATACAGCGAGTGCGTGCGCATTCTCGCGGTATGATCCACCCTTATTGTGTTGTCATTACTGCAAAACATTGGTGCTTTTGTCGGATCGCCCGATGCGGTCTCTCTTCATGGTACGCACTCGGCCTAGATGTTCGAGGCTCGAGCACGGATCAATCACTTTTCCATCGCTTTTAGTCCAGTAGAAATGTATCGAAAAAATGGTTGAGAAGGAAACAATACCTGGTAACAATTTTCTTTTTTTTTTCGTTTCAAGAGGTGGTGGTGGATAGTCTGAATTCAGATTTTCCAGCACATTAGGAGCCTGCCTTTTCAAGTGCGAACTTTTACTGAAAGACGAAGTGTTCCAATTTCGGAACAACGGCACAACAAGCTTAGTATAATACAAATAACTGTAGGTACATTCGGGTCTTTTGCTCGAAGACTGTTGAAAATTATTCACTCGGAACATATATTAACACTAATTATGAAGGAAATCTTGATAAAAAATTTTCAAACAAAATTAAAATTGGTATTCTGGCATATCCAACAGATCATGCAAGCAGTTTGTAGGAGAGTTACTCGGTCAAGTACAAAAGCGGTTCCAGTTCCACTTCTTCAAGTGGAACTGGATCCGAATCTTCATTCGGAGAATAGTAATTCCTCAGGCAGTGAGAAATTAACATTCCGCTACAAGTACGATACGGGGGTGTACGAAAACAAATGGAACTGAGAATAGTAAAAGAAGACTACCTACACAACGCCAGCTCCACAAATGTCTGCGCGTCCTGACACACTAGGTCTATCGCCAGATATTAAAAAGGACAGGCAACGATGTAAGATGTAAGCTTTGTCCTAATAAAGTTGTCAGAAATGTAATGTATACTTATGCTTCAACCAAAACAGAAAATGCTTCGTCGATTTCCGTACATGCTTTCTTTTTTACGTTTAGTTGATTCTAAATCAAAATGTGATTTGTTCGTAATTACGACAGATGGGTCACATGACTTATCTCAAACTTAATGCCTAATAATAATACGTGTACGTACGTATAATATGAATGGTAATGTTGAAATGAGTAAACTTTGTATTATAAATAATAATAAAGATTGTCTGAATTGATGAAAAGTAAGTTTAATTTTTTGATCCTCTTTAACCCTTATTTGCCGTTATTTCATATTTGGAACAGATTTTTTTTTGCAAAAAAAATCTGAAAAAATTACGTCGCTATTATCTACGATTCTTTACCGATTTTTGAAGAAATCTCTCTAAAACCATTCTTGTCTACGGAGCTATATAACTTGACCAGGAAGAGGTTAAATGGCTTATAATCTGCACTACCGACTGCCAGTAAAACAGGTACAGAGCTCAAGTGGCCGGTGGAGAAGATCCCTAGCTCACCAACTGCCAGTAAAGCAGCTCGGAACGGTATGCTTGATGGTTCAATTTTGACCATGTTCTACATTACCGACTGCCAGTAAGACAGGGACAGAGCAGGCGGCCGGTAAGGCAGTTCCCTAGTTTGCCAACTGCCAGTAAATCAGTCCGTAACTTTATGACTCGCGGTTCAAATTTCGCCCGGTTCTACATTACTGACTGTCAGCAAAGCAGATACAGAGATCCAAGAGGCCGGTAAGGCAGTTCCCCACTTTGCCAACTGCCAGTAAATCATTTTGCAACTTTATGACTCGCGGTTCAAATTTCGCCCGGTTCTACATTACCGACTGCCAGTAAAGCAGATACAGAATCTATGTGGCCGGTAAGGCAGTTCCCTAACCTGCCAACTGCCAGTAAAACAGGCCGCAATTTTACGATTTATGGTCCAAATTTCACCATGTTCTGCATTATCGACTGCCAGTAAAGCAGATACAGAATCTAAGTGGCCGGTAAGGCAGTTCCCTAACCTGCCGACTGCCAGTAAACCAGGCCGCAATTTTTCGATTTATGGTCCAAATTTCACCATGTTCTGCATTATCGACTGCCAGTAAAGCAGATACAGAATCTAAGTGGGCGGTAAGGCAGTTCCCTGGTTTACCAACTGCCAGTAAAGCAACTCGCAACAACTTGCAACCTGATATGTTTATTACCAACAGTTGGTAATGTTGCCAACAGTTGGTAATGTTGCCAACTGTTGGTAACATTACCAACTGTTGATAACATTACCAACTGTTGATAACATTACCAACTGATGGCAACATTACCAACTGTTGGTAATAAACATATCAGGTTGCAAGTTGTTGCGAGTTGCTATACTGGCAGTTGGTAAGCCAGGGAACTGCTTTACCGGCCACTTAGATTTCTGTATCTGTTTTACTGGCAGTCGATAATGCAGAACATGGTGAAATTTGGCCCATAAATCGAAAAATTGCTGCCTGGTTTACTGGCAGTCGGCAGGTTAGGGAACTGCCTTACCGGCCACTTAGATTCTGTATCTGCTTTACTGGCAGTCGGTAATGCAGAACTGGACGAAATTTGAACCGCGAATCATAAAGTTGTAGCCTGATTTACTGGCAGTTGGCAAAGTAGGGCCCTGCCTTACCGGCCTCTTGGCTCTCTGTATCTACTTTACTGGCAGTCGATAATGCAGAACATGGTAAAAATTGGGCCATGAATCGTAAATTTGCCGGCTGTTTTACTGGCAGTTGGCAAGCTAGGGAACTACCTTGCCGGCCTCTGATCTCTGTATCTGTTTTACTGGCAGTCGGTAATGTAGAACCGGGTGAAATTTGAACCTTGAATCATAAAGTTGCGGGCTGATTTACTGGCAGTTGGCAAGCTAGGGGTCTGCCTCACCGGCCACTTGATCTCTGCGTCTGTTTTACTGGCAGTCGGTAATGTAGAACATGGTGAAAATTGAAGCAGCCAGTTGCGAGCTGCTGTACTCGGAGTCGGCCACCTCGGGCTCTGTATCTGTTTAACTGACAGTCAGTCATTACTGACATTCTCACGGTCATTCTACATTTAGAACATGGTCACGATTCAATCATAAAGCTTACCAATAGTTGGTAATATGGCAGTGATAACAGAGCTGACAAAATATGATCCACCCACAATCCGTTGTTCTGGCAATTGATAAACAAGAGATCGGCTTTACTGCCAGCATATGGCTGCTCTGTACCTGCTTTCCTGGCAGTCAGTAGTGCAGATTATAACTAATTTAACGTCTTATTGCCCAAATTATGTAGTTCCGTAGACGAGAATTGTTTTAGAGAGATTTTTGCAAAAATCGGTAAAGAATCATAGATAATAGTAACGTCATTTATTCAGAGTTTTTTCGGTACATTTCTACTGGACTAAAATTATTATTATTATTATATGTGCTTGGTGCTGGCTCCGGACGTTGACTAGCGACCATGGCCACGTCCATGTTACTGGACTAAAAGACCGGCAAGAGATTGATGCGTGCTCGAGCATCCAGGCCGAGCGCGTACCATGAAGAGAGACCGCATCGGCGATCCGACAGGAGCACCAATGCTTCGCAGCAAAGTGACGCGCGGCGAGCGGCGAGTGCTGAGTGCGGCCGCAGCGCAGCCGGCTCGCTCCCCAGTCTCCCCACTGGACGGCACTGACAGTGAAAAGAGTGGGAGCTGCGCTCTGAGCGCGCGTTGTGGCCACGACAACTACCGTAAAGTTAGTCGTTCCACTATAACTTTTTAATTATTTTTTACCACATAGCATATAGTTTTTCAACCGTGTAAAAAAAATATTGCCTACTGAACGTTGTAATTAGAACAAAAAATAAACGATCACTAATCGATCGTATATATAAAATAATAAAAAAGTTATAGTGAAATGGCTAACTTTACAGTAGTTTCACTGAAGTGGAATCACTTGGTGGATCGGTCGATCGGTGCTGCGTGCTGCCTCTAGCGGCCGATAGCGGAGCTCGAGTGTATCACACGTGCGTGTTTTCACGGCAATCATAACCTCTTTAACATTTAAGCAATTAGGGATTAGTGAAGTATAAGAATATTTCTTGTCTACAAGAATATTACACGTGTATAAGATGAAGACCAAAACATTGCGTAAAAATCCATTCAATCGTCCCAAGCCAAAAGAGGACGATGTCGACGTGAAGGAAGAATATGAAGTGAACACGAGCGTTAGAGTCAAGAAGGAAAGGACACATTTTCCCTCAGACAGTAACTTTAATCACATAAAATGCAAAGCCGTGAGACATTTGAAAGCTCAAAAGCTTAAGAAGGAAAAGAATAAGGCAAAAAAGGAAGCTCGAAAAGAGAGAATCAAAGAGGGTGGACCAAAACAGGTGCCTCACACTATCGAGAGTCTGAGAGAGAAGGATGAAACGATCGTTCAAGGTGATTTGGATGCAGACGACAATGCCGAGGTCAAATTCGAATTGGATCATGATGAATTCGCCGCTTACTACAGAAACGACTACGAGCCCAAAGTTCTCATCACTTATGCCGATAATCCGGTTAAAAAGACGCGTATATTTGGCAGAGAACTGACGAGAATTATACCAAACTCAATATCACTATATCGTAATCGTTCGGGAGTGAAGAAAATGGTCAAAGCTGCGATTTCTAAAGGATTCACGGATTTGATTATCATCAATGAAAATATGTCACAGCCCAGTATCCTTTTCTTAATTTAATGAATGCAATTTTTGATCTGTTTATTTTGGTTATTTATTAAAATCAATATTTTAATATTTATGATGAACAATAATGAGACATATTAAAAATGCCAAACTTTGAGCAGCTTCTTTCGGCACTTTCCCATATTCGAACTTTTTTAAATTTTGGGGACATTTGTTGATTTTAAGAGTTTTGTTGCAAAAACTAAACTAATTTTTGGTAAGAAAAATAACATTTTGGTAATCTATCAATTATCTATTGTATGAAAAATATATGCCGTTTTTGTACATCAATTAATGACTAAAGTTTAAAAAACTCCTAATAAGCTCAGATATATGGAAATTGTCTAATCATTGGCACAGTTACGAAAAATAAAAATTATGATATTTGTAATATTACCAACAAATACAAGAGTATTTTCCTCAGCAATGATTAACAGATGGCATGCTAGTTGTTCATTTGCCGGATGGACCAACTGCACATTTTAAACTCAGCAATGTAAAAATCACCCCAGAACTTAAGAGAAATCACAAAGAGATCACAGATCACCGTCCCGAGGTAGTTCTCAATAATTTTACTACGCGATTGGGTTTCACAGTCGGAAGAATGCTGGGTGCTCTTTTTCACTATCAGCCTGAATTCAAGGGCAGAAGAGCAGTGACATTTCACAACCAGCGAGATTACATTTTCTTCAGACATCACAGGTGAAAATGCTGGAAAAAGTTGCACATGGACAGTTAAAGAGATCGTTATATTTTTTACTAATGAATAATTTCCGTGTCCAGATACGAGTTCAATTTGAAAACGGGAAAGCCGAGACTCCGTGAACTCGGGCCAAGATTCACGCTGAAATTACGCTCGCTCCAGCATGGCACATTTGACAGCAAGCACGGAGAGTACGAATGGATAATTCAGGGACGTCGTCATGCAATGGAGACAAGCAGAAGAAAGTTTTTCCTTTAAATTACATGTTAATTTAAAAATAAAAAAAAAGACGACCAAAATTCAATAAAATATCTTTCATTACAAACAATTGTACATAATGCTTCGTCTCTTAATATTATTTCACGATTATCAGTCTTTCGATGATTTCAATTGCGTGGCATCTTTGCCAAGAGATTTTCCAGCCGGTCTTGTCACAAATTGTTCGTAGGTCAAGTTTGTTCGTTTTAGTACATAAACTGCCGCGTTTAGGCCACCCATGTTGACACCTAACATTTTCGTAACGCGAAACAAATCTCTGGATGCTTGAAGGGCCTGAAGTGATAAAATTTACAATGTTATTTTGTTATTATTACGCTATTTTGGGCAATCTCGCGTTACTCACAATACTTATACTACGACGATCGTAAGTCAGCAAGACCAATCGACCATTTTTCAGTCTCACAACTCGCCCCAACTCGATGAGATACTTTTTGTAGAGAACTCGATTGTCCGACATTGTTCCACTTCGTTTACCGAACGGCTGCAAAAAAATGTATCTGAGTTGCGTTTTTTTTTTTTTTCAATAGTGCATTTTGTTTACTTACCATATCTGTGATGAAAATGTCGATATAAGAATCTCTAAATGGCAAATTTCCGACACTCCATTTTAATAAATCCAACTTATGCTTTTTCGTCAATGACTCGATATTCATCCTCGTTCTTTCGACAGCCTTCTCGTGATTATCTCCGCACAAAACGTACGTTCCCGGGAAAGCCAAAGTTGCCTATTATAAAATTCAAAAAACAATTCAATAACTCTCTGGATTCTCGAATTAACGATCGCACACAAACGTTATATTTCATAAGAATAGAGAAATTCGCAAATTTTTAATAAGTTTCAATAAGGAGGCTCCATATTGAAATACAGAAGTTTCAAGCCAATTAAGCCAATTAGCTTTATAAGCAGAATTTGCCGAAAAAAAAATGGTTACCGTTTAATTCATTATAAACATTTTCTCCTCAACTAATTTTTTGACAATTTTTCCCCATTATTATTATTCGAAATCGATGTTTTTAGCACATTCAACATAGATAATTCTTTTTAGATTTTTATCCTATTGCAAAGTACGCAAAATTGTTATCGAGTCTAATTTATCATTGAGAACGAATCGGTCTGAAAAAATATTACCTCTATGGGAATTGAGCCACCACCGCACATGGGATCAATTATCACATCTCCCGTTTTTGGCTGAGCGAGTCTCAGCAGATTGTAACAGACAGTAGCTCGAAGAGTTGTGGGACCGAAATGTACAATATTTCGTCGATGTTTCGATTCGTGTGTCACTCGTAAATTCATTACCATTTCGTCTACGAATTGAAATAATATTGGATATAATTTTTATCCATGAAATTAAAAAAAAAAATCAGGGATAAGATAAAAGTTTGATACAACGAACCTTGAGTGACTTTGCAAACAATTTCCAAATGATACATCGTTAAATCGACGATCCAGTGATACTTATCCTGAAGTTCTCCACCAACCGCATTAGCCACTTGGCTCGATTCGAATGAATGCTTGCCCGTTCTTTCGCACGTTATCCTGAAAGAAAGAACACTGTGATCCTTTGCCAGAGACGGATCACAGCCTCTCTTTCGTCCCTTACTCGAATTTATTTCCTCCTCTTTGCTCTCTTCTTTGCCAACTTCATAATACTCCACAGCTGACTTCCATTCCTCGATTGTAGGATAAATATTGCCTGGAAAACGCGAAACGATTTTCCACGCGTTTAGATATTTTTCCACATTCATATCGTTTATAACTGCATCCTTTATGAGGGTCAAATCGTTTTCTCTGTCTTCTGAGCTGAATTGAAATTTCCGGACGTCACCGATGATAAATATATTGTCGATCGATCGCATTTCTTGCACCTAGTTGGAGTAAAACAATTTCTCATTTTGAAAAATATTTCAATCAAGGTCAATAAAATGCTAATTTAAGGTAATTGTTCCATTTAAACGCAAATTCTTCCTTTCAGCAGTTGGAGTACAAATATTGTAGAACTTTTAGATTTTTGAAAAAATCGATGTGGTCGAAATCTTGAATAAACACCGTTAAGTGTTATTAAATGTTCTCATCCGTTTATAACAGATTCTACGATACGATTTTTCGATATAATAGATATAGATAGATAGAACTTGAGATTTAAATTACGAATCGCCGATTAATAATACTTTTGAGAAATCATTGAGCGAGACGTTGAAATATATTTTGCCGCGTTCCTTAACGACGCGAATGCCAGAGTCCAATTTTTGTCGGCATTCGTCAACCGCTTGCCATTCCAACCCTGTGTAAAATTGTATGCATATACATATACATAACGATTCGAACGTAAAAAGTGAGGTTAGAATCCCGCAGCAATTTTTAAATCGGCAAATTCGACGTTTCTCACCAGTGTCGACTGTTGTTCCTATCGTTAAAATATCATTGTCACCTCTTGTGACATTAAAGAGCTTTCGGAGTTCCGATTCTTGAACTTCCGCCATTTTTAAAACTACCTTTTATCGTTACTTCCGGCAATAAGGCAACAATCGGACCAGCTGTTTGGCGCTGCGTACTTACGCGTTTCTATAACATTGAAATATAACATGCGCATGCGCGTAAAGTGACACGTGTCACTGTATTGTCAACGTGTAGTCGAAAATAAAAACATATTATTCTCTTCTTTTTTTTCAGTAAAAATAATTTATGTACACATTTACACTTTTTCACGAGTTTGAGCAATAAACGTGATCATTCCAGCCACATGATTACAATATATATAATTATGTCACTTGAATTTTAAAACTATCCATAAGACAAAGAATACACCTATAGAGAATAGAAAGAGATAGATAATGTAATAATTATGTCCAGCTTTTGCCATTCTGATGACTCTGGCCACTGATGATGTTAGAGAGCCACCGGTTCTCTCAAAGTCTTCATCCTGGAAAATTTTGAGAAAAATTGCTCATTAGTGAATTGTCATTAATAAAAGATTTTTAAATGAAGAAAATGATAGTACCATGTCCTTTAACATTTTATCCTGATATTTGACTTCAGTTCCAATGTCAATGGAGAGAGATTTGAGAGCATAAATTTTGCCCTGGAGCTCATCAGCCATCCTCTCATTTTCTTCCTCGAGAGGATTGTGGGATGTACTTGGGAGTGGCTCATAGCCGTAACCAGCTGGAAAAATATTCTTACTTTTGTCAAGTTTGCCATTCGAACTAGCACAATTAAATCTGCAACGCTCACCCCGCTCACCCGAATGAGAACGTCTCATATTTGTGCTCGATTTTATTTTATTCGGGCCAAAAGATTTTCGTTTCCGGAACAGCTAGGTCCTCATTAATCGAGGAATCTCCGAGGATAATCGTAGCTGATTTTTTTCCAGTTTGGAATTAACATTAAATGAACTAGCATAACAATATTTTGTTAATGACAATACACTTTTCGAATATACGAACACATAACACGTACAAACTTTCGAGAATGCTTTGATTATTCTGATAAAGAACTGGCAATTAGGCTGAGATAGGTTAAGTATTGGCCAGTAGCGTACCAAGAGGAAAAAAATCGAAATATTTTCTTCGAAACGTCAAAACGTACAGCAGTGCCTTCGGAATGAGACTTTAAATCGTTCCGTTTTGACAGTACGACTCGATCGGTATTGTCGGATCTGAACTCGTTACTTTTTTCATGCTTGACGCGAACAGAGTTGAGACATCGATGCATAGGTGGCGGAGCGTGAGCTTGGAAATGCTTCGGCCACCTAAATCGCGGAGTGAAATCGTGATGGCGGTACTTACCTGTCCTCTATGATCCAGCAAAAGATTGTAAAAGTGTCATCTTGACATCTCATCAGCTGCGCTCTGAGAGACCGTCGGCTTTAAATTGGCGTCTATCGCCCTATCGCCGCCCGTCAATACAAACTGACCACACGATCGTGACTCGATTTTTCATGGTCCTCGGTCGTGCTCCGCCCGAATTTATAATCCTCATAATTTCGCACTCTTTTTCATTATAATTGATGAATAAATTATCGTGAATGTGAACAATACTCGTGAGTTTATTGCGAATCAACAATCTCCGTATCAACGACATATTTCTCAACCACGTTCCGAACAATGGTAGAACGTCGTCGTAGATACGATATTCGTTCCATTCAGCCAGAATACGAAATTATATCTCGTCAAATATTTAAAATAAAATCAACGACAACGACTGAGACAATTTTTAACGATGCGACGTTTCGCGAATAATGGAACAACTTTGTTCAACGTGAACGACGATGGTTTCGTTTGAGCCAGAAACGCGCGATCTATAAAAATATTGATATGATGCAGTTTTGTGCAAAGTGTTTTTGGAATGGGTTAAAATTAATCATTAAAGAATTTAAAACGGTTCGATAAATTTCAATAAAGGAATGACAAAAGAACAATTGAAATTGAAATTTTAGCTTTGTTCTTGTCTCGCATATTTTTATTTTTGAGTATTTTTAATTTTGTGAGTAATTTTACTCCAAACATTTATCGCTTTTCATTGAAAGGATCGTTTTTGCCATAATATGTCGGGGGGTGAGAGAAAAAAACGAGGTGGTGACAGAGGACAGGGATGGGAAGAGGCTGGAGCAGAATTTTATCAGGAAAGTTATCCTGCAGCTATAGAAGCAGATTTGCAGCAAGCATTGCAACGAGATCCATCTCACATTGCTACTCTGTTGCCAAGCAAAAAATCCCGGGTTGGTGAGTAATTAAAAAAAAAAAACAACAAAAAACCAGATGATAATAAAGTTTCTATCTTTTTCTATTTTGTTTTTCGACTCTCATATCTTTTGAGACCATTTGAATTTGCTGCAGCAAATTCCACACCGTATAAATATATATATATATATATTTTTTTTTTCATCGATCTCATATTATTAGCTCTATTTTCAGTTATAATTAAAATAAATTTTAGTACTGAACAAATTTTTTAAAATGTAATTTGAAAAATGGAAAAAAAAATGTCTACACCATTTATATATTATAAAATTGTAACTTCGAATACAATTCTTCAATATTTACATGTTGTAGAATTTTTTTTTTAAGTTCACATTTTTCACATTAAATCGAAAACGTTAAAAAACAAAAAACGATATTTAGTCAAATTGTAGCATAAATGGAAAGAGACATAGTAAAAAAAAATGAACCTGAAATGCCTCAGTTTCACTGATCTAGATACGAAATACACCTTAATAATGGCTTGAATGAATCACCTGATCGACAATTATTGTCGATAATGACGAGATAAGAATTCTTATCAAAACTATGATCTCATTATCGTGGCTGACTCACAAAACGATCGGAAATTGTACATGTGTGATTGTCCAAGTAAATTTTGTCCCATTGTTAAAAATATTTCTCTTGATTAATTTGGAACAGCAACTGCAAAGAGAATTCGCAACGAGCCACGTACAACACTGAGAAGAAGAACGAGCACGCGTTCACGAGGTGCGAGCACAGCCAGACGAATGTCGACCAACGTTCCCGATTCGACAGTTGCAATGCTGCCCGATTTATCAGAAAATTTGTCAAACGAGGAAAGAACCTGGGAGGAAATAATGCAGATAAAAGCAATGCCTGTTTGCATGGCACAAAAAATACAACTAAAGAATCAGTTGCAGGTAATAAAAAAAAAACAATTAAAAGATCAAAGAATTATAATTTTTAAAAAAGAGTTATTGATAATTAATTTAAAAAAAATTTACAGAGTGCGACAAAGCTGAGGTTGCAGGGTTTCGAGCAATTAAAGTGGCAACGGCGAAAAGCCTGGCAAGAATTTCGCAACAGAATGAAAGAGGCATACTCGAAGATGGAACTTTGGAACAACAGCCTGAAAAAAATTGGTGGTAATTTTGGAATGGGAATAGTCGCGTATTTTCTCTTTATCAAATGGCTCATGTTTTTAAACGTCATGCTTTTTGGTATAATATTTTTATTCATTGTACTACCGACAATAATTCTCGTGGACGAGAAAGAATCTTGCAACGACAATACGACCGACATCGTCTCATGTTGTTCAGAATTATACTGGAATAGTTCAGGGGAATCAAGCAGTATTATCGATATTGTACAGGGTAGCGGTTTGCTCGAGCGTACACTTTTATTTTATGGCCTATACACAAACAAGCCTTACGGTCGAAATGGCGAGGATTTTTATTACGATTTACCACTGGCCTATATAGGCGCGACAATAGCATTTTTTCTCTTGAGTCTCTTGGCCATAGTGAGATCAGCGGCAAAAGGTTTTAAGGAACGGGTCGTCGAGGGTGAGGGACAATTTTATCAATATTGCAATTTAATATTTGGCGGTTGGGATTATTGCATACAAAATGAAAAATCTGGTGCTATAAAGCACAAAGCACTTTACAACGAGATCAAGGCATTTTTGGAGGCGGAGAGAATGGAGGAGGAACGACAAAATCGCACTAGAGAGGAAAAAATGAAATTATTTCTCATAAGATTTTTCGTTAATCTTCTCGTTGTTATAGTTCTTGGTGCTTGTGGAATATTCATTTATTATATTATTGAAATATCATTTGATCAAGTGAGCTCACCAACTACCCTTCAGAATTACGAGATGGACGATATATCATTCAGCAAGATAACACAATTGATCTTTGAATTTTTGCCCTACATATGCATCGTCGGTCTCAATCTCATTGTCCCATTTTTCTTTCGATATCTCGTTGCCCTTGAGCACTACAGTCCACTATTTGTCGTTAGGCTGACTCTTTTTAGAATTGTTTTTTTACGTCTTGCCTCGTTAATCGTATTGCTCGCAACTTTTTACAAAATAGTCACTGGCGATGTGATTGATGATGGATGCAAGAGAGCCTCAAATCGACGAACATTTCGCGAAACATTCTGCTGGGAAACTTTCGTTGGACAACAATTTTTCAAGCTCTATCTGACTGATTTTTTTACTCAATTCTTCGTTACGTTTTTCGTGAATTTTCCACGCTCTCTGCTAGCACGTCACACGGAGAATAAAATTTTACGTTTTATCGGTGAGCAAGAATTCGATTTACCTCACAATGTTTTGGATATCGTTTATTCCCAAACGATTTGTTGGCTTGGGGCATTTTTTGTCCCACTTTTACCATTGATGGCGACGATAGGCTCATTTCTGCTCTTTTACGTGAAGAAATTTTCGTGTCTCGTTAATAGTACACCATCCAGTCAAGTTTATCGGGCTAGCCGTTCAAATTCACTCTTCATGTTTGTTCTTCTTGTCTCTTATATATTGGCTATTATTCCAGTTGGTTATTCCATCGCTGAGATCGAACCGTCCAAATCTTGTGGTCCTTTTCGAGGCTTAACCACTGTTTGGACCCTCGTCATTGATACTTTCTCACAATTTCCACAATGGATACAGTCAATACTTTTCTTTCTCGGTACAGCTGGTTTTGGTATTCCAGCTTTTGTCACTCTCGCACTTCTTCTCTATTATTATTATGCTGTATCAATAGCCAACAAGCATATGGTAACTGTGTTAAAAAATCAATTAGTACTTGAAGGTCACGATAAACAATTTTTGCTCAATAGGCTCAGCGCTTTTATCAAGCAGCAACAAGATCAGTCAAAGTATCATCAAGAACAGTCGATTGAATTAGGTACATTTACGTAAATTCATATTTTCATTTTTAACGAATGATCAACCGTTACACGAAAATATATTAAGAGATATTGAATTATACCTTTTTTTTTTTAGACATTGAAAGTTTGCCCTTTTAGAATTGAGTCTTATGACTGATCGTGAATTTTTCGAATGTTTCAAGGTTGGATAGGCCAATAATTAATATTTTTACCTTGCCAAACTAATTATTTTAATTTGTGAATTTTTTTTAAATTGATTCTCATCTTTACCTGCGAGCCAGTGAAAAATTTGGCTATGAATCGGGAATTTGCCCCTCTTACTCAGCTCCGTGTAGTATTTTGGCTCGGACACTGGCATGAGTAATTTTTTTTCCAATATTTCACATTTAAAAAAATTTCAATTCACGTAGAGCGTCTATTTATTGGCTCTTCTCGCCCACCAAGTAATGCCCGGTTAACGCTCGCCCCTCTTTAACGAAGATCTCTTGCTGATTCACGCTGATAATTCTACTAGTCATGTGTTTAGGTTTAAAATTTTTGTTTATATTCACTGACTGCTCGTACACGTTAAGCCGACCCCGATATATTACAATCGTAAAAATAAAAAAAAAAGGTTTTACCAGAATAAAAGAAGAGAAACATTCTTCTAAGATCGTTTGCTATTTTTTTTTTTTTTTTTACACTTAATCGATACGAACAATTTTAATTATTGTAACTGCTAGTGTACCAAATGCACGTTAAGCCGACCCCGATATATTTGAATCGTAGAAAGAAAAAAATATTGAACAAAATAAAAGAGAAATTAATTATTCTGCCATTACTTGCATGGAGCAAGTATTTTTTTTTTTTTTTTTTTTTTTTTTAAAGACGACCGATACGATCAATTTTGATTATTCCAACTTTCAATAATTCATTACTGATAGTTGTCTCAAAGACATATCGTGCTCAGTGACAATTGGATTATACTTTTTTTTTTTCATTAAGAGTTTAGTCTGCAGGATTTCGGCTATGATATGTAAAAAAAAGAAAACAACTGTTTCATTTTCTACGGTATATTCAAATTATTAGGACCATTCGAAACTCGAATATGCATAATGCAAAATTCGAGAGAAAAGAGAAAAGACCAACGATTCGGTGAATCGAAATAGTGATCGATTTAGTGACTAATGAGCGGGGTATGTCGCCATCCATTGTGATAAATAATTTGCATATATAAATTATTATTTATAAAAAATTTGTTTTCTTTTTCACGCGGGAAACGGCTAATTATTGTCTCTCCCTTCGACATGTTTTATATACATATATATATATATGCGACATGAATTAACCCTTTAGAGGTCATCGAGTTTTACGTGTGTATCGAAAAACGGATATAATATGTAGATATCGCTCTATGTTTAAGTAATATAAGATAGTAAATTATTTTGAGCCTCACTGTTTTGCGATCGCGGTTTACTGACTTGCAAAATTATTGAACGAAATTTAAAATGAAAAACAGGGTCATGATGACCTTTTCCCACCGCACAATAGACGGACCCATTCTACGAACGCCAATTTTGTACAAATTTTATAAACGTTTATAACGATAAACGAGAAGAAAAAAAAAATGGCACCTGATGCGCAATTTTTATACGAGAAAAAAAATCTTTGGTTTACTTTAATTCGCTCGAATTTGATAAGACAGCATAAAAATTGTTCGATGAATAGCTGACCGTTAATTTTTTACCATAATTGTAGACAATAGATAAAAAATTATTAGATCTTCCAATATATATATATATCTATCTTCCTGTTTTTTTGAAAAAGTCCATCATAATTCAGTATCAATGTGAACATTAATTTTTATCATTTTGTCAAACGATTTATATCGCTATATTCGATAATTCATAAAATGCCATAGCCTGAGCTCAGTTTCGCCTACCAAATCGTAAAATATCAATAACCGATAAGGGCTATTTACGGATCGTGTATTTGAAATATCCATAATTACTGCCGTTTAAGCCTAAAAATAAAAAAACCGTCAGTAATTCGGTCGAATCGCAATTCACATGTAGCTAAACTAGCTGCTAATCGACTTACAGTGTAAATATAGTGTAAGTTTATATCACATTATAGGCATACACGAGTTTTATCAGTTTATATACAATTAGCAACAGTATTGAAAGTCCGAATTTTTGGCAGCTGTGAAACTTATATGACGAAACACGTAAAATTAAACTAATAAACCAAATGTAACTCTCTGAGTAATGTGGGAATTAAGATGACGATCAATAAAAATAAATACCACTATCTTTATGACCAAAAAAAAAATAATCAGGAATTCTTTATCTATTTCCCATCCATAGTTCTTCCTATTAATCATTATTTATTATTACTGACAATTAATATTCTTCCAATAAATGCAGTTCCATCAAAAATGTATAAAAAAATATATTTACGTGCATAAATGCATAGTTGACCTATTGTTAGCTAGCTTTTTCGTCACTGGCAGGAGCATGAAGCTGGAAAAAAATTTTTTTTGGAAAATCGTAAAATTACGTGTAAAAATAGAAGCCATTTTTACTATTTTTATATTTAAACAAAAATTTAGATTAATGATAAGGGACGTATTTTGATACTTACCACTTCAGCTATATCTATCCAGTCAAGAGCAGCGAGTAAAGGATCATTTTTCGATGGAATCTTGTCGTAATTCCAGTAGGTAAATTGCGTGAATATTCCGGTTGAGTGTAAATTTCGTTCAACATTTTCGGCATCGGGTTTTTTGTATTCGAAAAAAGTTATGCCCTTGTAACCCTCGGGTACGAGATAAGTCGTGCCCTCGAGTGGATAACCACGGAATGACGATTGAAATTCTGTGTAATGAATTTTTCGAAAACAGTGAAAATTTTGTAGAGGGGTGGGAGATATTTGAAAGTGGCGGTTTTTTTATAACCTCAAAAAAAAACAAAGAACTTACGTTTGTCGTTAGTTTTACGAATGTAGGGATCAAAGTATTTCGAAACATTGGCAGCTTCGTCACCATGAATCTTGCATGGAATTGAGTGTAATACAGGCTCTTTGGAGCTTTCCAAATGTTCTTTTTTGATGTGCAAATGTATAGCCGCCATTCTGACTCGAACTCGCGTGTATATTTACGGGTGACAAACTGCCGCCAAACTGCGCGCTCAAGCACACAGCACGAACGTAAATACGTACATTCCCCTGCTACCACGCATGCCCGCTACCCCTGCTGCTGCGCATGACCGCGGATACGTCACACAGAATATTCAAAGCATTCAAAGGCTTCCGAGAACGGCAGGTGGCGTCACTGCGGCAAATTTTCGAACTAACAAATAGTTAGGCTAAAAAGTTTGGCTAAAAAGTAATAATTTCAAGCATTGAATTTTTCTCAGCAGTACTATTTTTTTTTGGAAAATTATGAATATTATTAATTTACGAGCTTCCAATTATTAGTATAATTATTATAGAGTTCAAGAGAACTTGATTAATTGTATGTTAACATCGTTAGGATTCACAGCATCTCAAAAATGGTCCATCTGTACTGGCGGGAAAAACTACCCCTCCGTCAATTTGAAATTAGAACAGAACAATATTATCAATTCTCTACGTGCACTTGACGAAATGCAAGTACGAAAAAAACTCTTTTGCAATAAAAATGTTTTCAGGTACAGAGTAAAACCGAAAATGCCACATAATCGAGGAATTTAATATAAAATGTACTTTTCATAAATTTTTCAACCCATTTACTTATCGGATAAAAAGTTATTATTTTTGCTCTGAACTAAGAACACATGATATAAGACGGTATACAAAAACGAAGATTATTTTTTATAAACGTATGAACACAATAATAAAAATAAAATTCTCATTCGACTGTAGCTTGATCCTATTTTATTTTAAAGTAAAAAAAAATAGATAAAAATCGACGCATTCAAATGTCTCTCAGCATAATTTAAGACATCGCACTAAAATGTATATAAAAATCGTCTGGCTTTTTTTAAGACCGATTTTTCTCAGCGCAAACTCAACTGGGTGTTATATATATATATCTCAGCATCCCCCTGCAACATTTTGAGCTACTTCTGATAATCCTCGAGTTATGAATCCAAATGAAATGCGTGTACGTTTCATTCAGGTTCATAAAACTAATAGTGAGATCCCTAAAAAAAAGCCTAATAGCTCGATTTTTTCAAATAATGTACATAGAGACTTTTACGTTTCGTGGACCACAGCATCCAAGCGTCTCTCGCTCCCCGTTGACGGATGTGGAGACGAGAGGGAGATATCGCGGGGGCGCAGACGCGCGTCTCTCTCTCTCTCTCTCTCTCTCTCTCTCTCTCTCTCTCTTTATCGCTAAACACGCATTAGCACAGGGGCGGAGTCCCTAGTTTTCGCCAATAAGCTACGAGCCATCATCATATATATACTTTTTGGATGCACTCCAACTAGGTATACGCACGTATATATACATGACGCAAGAATCTCCGGGGGGTGAGGGGAGGGCGAGTAAACGACAGAGGTGTATGGAAAAGTTCAGAAGAGCGAGTGAGACGAAAATAAAAAAAAATGGTAAATAAATAGCCAGAGGCATCGCAGGCGTAGAAAGGGAGAAAAAAAATTGTAGTAGACGCGAGAGAGAGAGTTAAAGCTCATCGTACGGTGGCGCTATAGTAGAGAAAGAGAGAAAGAGAGAAAGAGAGAAACGAGCTCTATCTCTGTATATAGCTGTTGAGGGCTCTAGCGCGCGGGCTCTGCTACACCGAGAGCTCTTTGCAGTCTCGGTCTCTCGCACGTTCGGGTTTGGCCTTCGTGTTATCTACAAGCGCGTGGTCCACCGAGACAAGATCAAGCTTTAATCGATCGGGACTTTTTCTGTCTCTGTCTCTCGGTCTCATGGCTTTTGCTGTATAGACGAGTCATCGAACATCGCAGCATCCGGTCACGCACCGTTTACTAAAAAAAAAAGAAAAAAATTAAAATAAAAAAAAAACGCGTGTGGCGAATTTCTCGCTCGGTTTAATGCGCTGCCTGGACCACGAGAGGGCTTTCGCTTTAGCGTGTGGGGGCTAAAATTTTTTTACGTCGAAGGGTGATTTTCAGACAAATACGAGACAGTTGAGCGAGGACGGAAATTTTACGAATTATCTTGTGATCGTATTTATGTACATGTGTGTGTGCCTACAAATATACGATAATTGTTTTCTCGCACTACTGTGTTAGTTTGTTTGCCCTGTAGAGGGCGATTTAACCTCGGGCGACGCGGAGACTGCGGATTTTTGTGGTGGAACCTTTTTTTTTTTTTTTTTTTTTCATCGTCGTCCCAGTGAGATTATCGTCGACGTGATTTGTGTTCGTAAAATAATATAAAATACGTCGCAGAAAATAACGATTCCTTGGAATATTTTCGTCTCGATCAAGGTGACGCTCTTCTCGACCACATGGAAAAGCTTGCATAGACACACTTTTCGACGAAATTCCTATTTTAACGCTACAGAGGATTGCGGCGATTCTGAAAAATTTTGAAATAATAATTATTCAGCATTGTTGAGTAAAGAAATAAATTGTTAAATTAAATATTTTTATGGAAATATTTTTAATTAAAGGTGAAAAAATAAAAATTGAGGATATAAAAAGAGTGGGGGTAAGTGGAAAAAGTACGTGCGGTGGAATTATTTCGATATAAAGATTTTTTTTTTTAAAGCTTTTTGGGGTTTTTGTCTCTTTTGCTGGTTGCGAAATTTTCATCTTTTCCGAGACTGAGATAGAAAGTCCAATATCGAGGCGGGGGTGCTGCTGAGAGCAAGGGAGATGAGGACTAGGATTTTTCACATCGACGAATAAAATCGAAGTGTATGTGTGTATGTGTGTGTGGCCCGTAGACGAGGGTCGAAGGAAAAAGCTTTGAAACTCAACCGAGCTACGTACCATGCACGAAGCCATCGCATTTTCGACGGCCATCAGGGGTAAGAAATTTTTTGAATCCCCATGGAAATTATTCATTTGCCAAATATATGAAAAGTAATATTTTTTTTTTAATGAAATTTTTTTGTTTCAAAATTTTTTGTGGTTGCATGTAGAAAATATGCGAAAAATCAAATAGAAATATATATATATATATATATATATATATATATATATATATGTGTGTGTTTTTGTGTGTCATATACATACGAGGAAAATATGTAAAATGTAAAGGGGGCAAAAAATTATCGTTTAAAATATATTTCTCTCGCATGTGTTAATTATGTATGTCACATATGTATAAAAAATAGATAATTTTTGTTATTTCATGTACATATGTAATAAAATATATAAAAAATAGATAATTTTTGTTATTTCATGTAGATATATAATAAAATATATAATAAATAGAGCTCATGGATTTGAGATGTATATGTGACAAATCTAGGTATAATTTATTCTCTGGATTATCTTTCCATTAATTCATTTATCAATTAATTGATTTACTAATGTCTATTTATCATTATTTTATGTTGGCAAATAAAATTAAAATTGTAAAAAACAAAATTACGTTATTGTTTTTTTTTTTCCTCTCCGGGCACGCGAGTATTTTTTCATGTCCATGTGTATCGATGTATATGTGCAAATGCACATATATATATATATACACTCTGAATTCACTTCACCGGGTTTATCGGGCCACTGGGGCAGATATTAAAACCCAGCGAAGCGTGACGGGAAAGGACCGACTTGCGGAATTTCTCCCGGATGGAAAAATCGAACGTGAACAAATATATATATATATATATATATATATATATATATATATATATATATATATATATATATATTATATTGGTTTTTTGATGAATTTTTCATGGTGCACGGATATGGGTTAGAATTTTTTTTTTTAATTTAAAAAAAAAAGGGAATTTGAAAAATATATTTTTTTTTCAATAAAACGTAGCGATTAATTTTCATGGCTGTTTCTACTGCGAGTTTCGATGCCTGGAGCATTTCAGACACGCGAGATTGTTTCTTGCTGGCAACGGAGACAGGAGGAACGAATCGTTTAATTCTCTCTCTCTCTCTCTCTCTCTCTCTCTCTCTCTCTTGCTCCCTCTTTGTCTGACACGCTCAGATCCACGTCTCCGTTAACTCGATAATTTCTATCCGGTCAAGCTGTCGCGGATGCTGCGATTCGTTCCAATGTACATATAAATTAACTATATATATATATATATATATATATATATATATATATATATATATATATATAAATTTCCTGTGCAATTGTTAATTTTAGTCCATGTCGTACAGAGAATCGTCAAGGGGCTTTCAAAGCTTTTAGTCCAGTCAATCTATCGCCCAGAAGAGGGGAATCTAAATTAAATAAGGTAGTTTGCGTAATAGTATGATTTTTTAAAGGTCGCTATCGGTCGTTACGCGCGTTCACGGACGCGCGGAGTTCCATCGATAAACTAAGCAATAACTACAAAAGTATTATTAGTAGAGAAAAAAATTTTAGACAAAAGATGTAGATAATTAAATGATCTATAAGTTTGATGCTAGATAAAATTCAAGAAAAGTGAATAGTTAGAGAGATAACGGCGGAAAAAAATAAAAATAGGGAAGTTTGAGTATATCGAACGAAATAACTCGGAAAATATTGATGCTAGAAAAAAAAGTTTCAAACAAAAAAGTTAGCAAATTTAATTTATAAGAGAAAAGATCTCTATAGTTTTTTGTGTACAATGAACCCTTCTCGAGATATCGAATTAAACGCGTTACTCGCGATAGTGGCGCCACCAACACTCGGGGAATCCCAGAAATCCGGCATTATGCTCAGAATACACTCCGTTAACAAATCATACTATTACGCAAACTTACTTATTTAATGTAGATTGATTCATAGATTGCCTGGACTATTTGAGAAATTTTGTGCCACTGTCAACAATGTTGTTAATTAATATCAATTAAAATTTCACCCTTCATACATATATTTTCTATCAATCTTAAAATTCAAAGGTCAGTAAATGCTTTTTATAAATTTCCTGCGCAGCACAAATATCTGCAATATTTTATAAAAATATATCGAATTTTTAAATTAAATTCCTTAAAATATTAAAAATAATATCAATCTATCAATCTTAAAATTCAAAGGTCAGTAAATGCTTTTTATAAATTTCCTGCGCAGCACAAATATCTGCAATATTTTATAAAAATATATCGATTTTTTTAAATTAAATTCCTTAAAATATTAAAAATAATATTTCTACAATAATTGAAATATATTTTATGTTATTTCATTATTTATTTTATTTTTTGTTAATTATTTTTGTTTTGTTTTTTTGCCATTTTCTTGTCGCAAACGGAACAAAAGAGAAGAAAATTTCCTCTTTCTCAATTCATCTGTTTGAAGACCCGAAAAAGAGAGCGAGAGGGGAGAGAGAGAGAGAGAGAAAAACAAATAGATGGAGAATCACGCGCCCTCTTCTCCCGGCGAGGCATAATCAATGTTTGGTGGTGGTGGTGGCGGCATCGTGCTCGATGCTTGTGGGCGTTACGCCCAACCAACACTTCGCAACGTCTTCTCTCGCTCTCTCTTTCTATCTCAATGCCACGAAAATACTACAGCGCAGTGGAAAGATATTCCCCTAAAATTGTCACGCGTGTGCGTTTCCCTCAGGGAAGCCATGGCGGACGAAAAACGACTGTGACTACTTGAGTGAAAAAAGTTTCCAAAGACGCAGATCGATCGATCGAATATCGATATATATATATATATATATATATATATATATGAACATCGGCATCCACGATGACGAGTGGGCGGATTTGGAACTTGTCAGATTTATTTCAGTGGAAATAAGAAATATTTATCACAGCATAATTCACTGAAGTTGAATATATGAGGCTGTGGAAAAAAATAAGAGGGGGCGCAGTGACAATGATAAAAAATTTGTTGATATTCCATAAATCAATGAGAGCTGGTATATAAAAGTAAATTGGTAATAATAAATTGACAAGATTGAGCTTCTTTTTTTTTTTTTTTTGCTTTGGGGATGGACGATTTGCACGATATCTCGTGTAGCTCGTTTTTCTCGCTGGAGGGAGAGAAGCAAAAGACTCGGTTCGCACAACCGTTTCTCATCTAATAATTCTCAGTGACGGGATGCAAGAGAGAGAGAGAGAGAGAGAGAGAGAGAGAGAGAGAGAGAGAGAGAGAGAGAGAGAGAGAGAGAGAGAGTGCGACAGGCAGAGAGGGTGAACGGAAATTACGGGATATCGGAGAAATAGTTATAGAATTTCCATCAGTTAAAAGCGTCCTCGTATCGGAGACATGGAAACTCGCTTGTCAGCTGACTCGTTTCAGCGAGAAAGCTCGTATAAAAAGATTTCCAATTTTATTTCTAATTTAAATTGTCGAATGTTTTTTTTATAATTTTTTAAATCTTGATATATTGCCAAAATAATCCTGTTCGTAATGTAAATTAAACACGTGTATTTAATTTAATGAAATTATCAAAATTTTCATGATAAATTTCATAGTAAATCTCGATCATTGATAAAAAAATTTGCTGCAAATAAAAATTAATTGCGTATATTTAATTATTTGATATTGGAGAGATTATTAATTTAATTTCACGCAATTTTCAGCTTTAAACAAAATTTGAAGAATGTTTTAACGCGTTTCAAAATTTCTAGATCTTTTTTTTTGGTTTGTTTTTAGATGACATGATTTTCTGACACTAATTTAATCTTGAAAGTACGAGATCGTAGCAATCATTAAAACAGAAGGGCGAACATTTGACTCGTCAGGGAGAACGTAAAAGTTTTGAATATAAGAGGGCAACGAAATGAACGTTAAATGTCGTCGCGACTCTCACAGGCTTTATTGCTGTCTGACCGAGCAACCCCGTGACTACTGCGACACCGGAAAAAAACGCTAGACCGAGCTCTGTCCCTCTAAATATATATATATATATAGCTAGCTCGGTTAGCGTGTATAAATATATATATATATATATATATATAGCTAGCTCAGTTATCGTGTATAAATATATATATATATATAGCTAGCTCGGTTAGCGTGTAAAAATATATATATATACACACAATGGAGTGTACCTCTGACTGTTTGACGACACACGACGACCGTCTTCTCTCGCTTTTAGCATGTAATACTCAAGTGCGATTCTCGTTTCATTCTCTCTGATGTCAAGATGTATAGCACTGCGGGAATAGCAGCGTAACTGAGAAACGAAAGAGCCGAGCCTTCCCCCGCCCCTCCACCTCCGTGTCCGAGCAGCAGAAGAGAAAACGAGCGGTTATAGTTTGTCTATATAGAGAAACACAAAACGTAAATGAATACGAGCTCCAGGCTATCCTGGCAAACGGAGGGCCAATTACAAAATTTTCCAACATTCATCATAGAGATTTTGAGATGCTTTGTTGAACGAGCAATAGATTGTAATTAATTAATAATGAAAATTTATCTTAAGTAAGATTAAAATTAATTATAAATATTAAAATTAATTATAAATATTAAAATTAATTTTAATCATTCAAATTAATTTTAAATAAAATTAAAATTGATTAAAAATATTTCCTTCGATGCTTCTATAATTAAACTGATATTAAATGTCGTCAGTTTGATATTTCTTCAATCAGAGAATATCCGAGTAATATCGGCCAACGCGTTTACAGTGATATAGCTAATGGGCCACCATTAAACGATTCGACATGAAATTATGGCGAGCACACGATTATGGCCGTAATTATCGCTATCGTGATTATCGCACAGATTTTCGAGAGACGGAGGCAGACAGGAAGTTAATGAAATTCCAGGCGAGCTTCATGCTATAATGTCGAAATTGAGGCAATTTCCATTCATGAAAATCGATCAAACGTAAATTAGCCAAGTTATCAGCAGATCATCGTATAGAGAAGTTTCCACATGAGAATTTATTTTAAACGAAAATATTCATTTGTTATTTTCTATCGGGACATTTTTTTCCGTCACAATTTGAGCGAATTAAATATTCCTGTTTTTTTTTTTTAGTTTTATTTATGTTAACCTTTGACATGAAAACATTGAAAAAGTATTCCTCTCATGGCAATGAGTGTAAAAAGTACCCAGTTGCAATTCATTTTAAATATCTCGGCTCCTAATAAAGCTAGCGAGATTTTTTATTTTTTTTTATTTTAAAGGTCAAACGAATTCTGCATAAAACGGTTGAATTACTATCCAAGGTCTCAGAAAAATACTAGTAGATGGGAGAACCATCTGCACGGTATTTACTACCTGCGCCAAGAGCGAGAAATTTTAATAGGGTGAAATTTTACACTCGTTGCATGTCAGAGGTTAAATGTTTTTTTTTTTTTTCTAAAATAGTAGAATAATTCAAAAACGATAATTGACCATTTGCAAAATTCAATTTCGAATGGCCAATTTACCATTTATGATTGTATACGACTTTACAATACTATCCAATGTATAAAGTATGTAAAATGTTTGAAGAAATTCTCACTTGTGTGTAATCAAGAATCGAAAAGTGATCTCCTTTGATATCAAAGAGCTGTGTGATACGCGATCAACCAAATTCTCTCATCGCAGCTAAACTGGCCAATTCGAGTTTCGCACACGTGAACTGATATTAATCGATAATATGAAAATTTATATTTAATTTATTCATTTCACTCAAATAATATTCTCTATTTTACTATATTTTATTGAAAATCATCTCATTCCTGTATCGATCTTTATATATACATATATATATGTATATATAAAGATCGATACAGGAATATATATATATATGTATATATCGTTGTCCTATTTTACTTCGTTATATTCGAGAGTGGATTTCCTGTTGAACGAGAATGTCGTTTGGAGATATGTATATATATATATATATATATGCAGCTCGACATTCGATTTATCTCTCGTCTCTTCGTACTGGATTGACACTTTTATCGATATAACATCCAGGAAAATTTCATTAAATATCTCACCATCTCTCCATCTCTTTTTAGCTCAGTGTTCACGAATAATAGCTTTAATTAACGTTACGAAACATTTTCTATTTTCCTCCAGTGGAGAGGAAATATTTTTTTTCATCTTCTTCTTTTAGTATGAAAAATGCATTATTTGCAGTCTTTTATCTCGCACAGCGGCCAAGTTGTAATAATGTAGGCAATGAATATTGCAGAATTCTCGTGTATATAGTGACATAATACATGAATTATATATAGAGGCTTCTCATACCTGTACATACGTGTATATATATATAGATATATGATATATAATTCATGTATTATGAGTTGGAGTTCGATATATATATATATATATATCGAACTCTCTGTTACTGGGAGATAAAGTGATTAGCGTGGAAACCGCTTCAATTTAGCTTCGCTCTCATTGTCACTGACAAATACGTACGAATTCAATAGACAATTAATCCAAATGCCGGATATTTCAAATTTCCATATTACATCAATTTGCCATTAAATTGTCACTATTGGCAAATTAAATATGAATTATATATGATAGAAAAATAAATATAAAAATTTCACACCGGACATGTAATGATTAAAATGATAATTAAAATTTTTTTTTTTCTCTCATTTCTTTCAGATATGACATTGATGAGCTACGCAATATTCACAATTGGATATTAGAATCGAACGAAATTTTAGCCTCATCTACGCGATTGATAATGTTTCACGATAATATAATTCGAATTTATGAAAAAAATATGAAAAATTTTACGATTACAATTTTTGTGGAAAAACTGACGAATCACAGACTCTCGTAGGTGTGAAAAAAAAAAAAAACAAAAATCAAAACTACGATGTTCTGAGAGAAAAAGAGACAGAGGGAGAAAAAAAAAGTGATAAAAAAAATATATATATATATATAGATCGAAGTGATGATTAGTGAGGGGACGACGAGGGTAAGGAAAATCGCGATTTCCAACTCGATCACGGATTTCCCGAGGAGAAATTGCAGCCGGAAACGAGGCAAACCTTCCGGATCTAATATCCTGTTGAAGATTCTCGTCAGCCTGTGCTTTATCACCAGTGCACGCTCGAATGTAATTCGTGGCTTCGATGAGCTCAAAGCTGCCGTTTATGCGGCAAGATCATGGCCCTCTTTTGGCCACTGTGACTTTGAGGACACGTGCGATTGGCTCTGGAATCATAGCGGTAAATTTATCAAGACAAATGCGAGCGAAACGAGCAATCGCCCATTTGGGCCATTCACCGATCCTGCTGGATCAAAAACTGGTAAAAATTGGCATTTCTATTTACATTTCTTTTTTTTTTTCATATAATTTTTTACAAATTTTTATTGGTAAAAAAAGATATTCAATATTTTTTTTCTTTTGCCAAAGTTTCTAAAATAGGATAAAAAAATCGAGATAAATGTAATTTTGAATTTTCGAATTCCTTCAGTAATTAAAATTATTTATTTGTATTTTTTTGTTTTAATTATTTGTAAAAATTTGTTTTTAATATTTAATTTTCATTTCAACAGGTCACTTTTTGTGGCTGAACGGTTCAGCCTCGGACAAAATATGGTCAAAAACAATATCACCAACCGGTGCACGTTGTCATCTCGAAGTAGCGTTGCATCAGGTTGAAATGAGAAATGGCACGATACAATTCATAATAGAATTCAACAATCATACGAGTTTGTTAGCATCCGATCGTTTTGGAAAAAATGATGCAAAGTCAGTATTATTCCTATAGAAAAGAAACAATAATTACTTTTATATTCTTCCTCGCATCAATTATTATTATTATTATTATTATTTTGTTTTGCAGATGGAACACGACACGTTTCAATTTGGGAATAATAAATCAACCGTACCGAATCGTTTTGGAATTTTGTGCACCTAATGAGAACTCCAGCATCGCTATCGATGACATTCGTCTGGTTGATTGTTTTCCAGGTAACCCAAAAGTCAAAAAGACAAAAATCATAATAATTTAATATAATATCGCAGCTGAGAATATTTTTATATTTTAAAAAAATTCTCCATGCTGAAACGTAAAAAAAAAATTGATAAATTAATTATATAAAATTTGTATAATTTATCGGAATATCGATGAAATTTTTTTAAATTCATTTACCTAGAATAGTGATAATTTTATATTCTCCATCTTTGATTTTATCTTGCAGAATCTCCGCCCCTTCACAGTACTAATTGCTCAGCTGGAATGTTTTATTGCAACAATGGCTCTTGTTTAGACAAGACACGTGTTTGTGACTTGACCAAGGATTGTGCAGAAGGCGAGGACGAAATAGCAGAATGCGGTGAGATGAATTTGAAAAAAAAAAAATCTCAAATTACATTAAATCGTCAACCAGTTTGCCATTTTTTATCATTTTTTTTTTTTTTTTAGACAAAGTTCCGGAAACGGCAAGATGTAATTTTGAGCGTGGCTGGTGTGGTTGGCACAACGTGCCAGGGAGACCATTAAATTGGAAATTAAATCAGGGCTCAACACCATCAGAGAATACAGGACCGAGTTACGATCATACTTATCGCAATGAGACTGGTAAAAATGATTTTTAATTCATAATTTCAATGAAATTTGATCAATATCATCCATCAATTTGATGAAATTTCTTTTTTTTTTTTATCAGGAATATATGCATTTATCGAATTACCGAGAACGGCCATATATGGAAATCGTGGTACGATTGACAGTCCAATATTTAATCCGACTCCTCCGTACAGTAGCGATCCAAAGAGTCCCTACTACAAATCGTGTCAGGTAATTATTTTTTTTCCTTTCTTTTTTTAGCTTCATTATTAAAAAATGATGATTTCCTGATTGATGATTTTTTTTTTTCAACGGTTTAGGTACGTTTTTTTTATCATCAATATGGCGGAAACAGTAATTCATTGGGCCTTTATTTGGTCCAAGTAAAGCCACATCAGAATCAAACAGAAAGATTGTGGTATGCGAGTGGAAATAACGGAAATGCCTGGTACAATCAGGCAGTTCCACTTCCGGATATCAGATATCGGTAATTTTTCATCCTTGATATCTCCTCGACTATAATAAAAATAATACAAATAATTTTATCAATGTTCTCTCTGTTTTTTTTTTTTTTGTTTGCTCAGATACTTTTTGGAATTCGAAGGCAGCAAAGGTTACAATGCCAAGTCTGACATAGCAATTGACGATTTTTCACTGAGTCCCGAGTGTTTTGGAATCGGTTAGAAATCCAATATTAAGAAAGAAAAAAAAAGGATAAGATTGAATTTTTTTCATATTTTTGTAATAAATTGTCGATATTTTTTTTTTTCCAGGTGTTCCTCGGGATATTGTTGGTGATTTTAATTACTACAGTCCGGTAATTGGATCGGAACGACCATCGGAGCAGCATGTAGATTTTGTCAATGAAACCGGTGAGAAAATTCATTAAAAAAAAAAAAAACTATTTTTTTTTCTGTAAAAAAAAAATTAAAATCTCATTAAATTGTAATATAAATGTTAAATCGGCAATTTTTTTACAGTCGTGAAAATTACGACTTGCGGTGCAACCGGTCGAATGGGCCCAACTTCTGAGCAATGCTCACGTGAATACAATCAATCGGATTCGGAGCTTATGCGACCAATTTCGTCAACAGCTCCAATATCCTCGGATGATGTTACACCGATCATTAATTTGAATGGTACTCAACGTTGGTCAGCACCACGTGGTGGTTATTATACGTAAGTTTTTAATCTCCCAGGCTCAGGATAAAAAAATAAATAAATTCTCATTATCAATTATTTTTTTTTACATCCCTCAAAGCGAAACATTATGAATATTTTATCATCGGATTAAAAATCTTTTAAACTGCTCAATGAAATTATACAAAATTTGCACGATATTCTCAGAGTATTCATATCTCTCTTGGAGAATTTTTTCAATTTTTTTTTCTTCCCAAAATGGACAAATTTGGATTATTATTTTTACCCTATAAAATTAAAATAAATAAAATTACTTTTACCCTAAAAAATCTTCAATATGTATTAAAAAAAAAATAAACAAAATTCTCCTTTAGTTTGATTGGCTTCGGAGCACGAGGTGGACGAGGCTCAGGTGGAATGGGAAGTACATTGGGTGCCCTAGTTCGCGGTGTCATAGAATTGGAAAAGGGCGAGGCACTTTATTTTTTGATCGGTCAACCGGGAATCGACGCTTGTCCAAAAAGTCTTGGCTTGCGAAAAAATCATTGCCAGCAATCGAATCAAACGAGCATAAGTTCAAGTGCATCGGGTTACATGTCGTTGGTTCACCAGGTCAAGAATATCAAATGGAACGACGGTGGTGGAGGTGGCGGAGGTGCCACATACATATTTGCTGTAAAATCTCAATCGTTATACTTAAATTTTTTTAAAAGTCATTCTCCTTTAATTAACTTATAATAATAATAATAATTATTATTATTATTATTATTTTTAACGACTCGCAGATAAATGCTTCTGGGCATTATCGACCAGTGCTTGTAGCAGCTGGTGGAGGTGGATTGGGAATGGGAAAATTTGTTAACGATGGTGCCCAGCATGGACGTGGTCGTCTGGTCGGCACACCCATCGGAGCTGGAATTACATCTCGCACCGATGCGGGTAAGACTAAATAAATAAATAAACAAATAAATTAAATTAAATTCTATTTGGCGAATAATTCCACTTTTCTAAATCTTGCTTATGAGTTTGGAATAACGCTCGTTAATTCATTTCGTGATTAGACTTCGCGTCATTCTAACTTTTTAGGGTAAAAATTAATTATGAATAATTGGAGAAAAAAAATTGATTGAGCATTTTTCTTTAAGGTGGAGGTGGCGGTGGCTGGAACGATTCATCGTACAATGAATTAGCAAAAGGCTCACCGGGCTTGCCATTGCTGAAGGGTGGTCTTGGTGGAACGGGATGCAGCAAAAACGAACAGGGTCCAGGAGACGGAGGTTTTGGTGGCGGAGGAGGTGGCTGTCTTACTGGCGGTGGCGGAGGAGGATTTATCGGTAAATTTTTTAAATAAATTTATCATTTTTTCATCCATCTCTCGAAAATTTCGTAAAAATTCTATGAATTTGTGATTAGAATTTTTTGTACAACTCATTAAAGGTAATAAAAAAAAATTCATAGCTTGAAAATTTCGAGTGTTAATAATTAATTAAAATATAAATTTTTTAGCGCGATAATTTGAATTTTTCGTACTGATTTTTTTTTTTTTAAATCCATGATAATAATTATATGTTAAATATCCAAGAATAAAGAATCGTCAACAAAGCTGTATAACCAAAATTTGTTTTTCCACACACAATTTTTTTCATTTAAACGTAATTTTTGTTTTTTTTTTTTTTTTTTTAATTCAAATAATGAAGGAGGCAATACGGGACATCGTGAATCTGGAAATGGGGAAGGAGGATATTCCTACGTCTCGCCAGAGCTGTTGCACATAAATTTCCGTACTGGTGCCAATCAAGGACCCGGCCAGGTCTCGATAATACCGGATATAAGCGGTTGCGGCTGTGATTTCCGGTGCGTCGCTCTCGATCATCATCTCAGCGAGACAAAATGTTTGTGTCCGCCTGGCTGGCAATTGGGAAATGATTCACGATCTTGTCTAGGTAATTGATTAAATTTAAAAAAAATTATCAAAATTCTTATCGAATTTTTTAAAATTTCGATAAAGTTTTTTGTTATTTAAAAAATTAAAGATAAACGGAGCATTTTGTTTTTTTTTTTCAGTCGCTGATGAGTCAAATGTCGCACATCAGACTTTTATGATTGTACTGATAGTCGGAAGTATTATTTTACTCTTGTGTCTGTCAGCTCTGTGCGTATTGCTCTGTGAGTATATTTGAGCTACCGGAAGTCTCGTTGAATTATCAACGAGTTGAGTTAAATCTCAGCAACGTTGTCCAGCGGGGCTAATTGAGTGAATAATTTATTTATTTATCATCAGATAATCGATATCAGAATCGGAAAGAGCTGTTAAAACGGCGCCAGGTTATGTTTGGGAATAGCACCGAGCTAACACCTTTGCCCGGTGTATCAGGAGGTTTTATGTCGGAATTTAATCCAAATTACGAATTTGCTGGAAAATTATACAGCATTAAAGATCTGCCTCAGATACCACGTGACAGTATTTCATTTGTCAAGTTAGTATTTTCAATTTCTCTGCTATATTTTATAACGAAAAAAAACCCAAACCCAAACTTTTCTTTTAATTTCGTGTAAGCACATTTTTTTTTTTCTAATTCCTCCATCAAATAACTTTTTTTTTTTTTCAAGGTTCCATTTCATTGGAATTTTTTCCAGATTTTTTATCTCATTGCAATGTGCAGTCTCATCTAATCTTTCGTTTCGAATTTGTAATAAAAAAAAAAAAAACCTCATCAATGGTACAAAAAAAAATGATTCTCTTTCAGACCACTTGGGCAAGGCGCATTCGGCGAGGTATTCCAGGGTGTTTACAAATACAGAAGGGGAGAGGAACATCCGGTTGCAGTTAAAACTTTGCCGTCAGCCTCGACCCAACAAGCTGTCGCTGACTTTATGATGGAAGCTCTCATAATGAGCAAATTCAATCATCCCAATATAGTTTTATTTATCGGCATATCATTTGACAAACAGCCGCGATACATAATACTGGAATTGCTCGCTGGTGGTGATTTGAAGAATTTTTTGCGCGAGGAGAGGCCGAGACCGGTAAAATTACCAAAATTTCCAATAAATAAATTGCGCGTCAATGTAAATTTTTCTACATATACATATTTGTGACGCATAAAATATAATTTAAAATTTGAAAAAATTCAATTTTTTCAATAATTTTAATCATTCGTTTTGGATGATTTTCGAGTTTAAAAAAAAAAAAAGTTAAACATTTTTTTTTTCAAATATATATTCAAAGTAAATATAAATTTCAAGGAACTCCCTACGAGTCTGACGATGCTCGATCTCGTAATGTGCGCTCATGACGTGGCCAAAGGTTGCAAATATATGGAAAATGAGCGTTTCATACATCGTGACATAGCAGCGAGAAATTGTCTTTTGACCTGCAAGGGTCCCGGAAGAGTTGTTAAAATAGCCGATTTTGGAATGGCTCGAGACATTTACAGAAGTGATTATTACAAAAAGGGTGGAAAAGCTATGCTTCCGGTAAAATGGATGCCACCTGAGAGTTTTCTCGATGGTATATTTACTACCAAGACGGACGTTTGGTGAGTAAAAATCAAACTCAAAAATAATATTAAAAAATTTTTTTTTTTAGATCAGCAAATGAAATTTTTGTCATGATTTTTTTTTTTTTTTTTTTCAGGGCTTTCGGTGTTCTATTATGGGAAATAATGTCATTCGGTTACATGCCATATACCGGATGTGCAAATCGAGAAGTTATGTCGATGGTAACGACCGGTGGACGTTTGGAAAGGCCAGCAGGTTGTCCCGATCCAATTTATGGATTAATGACAAGATGTTGGCATCCATCGCCAAACGAGAGACCGAGCTTTGCCACGATACTTGAGAGAATAGGATACTGTTTGCAGGTTCGAGTCAAAAATTTACAATCAACAAAAATGTTTATCCTCGATTTTCATCATATCGAGTTTGACCTTTAACCCCTGCCATCTTTTCTATTTCAGGATCCGGATGTCATAAATCATCCTATGCCAAATTACGATATTTTACCCCCCTCCGAGAGAGAAATACCGATAATGAGACCGGATCCGGAAACTGAATGCATCAATGTACATCCTGATGTGAGTAAACGAATAAATTCAACGAGATATAATCAAAATTTTAAGAAAAATCGAAATGTCGATTTGGAAAGACTTTTTTTTTTAAATTCATTTCCTTTATAATTGCCCAACTATTACTATCGTACTAAAATATAAAAGAAATGCCTGCTGTCAAGCTTAGGAAAGCAAAAAAAGAAAAGGAAGAAAAGATATAAAATACGAGATGAATTAAGAGGATTACTTTTTTTTTTCCCATGATTTCTCGAATGCAGCTGGACGGTTGTGGTTACATGCAGCCACGAGCTGTTCCCTGGTCATCGGGCTATCGAATGGGTCCTGTGCCAGGTATCGTTTATGCCTCGTTGAGACACTGCGACGAGCGTGACGGTGAAAATGTCCAAGAGACGACACTGATGGAGCCAAAGCAGCACGAGGACGAGTCGGAGAATATGCTGAAGATACTCGGATCGATCAATAATTCGCCAAACATCTGTCGAAATGAGGTAAAATTTTTTTATTCATACGAGAAAGTACAAAAAATATAATTTTGAAATATTCTTAAGAATTTTTTTATCTTTTTTTTTTTACACAGGGAACGCGCAACGAAAATTCCACAAAGAATGACAATGCGAAAAATTATTCTGAAGAATTTATGGATATCGAGGGTAACAATGTTGAATCGAGAAATATTAATTCACGAGATTGCTGCATCGACACTCGTAATATGACAAATGGAAATGGCGAGAGTACAACAACGACAGACACAAATTCGGAATGTTTGGCAATAGCATCGTCAACATCACCACCAGATGCTGTTGTCTCATCACCAAATACACGAATATCCTCGCCCAATCACGTGATAATCGCTAATAGCAATTCCAATAATATTAATGGAATGATAAGAAAAAGTGCGCTAAAAGCAGCTCTGAGTCTTGACCCAAGCGCGCTTTATCGTGGAACGATACCTTATGAAAAAATTGCTTTCTCTACACCTCCGCCACGTCTGAGCAATCCTGGCAGTATGGAACTGCGAAAGGTGAGATGAAAAAACAAAAAAAAAAAAAACAAATTATTATATTCACTTTTGAACACGGTGGCGATTTTTTTTTTTTTTTTTTTGGAAAATTCGCTTCAAGGCAAATAAATTTTATGTTTCATATGAAATATTTTGACTTGGAAGAGAATTCACCAACAGAAGGCAAGAAATATATACGCAAAAATATGTGACAAATACACGCGTAATATATTGAAAATATTCATATGATTTTTCATGAAAATCATATTTAAAAAAAAATTATAAACTTCAAATATATTTTTAATATATGTACCAAATATATTTCAAGTATATTATTTTTTTTACGATTTTTATATTTACCATATTTTACGTATCAATTATTTATAGCTGTCCAAGCGAAAAATTGATCAATTGATAAAATTTTGAAAAATTTAATTTGTCAACATTGAAAAAAGAAAAAAATCTTTCGAGGCACATTTTGAATTGCAAAAAAAAAAAAAAAAAAAAAACAGGCAATATGAATTTTCAACGTTTTGTTCTACGTGTAAATATTTTTTACGTCCCTTTTACGAGCGGAGAATCCAAAATGGAAATAAATGGATAAAGAATTTTTTGACCTGATCGATTAAGGACTCGCTTGGTCACGAATTGCCAAGAGAGGAGGAATGCTCCTGCTGAGACGAGTTGACAGGGGACTGACACGAATCATTGGCATATGACTCGTCCCCTGATTGTCAGGAGTGCATTAAAGAGAGAAGAACATTGCAACGATCAGTCACAATGCCATCGATTATCATGCTGGACATAGATAGACGAAGCAGTCTTCAGCAACGCTCACAAAACTCTTCGGACGAGACACTCATTTGATTGTGTTCTTCAACAGGGAGTATTTCATAGTGTGGCTTGAAGGGTTGTTTTTTTTTTTTTCGTTTTTTTAACGAAAAAATAAAGAACGAAAAAAAAAAACAGCGCCGTCATCCCAAATACATAATAATAATAATAAGAATAATAATAATAATAAGTCGTTTACGATCGAGGGGTAAAAAAAAGTGATCGATGTTCCAATCGGTGCTGCACTGGGCACCGGACAAAGGAGCCGAATAATTGTTTTTTTTTTTTTTTTTTTTCTTACCCAGAGCTTATTATCGAGTGAGAATATGGTGAAAAAAAAAACAAATAATAATAATAATTGAGATTACGTAACGATGTAATAGTTCGTGAGATTTTTTCAGCTGAACGTTTACAAGATCCGTAGATGTTTGAATGATGAAAACAAAAAACAAAAAAAAAAAAAATAGGAGAGAAATAATTTATTATTCAGACAATTTATTATTCAGTAGGACATTTTGAGCTTTAATTTTTGTTTTTCATTAAAAAAATTTAAAAAATAAAAATAAACAGGGAATTTTAATGCTCCTCGAATGATTTATCGATTGATCATTAATTTCGCATAATTTATGAAACACGAAAGAGATTATTCTCTCATTTGCGGATTTTGAACGAAAAATATATCTATTTTGTAAGCTGCAAAAAGCTGTCCGATTAATATTTATTGAGATTAACGTGGAGTGAGTGCACAACGAGAGTTAGCGGCTGAAAATTCTCAGTCCTGACGATATTATAGACGAAAAATATTTAAAACGTGAAAAAAAGAAAGAAAAAAATTGCATTACCGAGATAAACAAAAGCTACAAGTGTCGGATTTGGTCGAGTTGATCTCGATAGCTCAAAAAAATTTCTTCACTCTGTAGTTTCTCGATACGAAAAATCATTTAAACAGCAAAAAGAGAAATATATATATAGATATATACATATATAAATATATACTTCTCTTTATGCGATTCGTTTTAGCTTATTGCTGTGTAGTCACAGATACATGTAGCCAAAAAATTTGCTGTTATAGTCTGTTTAGATCGAGGCAAGAAAAAAAAAAGCACAAAACGTGTAATATTGAAAATTGTGTGAGCTCGCCGTTAGTGTTATAATTGTAAGAATGAGTGAAGCAATTTACTCGCGTCGAAACATAAAAAAAAAAAAAAAAACAAGCAATCGTACATTCGCTTGTTTCGTAAAAAAAAAAAAAAAAAAAAAAAGTGGAAAAAACCTCAACATACAACTTTTTAGAATTAATTATTCACGTTCGAATTTGCATATATCGCAATTGAAACTTGTGAGAAATTTTGTTTGCTTTATCTGAGGAAAAATCATTGTTATTTTTATTTTTCCGAGACATAAGAAAAATCGAATAATTTAGTGTGCCAAAAAATTTGAATTCGTTTCACGTTGACGATTTTTTGCCCGTCATCCAGGGTGAGTGTCTCGTTAATTCTCGTAATTCAGTGAAAATGTAAATGAAATTTTTGCTCGATCGACGATATATAATTTATACGAGTATGTTGGCTAGGATCAAAGGGTTTTGCTTTGGGTGATAAATATTTCGGGTCTTTTTAGTTAGAGCCAACAAATTAAATAGACTTCAAGGAAATTTAATGGAAGGATTTTTTTTTTTTTTTGGTACGACGCCAACGAAGATTTGTGAAGAGAAAACGAACATTTAGTTCGCAATTCCAGCTAATTCGTCTTATAGATAAATATTTGGGAGTTTTGAGAAACGTTTGAAAATGCAATCTCATGATTTTACGAACTCGATGGGTAATAGACGACCCGCGTATGCATAGATTTATGTATACTTTGATAGTCGAATAGAAATATTTTTCACAAAACTTTTGCCAATTATTATTATTATTATTATTATTATTGCAAGAAAAAGCTAGACAGACTGCAGAAAGTGATTGTAAAATGCATGAAAAATATTATAAACATAAGTCAGTAAGAATTTCACACAAACAGGCTATATTTTGCGAGTAAAAAGACGATAGAAACGATGATATGAAAATTTTAAGAAAAGAATAATCGTTTGATATTATTTTCTAAAAAAAATAATTTTATTTTGTTTAATTATTCAATTCTTTTCATAATTATTTTGCTGTTAAATAATTTTTATGATTACCGATTGGAATCTTTTTCGTTTCTTTTTCAACTATCGAAGTTTCATCTCCGTTTCTGTTGTCGCCTCCAAAAAGTGGAGCAGCCCCGAGAGGCTTTTCACACAAACGATCTTGAAACACAAATTTAGGTCGGATAAACCGAGGGAGGCCGAATCACCTGATCTTGGCATACTTTCTTTAAAATCCCACAGAGTTTATAATGTGCAATCGATTGTGTGCGAAAAAAAACAAAACAAACAAAAACAAGTACATAAGAGCACGAGCCACGAATAATGTGTTACATAATTTTTTTTTATTACGATAAATTGCTCAATAAATAATACATATGTATATATTTTTTTGTCAATGCGCCCTTTTAACAGCGAATAATAGTATGAAAAATTTGTTATCAAAGTATGACTCGATCCCCGTGTGCTTGGCACAGAAAGTAGATTTTTTTTCTGCTTCTTGTATGATTTTTTAACGTAAATAAGTCACGATATTTTTTATTTATTTATTTTTAAATTATGCAAATATTGTCGATAAGCAATTCTGTGATGTTGAGTTTTCAAATACGTATATATAGTTAATATTGACTGGTGACCATTAAAATTGGAAACAAATAGAGCGAGTTCTCAATTAAAAATGTTTGTATTTTAATGGCCACCAGAATTTATATATATATATACGTACTATTTTGCCTAGTTAATTACACAAACTTGATATGTAATCAACTGATAACGATGAACGAGGCTTGTCAATGATTTTTATATTTTCGTTATAGCTCAAATTATTTTATCGGTCGAAATTATTCGAAATGTTAATTAAATATTTCACCGAATACTCGATCGGGGCCAAGGACGCAGGATAATATTTCGAGAGTGCTAAAGGAGTGCCGAATCCACCGCGTAAATAATGAGAACGTTACCTTATAAGCGAATATATGTAAAAAAAAGAAGCATTGAAAATGGTTATATTAATATTTTGTTGTTGACTTTGATAATTTATGTATCATGTTAAAACTAAAATTTTGCAGCATAATTGAATTATTGTTTGATGAAAAAAAAAAAAAAAAAAACAATTGCAATGATGTGCGAAAAAAAAAAAAAATTCAATGAATTTATCAGGCATTTTGAACGTTAGCCAAATTTAATAACCCGTTGATTGTATTGATTATTAGTTTGCTGCAAGCTTTGTGCAAAAAAAAAATACTCTACAAGATTTTACGAAATGTACATAAAAAGGAAAACTCAAGTTAATTTTTGCTCTTCGAAAATACATCGATGCCAGGAACCGAGTAATTGAAAAAAAAAAAAAAAAAAATTGTTTAAATCGCATTCACGAAAGCAAAAGTGTAAGACCCTTTTTTCGATTCTGGAAGACTCGAGGATCCAATTTTACCAATGAAAAAGAATATTGAAAATAAAGCTCGGGCCTAAAATAATGAAAAAAAAAAAAAAAAAAAAAAACAAACGTACATTTGCGAAATGAAAATTCAAGCTCGAATGTCTCATCTAGCTCGTGTGCTAAAATGCGAGAAATTTATCGTCTAAAATTTAACGGATAACGATTGTACGAAAACATATTCTAGTCTAATTGCCAAAGAAACAAAAAATAAAGATCCTCAAATTTTGTAAGATTATCATTGCAACACGGTGAAAAAAAAAAAAACAAAAATAATAAAAAATGACGAGAAAAATGAGGATACAAAAAAAAAACAGGTATTAGGTGGCATCGACACGCTACCGAGCATTTGCTACGTGTAATTTGTACATAAACAAACAAACGAAAAATTAAAATAACGAAAAAAAACCCCGCGATGATATTCACAAGTAAAAAAAAAAAGAAGAAAAATAAGAGAAAATGTGTACTGGTGTACCCAAAAAATATATATGTCGTAGAATGACTCCTGATTGATGAATAATAGAATAATAGGAATTAAGAGTATAATATACGTAAAAATATACATATTTATATAAGATATTATGTACAGTGACCATATAATATATTAACATATATATATATATATATATATCTTCTCCGAATTTATTTAAAAATGATAATTAGTAATTTCTTCCACGAGTGGTAAAACTTACCACGATACATGAGAAAAATCTCTCCTAATATACAAACAAAAAAAATAATTTATCCCACAAATAACAAACTTTTTCGTTATTTTGCGTTGACGTAAAAAAAAAAATAAAAAAATTCAACGACAAGAAACCTCGACACTAATTCCTAATAGATTTAAAAGAAAAAAAAAAGTGTTAGAATGATCACCGACGAATACTCGAGAGCCTGGTATGAGTCTTTTTTATTTTTATTATAATAAAATATTTTACTAAAATGTAGCTGATTGGTACCAACTATTAATATGCGAAATTATATATGAACTAATGAAAAATAAATGAATAAAAATACATGTATGTATGTATATATGTATATAAATAAATATATAAATATATACATACATATGGCAAATAAAAAAAAAAATCGTGAATAAAATTGAGAGCAAAATTCGTAAATTTTTTAACATTATCCTCTTTTTTTCGTCGTAATTTACGATTTAGTTTATACTGATTTCAAAATCAAAGGTAAATCTTTGTTCTGGTCATTAATAGAGATAATTAAGCGTGCACCTGTTCGTCGATCTCCCACTCTAACGTTACAATGATGACCAACGAAAATTGAAGAGCCTCGTATAAGTTATTATTAAATTTATTTTTATCATAATAAAATATTTTACTAATGCAGCTTGCTATCAATTATTATTATGGGAGAAAATAAAAAATTAATAAAAAGTTTTTAAAAAATCACGAATAAATTTGAGAGGAAAAATTGTGAATTTTTTTAATTTTCTCATTTTTTCATTTACTAAATAAGAATTTACGATTTAGCGTGTGCTGATTCGATAAAATTAAAATCTTTGGCCGTTAATAGAGATAATTAGACGAGCATCTGTTATAAAGAGACGACTCTCTCCCACCGTCGCCACCACCACTCGGTCAAAAGAGACAATATAAGAAATAGTGCAGCATAAAATTATTTACCCTCGCTAACTCGGCTAAATATATTTAAGACGATTTAAAGGATCCAAACGAGACTAGTCGCGAATTGTCTGTCGGGCTTTGAACTACAAAAAATCTTCGCGACAATTTGAATTTTTTTATTCAGGAGCAAAAATTTTTTCTCACCTGGATCAATTTTTTTGTTTTCCTTTTTTTCAATAGTGATAAAATAATTTTAATTATCAGTGAAATTATAACGAAATGCCAAATTATTCGTATTTCTACGTCAGAGCAGTCAGCGGGGATGATGGAAAAGTCAAGACTCAAAAATTTTTCAAAGGGTAAGAGTCGATTTTGGTGTTAAAGAGAAAAAAAAAATGTGCAGTTGGAAAAGCTGATAAAAGTTGAAGAATGTAAAAAAAAAAAGTTTTCTTTTTTCAAATAGTGATAAATTGTTTCTTGCTATTTTATTTGGATGTTTTTAAATTTATGGTGGAATTTTGAGGGTACGTGAGTGTGTTTCAAAGTGAATTATTGTGTCTGTAAGGGATCCGGGATTGCTGGGTGTGCAAAAAGATTTCTGGTCGACCCACGGTCGGTACAAACTTCTCACGAGACCTCTGAGAGGTGGACTTTCAGGCTCCGGGGATGTTTATAATCCTGCTAATGTTCTCTTCAAGGTAATTAATATAAAAAATCCTTTTTTTTTAAATATACTTTTTCCGAAATTATGAAAAAAAAATAATCAAAAAAGAAGATTGTTTTTTTTTGTTCTAATGTGACCGTTAAAATTGTGCAATTTCGAAATTTGTGAACTAGCCAAAAGTTGAAGATCTCAGATAAATGCAATAATGTAGGACGATCTTACATTTTAGAATATGCAAATGCGCTAATGCACGTATGAGAAACGAGATTCGTGGTAGACGTGACGGTGAGGATTTTTTTTATTTTATTTTTCTCAAGTCCCGTTGGAAAATTGCCAAAAATTGAGCCCGGGTGGGTCTAAGAAACATAATATTTTTAGTTTTGAGCTATATATTACCAATCGGAAGTTTTAATGTCTGCTTTGTTGTTGTTTGAGCTCTCATACGAGACTCGATCTTTAATGCACGTTTTCAATGGCGCATGTGCATGCATTAAAAGTCCCTCGAAATAGATTTTACGATAACACGAAAAGCTCCTGGATTTCAATAACTTTGCTGGGTAAATTTTTGCGAATTAAATTTATGGGGTAGAAAATTGTACGAAAAATTGAATAACTCTCTTCAGATGGTAAATTTGGAATTAAAATTTGATAAATTTTTGCTAATTGAATTTATTCTGTAGAAAATCGTTTAGAAAAAATTGAATAACTCTTTTCAGATGGTAAATCGGAAAACTCGTAAAACTCTTTTCAGGTGATAATTATCGAATTTATATTTCAAACTTTTGAGATTTTTTTTTCTAAAAGTTTACGCGCAAATATTTGTAATTAAAAAAAAAAAATGAAAATACTAACAGACTGAATCTGAATGACTGAATAGAAAAAAAAAAAAAAATGAGAGCATTGAACGCAACATCACGTGGGAATTCCCCGAGAAAAAAGGGAGTTGGAATTCTTTGGAGAGCACGTTCACGCATTAGGAGCACATGTGAAACAGCAAAATAAAAAAGAACTCTGCCTATTCTAATTCTGTCCTGGTACAGTCAGAGAGAAGCATTTTTTTGTTAAACCTCCCAAATCATTTTTTGTCAACTCAACCAATATACATTTTTCAAAAAAAATACTGAATTTAAAATCGACCAAAAATCCTAACAAACTTATGTTAAAATTATGCATATTCCATTGCACTTGGGAGAGAATAATTTGAATCATTGAATTATTTGAATGATAATAAAAGATGAAAAAAAAAAATTGTTGTTTGGCAATCTCAAAAAAAAGTAACCAAGAGTAATAATTAATTATTCAAGAGAGTGATTGATTGATTAATTAATGAATTAATAATTTCTGAGACTTCTCGATCATTTAATTTGATGGAAAATCGAAATTTGATGAAATTTCATTTTCAAAAAAATCGTCTTAGACAAACAAATAGGCGGTTAATTTACTCTCAAAATTGACTTACCTTCGATCATCGTTCCAGGGGTAAAGCGATTTGTTTGGGCATCTCAATTCCCGTCTGAGTCAGCTCACAAGAAACCGGCGCGCTTTTTTTATTTCTTCTCATCCATTTGCCTTCCGCGTGGTGGTAAAAGAGCGTGACGGCGCTGGATTCGATATGTCGTGTCTCTATGCCGGCAGTAGGCGTATGGCCGTTGGCCCTAACGTATCATCGTGAATATTTATTCTCGCACGAAAAAAAAAAAAAAAAAAAAAAAAAACAAATTCTTCAGCACTTTTATCCTGCACAAAAAAGAAAAAAATTATCTCATAAAAATTACAATTCCATTGATTGAAAATTAACGTGTAAAAGTGGGACCAACATTGTTGAATTTTAGTGCCATTGTGAGTTTTGAAATACGTGAAATATTAATATTATTTTATAGTGAAAAAATTATTTTTTTCACAAAAATTAAATAATTTTGAGAGACGTAAAAAAGATCTTTTGTCACAAAGTTTCTATTTATAGAAACAAAAACTCGACCTCTATTTCCTCCTGTTCCACGAACTCGCCTATATATATATATACATATCTTTATGTATTTTTTCATTACGGTAAAATGATTCATCCGAATCGTGAGACAAATTTCGTTGCAATATTTACAAAAATTAGTACAAAAAGAGACCCGTTGAAGCTTCAACAGTTTTATGACATTCGCGGAATCTTATCGCAGCCGTGCAATTTAATAGGTTTCGAGTAGAGAAGTTTATGAGCCATATGCAATTTTTCAAAGTTATAAACTTTGCAAACAAATGACCTAAAATTTGCTTGAATAATTTTTGTTTATTAAAAAAAAAAAATTAAGAGCTGGATCAATTTTTGTATGATAGAAAAAAAAAAGACCCCACCCTCTGAATTCGGAATAAATGGCAGAGTGGCGCATTTCAACTTCCGGATCAATATTATGAGCCAGCTGCAATTTTTCAGAGTGATAAAATTTGCAAAAAAATGACCTAAAATTTGCTTGAATAATTTTTTTTTATTAAAAAAAAAAAATTAAGAGCGGGATCAATTTTTGTATGATAGAAAAAAAAAAGACCCCACCCTCTGAATTCGGAATAAATGGCAAAGTGGCGCATTTCAACTTCCGGATCAATAAACGTCGCGCGACACACGTGTGCGATCTAACCTAAACGTCTCGTATTTTCTCGTGCAAATATCCGAACGAAAATATTATTGAGATTTTAATTAAAAGTTCAGGGTCTCTGATTTCAAATTTTGCGGGACATTTAGCGATCTGGAAGTTGCCAGAGCGATTATAAAAACAAAAATGAACGTCTTGATTTTTTTTGGCTCAACGATTTTTGGCCTTCGTGAAAAACGAAATTAAAAAAATAATTTTTTACTTGGATTTAAAAAAATGTTTCTTTTTCAAGCTCTTCATTTTTAAATGCATTTTCATAGCTCTCATAATCCTTAAAAAAAAAAAAAAAAAAAAAAAAAAAATCTTCAAGCTCGAAAAAAAGGTCCCGAAAGAATTTTCAAGTGCAAAAAAATTAAACGTGTTGCAGCCTCGTATCTGGCAAATATAGTAGAATCGCACCAATTGATCTCGTAACTCGAGGAACAGGAAGGAATTATAGACGCGTGAGAAAATATAATTTGTGACAACTGCGCAATCGTAAAATTATTATTATTTTTTTTCCTCGTCTCTATAGTGTAAAAGAAAATAAATAAAAGACATTTTATTGCGACAGTGTTGAACGGGAGATTAAAAAAAAAAAAAAAATGAAGCAAAACATTAATTATGGATGGAACATGAGCGTCGTGAGCGAGCCGGAATTCGTGCGAAAGGAATCAAAGCGAGTTGAAGTGAGTATTTTTTTTTTAAATGGTTGAAAAAAAAAGGATGAAAGGAAAACAAAAATTCAGACTGAAAACGGCCTCGAAATGAGCGGGCAAAATGTTTCGAGCAAGGTTTGTGGCCTTGCGAGGAAACGAATCGGTATGCAACGCGCTAAACGCCTTTAATATATATATATATATGTCTGCAGTACTTGCAACGTATTAAAAGCGCGCTTGGGTATTCATGAATTGTCGTACCAGGCTCGCCAATTTGCGGGCAAAACGTGCACCTGTACGATATATGTGCACCGGTAAAAGGCACGTTGAGGACTCGTTGATAACAAGGCTGGTCGCCGTTCACTGAAAAAAAAAAATATTGTAACGAAATAATTATTATCATTATTATCATATATTGTAATTTTGAATTGTTGATTTTTCATTAATCATGTCAAAAAAATCATTCGAATTGTAAAGTCGATGCTGAGTTTTATATTGCAATTTTATTTACTGCGATGAGAATTCTCAAGAAAAAAGTGCAACGATACTATATTGCATGCATCTTTGCGCATCTAGATATATATATATATATATGTAGCTATTTAGTTTCCAATCGACTGATTGCGGTCGGTCAATTTCCGCGTCTCGTAAAAGAGAATGCAATTTTCTTGCGTAACATGTACCATTTACGATAACGCTTCTCGACCGGTTATTGTGAGTAAGTAAAAAGATTTGAATTGAGAGACGGAAGAGCTGCTGTTTATTGAACGCGCGATTATATCGAGTGAGCGTGCGGGGTCGACTTGGGTGATATTTGTTTACGTTTATTATCTGACATAACCCGAATTAGTCGAGGCCATGGTCGAAGCCGATCCGCGAATATAGCGTTACTATACAACACCAACGTGAAATATGAACTTTTGTATATATACAAAATAGCTATAATGATAATAAATAATAGAAGAATGTGATATGGCAATAGAAGACGACTTACAAGAATGAAACTCGAACGCATGGTTTGTGTACTGTCATTAATGATGGGAAGGAACGGATTGTTGGCTGGGATTCATCGCGTCGAAATAAATGATTTTGTAAACAAGATTTATAAACAAGCCATAAATTGAAGAGGCACGATAGAGCGAAAAATAAAAGAAAACAGTGCGAGTGAGAACAAAATACGTAACTCCTAATACGACCGAACGGTATGGCGTCCGAAACGCGACTGATGGCTCAGCTCACGGGTGCGCGCGCCGGCTACCGGCTGGCCGGCGCCACTCGCGACGCCTTGCGGCCGACGTCACGACTAAGGTGCGCGCGCACTATATATATAGATATATAGATATATATAGATATTTAGATATACATATATATATATATACGAGTGTGCGGAAAACAAGCTGATATCGCTAATTATTGATAAACGCACATCTATTCATATTAGGGTTACTTTAAAACTCTACGTACATATATACGAAAAAATGTGTAATGTAACAAAGTACCTATATCATGATTTTATCGCTCCCTCCAGCTAAAAATCAAGCACGATGTCATCGTTCATTCTCCCTCTCACGGTGAAACTGACCGGCCTCCTACAGTTTATCCCACAATTTTCTTCCAACATCGTAAAAAAACCGGTCACTTTCATTGTCCTGTTTCTCACGATCTGTGAGCGATCTGTTGGAGGCGCGCATCACTGTAGAGTAATACAAAAGCGAAGGGCATATATATAGGTATACTCATGAATGTCAGCCTAACGCCTAACGGATCACAATCGGTATTCTCTAACTAGTCGCTTACGTGCCTTTTCCTTATACATTTAGAGGCAGCGGAACGGGCACACCTTTTATTTCCGTTCTAGCCCCGATCGAACGTGAAAAACACAAGAAATATTTTACGATATACAATTCGAGAGATTAGTTTTTTTTTTTTGCCGCGTAATAAGATCGCAAAGTAAGGCGGGGGACGTCAATAAAAAGACAAGTGCATATGCTGTGCCAGATCGTGATAATCAGTCCGTGTTTTGACAGTTTCGAAGTTATCACCGTGGCGTCATCGCGTCAGTGACAATTTGATATTATGGGTGACGGATATTACGGTGCTTGTCCACCATACGAAGGCGGTTATGGTACTTATGCAGGAGCATCCGAACCCGGCCTCGATGTATTTATCAAAAAGGTCGTTGAGGTTAAACGCATATTGCCGTCACTCTTCAACATCAAAGTGGTACGCGACGCTAATTTGAATTCATCGTCGATGCCATATTAACATAATATATTTTAATGTATCATTCATTATCAATAAATAATAACTTTTCCTTCTCTTTTTCTTTTTATTCTTCGAATTTATTTACGAATTATCTTTTATTCTTGCGGAAAGTAGATCGTGCATTCGATTGTGTGAATCATAACCTATCATGGGTACGTTCGGAATGAATGCCGTGCGATTTCCTTCTCTTTCTAAAACAATCTTAAGACGTATATCAGAGAGAGAAAAAAGTCGCCCGGCGTTCATTCGGAACGCACCTCGTACTATGAGTCACCTGATTCATCGGCGGATCTTTCCTTGCGTCAATAAATTGATTACTTCCTGGTAAACGCACCTTGATAAAAAAAATACTGCTACGCGACGAAAGATATCGGATGAAATATTGTTATTATCGTTTAGATAAGTTTTATCTACGTTTTGGTCGTTTTATTGCATTATTGTAATCAGCTTTTCGTATGATTGTAAAACCGATGGAAAAATGTAATTTCAAATTATGCATACATGTAGAATTCTTTGTGGCTTCTTTTTTACTGCAATAAGGATATTATGCTTTTATAAAAAAATATTTACTTAAACGATGCATGCACTTTATCATAACTATCCTTTCCCCCATGGATGTTATTACTTTTAATTAAATTAATAGATATGTATATCACGTAATTTTTTTTTTCTATAAACACACACGCAAAATGATATAATCTTGCGGTGGCACATATTCCTGTGCATTATCATGAGAGCTTTGTATAGTTTCCTGAACTGATAAATATTTTTTATGGTTCATCAGTATACTACGGTCTGTTGTTTCGAACGGTTGGGCTTGGGCATCTCCTTCGGCTAAACTACATTATAAGAAACGAATTTAACCGAAAATAAATCGTTTTGGCTATTAAAAAAAAAATGTCCGATATGGATCAATTTCACAAAACTAGTAATTATCGGTACCAGAATTACCTCGAGAATGGCGTGGCTCATCTTGGTATATCAAAATCTATAAAAATTGACAAAATTTATCCCGGTGATGTTAAAACACAAAGAATATTCACGATAGAGCCTCTACCATTATCTAAAGAGCCTGCAACCTTAAGAATCAAGAAAAAGACACAAGTTTATAAATCGAGTCTCAATATACAACCGTCTTTTGAAAAAACGACACCGAATGTGACGATTCGAAGTATTTATGATAAGAAATCGCCATCAAAATTGTCTACGGAAAGTATGACACGGAGAAAATATCTTTACGACGATCGGCCAAAACGAACTTCCGGAAATTCGATCGGAAAATCAATTTACAACGTAGGCTATGTCTGAGTTTGTGATTTTTTTTTTTTTTATATATAAAACGGAGATAACCAACAATATAATTAATTTTTACCCGAAAAGTACAATTTTCAACATTGCTAAAATGTTTCAAAGGGAATTATTGGAAATTAAAACAAAATTACCTTTCGCAGCTCGGCGAAAGAGGTTCGGGGATCCGATCGCAAGGAGAGGTACAGGATTTCAATCGATTAAGACAGGAATGTCTCGAATCCGGAAGACTCTTCGAAGATCCGGAATTTCCAGCTGTCGACTCGTCTCTTTTCTACTCGAAACGTCCGGACAGATACATCGAATGGAAACGTCCGATGGTAAAGAATAACAGAAAACAAAAGCATCATTTTGACCAAACTAGACGCCATCTTGAATTTGGAGCTCAGACTGGCTTGGTTTTTCGACACTTGCGCCACTTACCGGAAATATTTTTTACGATGAAATTGCAGGAAATAGCTGACAATCCGCAGCTTTTCGTCGAGGGTTTTTCACGTTTCGATGTTCAACAAGGAGAACTCGGTGATTGTTGGTTACTCGCAGCAGTCGCAAATCTTACGATGCACTCACATTTATTCTTTCAAATTGTACCGGATGATCAGAGTTTTGATCAGGATTACGCGGGAATTTTTCACTTCCGGTTAGAATTAAAAATTTTGAAATTTACCAGAAGTTGCCTCGATTATTTGGAAAAATTGTTTATCGGGCACTTTTTTTAACAATTCTTTTTTTTCCTTATTTAATTCTAATTTCAACGATATTACAGATTCTGGCAATATGGAAGATGGGTCGATGTCGTAATTGACGATCGTCTTCCAACTTATCAAGGACAATTGATGTATCTTCATTCAGCAGAAGTGAATGAATTTTGGAGCGCTCTTCTCGAAAAAGCTTATGCCAAATTGCACGGATCTTACGAGGCTCTTAAGGGTGGAACCACTTGCGAAGCTATGGAAGATTTTACTGGGGGTGTTACAGAAATGTACGAAATGGACGAAACGCCACCAAATTTGTTCAGTATTTTGCTCAAAGCTTTCGAGAGAAATTCCCTTATGGGTTGTTCGCTTGAGGTAGGATTTTTTTTTAATTTCAATTTTTTTTCTTCCACGATTTAGTAAAATTATTATTATTGTAATTTTTTTCATTCTTCTTAAGCCCGATCCAAGTGTACTCGAAGCGGAAACGCCACAGGGCCTCATAAGAGGACACGCTTACAGCGTAACGCGTGTTAAATATGTCGATATCTCAACGCCAAATCAAACGGGAAAAATTCCACTATTGAGATTGAGAAATCCATGGGGAAATGAGGCAGAATGGAACGGACCCTGGAGCGATCAGTAAATTAAATTATGAAGTATAAAATAAAAAAAGAAAATTAATAATTACGATAATTAACGAAGTTTATTCATCTCACAGATCGCCCGAGTGGAGATTCATTCCAGATCATGAGAAAGATGAGCTTGGTTTGACTTTCGACATTGACGGTGAATTTTGGATGTCGTTTCAAGATTTTAAGAAATTTTTCACACGTCTTGAAATTTGTAATTTGAATCCTGACTCGTTGACCGAGGATGATCTCAATGCTGGAAAGAAGAAATGGGAAATGAGCGTTTTTGAGGGTGAATGGGTGAGAGGTGTAACAGCTGGTGGTTGCAGAAATTTCTTAGGTAATTTTTCCAACTTTCCCCATTTTTTTTTGTTTTTGACTAAATTATTACTTAATTTCTTTTTTTTTTGCCAAATTGCAGAAACATTCTGGCATAATCCGCAATATCGTATCACGCTTGAATATCCTGACGAGGGTGATGACAAGTGTACAGTTATCGCTGCACTTATGCAGAAAAATCGGCGAGCCCAGAGACGAATGGGCGCCGATTGTCTCACAGTTGGATTCGCCATTTATCACGTGACTATTTTTTTATTTATTCTTCATTTTTTTCCCAATTGTTTATGTTTTTTTTTTGTGGCGATTTAATGGTATTCTTTTTTTCCACCCAACAGCTGGAGTATCCAGACAGATTGCCAAAACCCTTAGACGTAAATTTCTTCAAGTACAACGCATCAGTGGCTCGTTCGCCATCGTTTATAAATCTTCGAGAAGTCAGTTGTCGTTTTAAATTGCCACCTGGCACTTATTGCATTGTGCCAAGTACATTCGATCCTAACGAGGAGGGCGAATTTTTGTTGCGTGTATTCTCTGAAAATCAGAATAACATGGAGTTAGTTTAATTCTTAATGGCTTCATAGACAAAGCAAAAAAAAATAAACAAATATAATATTTTGACTTTTGTTCGCAGAGAAAATGACGATCAAGTTGGAATTGGCGAGGTCGACGACAGAGTACGTATTATTTTACTGATAAGAGCAAGTCTGTTGCTTGGCAATGATATCGTCACATGTAGAAAATAAAAATAATGCGATCACACGACACGCTTCTTTTTCTCTCTCGGGGAAATAACAGCCATTTAATTAATATAATTCTAATTTACGGGCTTGCTCAAAAGTTTTTTTGCCATAATCGAGCTATATCGAATGAAATGTGGACAATTAATCGTTTAATTATCAAAGTCACTGGATTGGGAACGGCCCAATATGTATAATTAAGGGTTGCATGTTATTACGGGTGCTTGGCTTTTAGGTAATTAATGATGAGAAAATTAACGAGCATGGAGATTTCGTGAGTAGAGGGCACTTAATAAAATTAGCAATGAATTTATGTGTGCAAAAATTGTCCGGTCATAATGCAATTAAAAAAACGAAACTTCCTTTATTATGGGAAGAAGGAAAATATAGTCTTTTTGCATGTTCCTAATCCATTAATTGGTGGAAAAAAAAGAATTATAGTTCAGAAAATATTGTAAAATTTCATGTTTCAGGTTCGCGATCAACCCGAGCCAGATCGAAATGAGGAGAAGGTGCGTGATTTCTTCAGAAAACTTGCTGGTGATGACATGGAAGTCGATTGGATGGAATTAAAGGAGATTCTCGATTATGCAATGCGAAAAGGTAACCCAATCTTTTTTTTTTTTTTTTTTTTTCATTCCTCAAAACTTTTCGGCATCTCTAGAGATGCGTAGAAAAGGATTTTTACATGACTTTTTTTAATTCGACGATGATGTGGGCTTCGGTTATTAAATTAAATTCGATAATATGTTGACTTTACGCACTGCTAGCTTTTCTTTTATGCTTCGCTGTCCTCTTCTTTGCATCTGTGAGTAAATTCAGCTATTTCTAACTCTCTTACATACATGGTTGATTGAACAAATTAATAAGAACTCTTTATCTTCCTTACGAGTGATAATATTTTTCAGTAATTGTAAATTTTTACCTTTTTTCTCGCATTTAATTCACTTGATTTTTTTTTTTCTTTCGTAAAATTATCTGTCTTTTCTGCATGATTAATTTCACAACGATATTTGGAAGAAACGTTGACGAACCATGTATGTACTTTGTCCATAAATACATTTGGGTTTTTTTTTTTTGCAAATTTTTTTTTTTTAGTGGAACTTTTGATGAATTATTTAAAAAAAAAAAAAAAAAACCACAACCCGAATGCATATATGGGATTAAATGACGCTAACATGTAGTGTATGTGTTACGAGTAGAGTTACCACCGTCAGCTCGACGTAGCGAGGCTCATAATCCCGAAACCACACAAGAAAATGGCTCTATCGTCGACACTCTCATCTCTCTGCTCTGCGGTATTGTTTGTAATAATGAACAATACAATAAGCCCGTAGGTAAGACCCGATAATCATCAATCATCTCCATCATCGTTAAGGGCACAAAAAAAATGCTCTCGTTGTGTGTCCAATTTTCTTTTTTTTTTTCCAATCGCATTTATCTAGAAATAAAAATGATTCGTTATCTCATTGCAAAATCGCACAAGGTGTTGGTACAGTTTTCTTTTTTTGTTTCCATTGTGATAGTTTTTCTTTGTTATTTGTTCCATAAAATATTGTTGTCTCGTTAGTCGCCTGAAGGGCGCAAATTGTTGGCTTAAATAATGAGGTACGTAAATTGGACGATTGTGTGATTTTTTTTTTGTTTTTTTCCTTCAACGAGCCGATAATGAGCTTCAACTAATCGCCATATGAGAGTAACTATATAATTTTACAAGTGATAATTATTTCGCACATACACACACAAATTGTGATACTACACAGTAATAAATTCCATAACAATAATAACTTATTTTATTGTATTTTTTCAACAATGACGAATGAGAGAATTAAATGTGATTTTTTTTTGTTTTCTTTTTTTTAATATCTTTTTTCAGAAATGCAAAATGAGGGCTTTAGCAAAGACATTTGTCGAAGTATGGTCGCGATGATGGATGTTGATCATTCGGGCAAGCTTGGATTCGAAGAGTTCAAAACTTTGTGGAACGACATTAGAAATTGGAGGGTAAATTTCCCCGCTTTTTGTTTCAATTTTCTTTTTTTCTTTTTTAACGAGGTATAATTTTTTTTTTTTGTTACCTTTCATGTTACAGGCAGTCTTCAAGCTTTACGACAGAGATGGTTCTGGTCATCTGAGCGCTTTTGAGCTGAGACAAGCCTTGAATAGTGCTGGCTATCGACTCAACAATCACATACTCAACATTCTCGTCCACAGATATGGAACTAAAGACGGATTGATCAAATTTGACGATTATATAATGTGTGCGGTGCGCCTAAAAACTATGATTGGTAAGTTGAGACAAATTTATTAGAAAACAAAGAGAGAAAAAAAAATCGTTATTTCCAATACCGTTCGTTGATCGATTAGGACTTTCCTCTCACGCGATCAATGTTACTAATGTTCCAGACATCTTTCGCGAACGTGATCCCGACAAAACTAACTCTGCAACATTCACCATGGAGGAATGGGTGGAAAAGACATTGTATTCGTAAAAGTAAAATTTAAAAAACGACCATTTGTGGTAGAAAAAAAAAAAAAAGCAAAACAAAACAAAAAATACACAAAACTCAGGCAAAAATCATAATTAGAACTAACATTCTAACCAGGAACTTTTCTATTTCTTGCATAATTAATTTCAAAATTTTTTCATACTTCATTTTAACGAATATTTCAGATTCGGGGATTGATCTGGAAACCTTGGACGAGGATTTTTAAACAAAGCGTATTTATTAAGTCGAAATTCTTTCGTGTCCCGATGTTTTTCCAAATAATTTGTCGTTATTTATCTCTTCTATTAATGATCTGAATGTCGAATGACGAACTGGAAGAAAAAGAGGGAGAGAGAGAAAATTCGATATTATAATCAGGAGGACGATTTGGCATTACAGTATTTAAAAATATAATACACATGGTGCAAAATTTTATCTCAGCGTTAAAAATAAGAAAATTGTTAATGACTTGATAAATATTACAATATTGAGAAATATCAAAGTGTTAACTGGTGAAATGGAAAGTATGATAAAATATCAGCGAAATAACGCACTGGCGTTTCTCTGAGATCGCTGAGGGATTTTACGATCGTTACTCGGTCGCGAAAAAAAAAAGTACAGCTGCAGGGCTCTTTGCCTAATCGTGCCTAACTAATTCATGCATTTTTTCTACATATATACAATTAATGTACAATATAGATATATATATATACATATTATTTACAAAACAATAAAATAGATTCGTCCATTGATTTGTAAAACTTCGAATTGCAATGAAGAAATGAGAAAAAAAGTTTTCTCCGTATCTGAACATAATTTCTCCTAATTACTATAAAAATGTACAATAGACATCTTGTCTAGATTTTCACTTAAGAAAAAAAAAAAAAATTACGCCCTACCCTAAATACAAATGCGAATGTACAATAAATATTTTTTGATTAATCGATAAGTCATTGAATAAATTATTTTGATCTTCATTCCTCTTGTGTGATATTCGTGATTTGTGTTTTTTTTTTCTAGTAAATATTTTATTAATCAACAACTACAAAATACATACTGTCGTAATCATATCGAACGCACTTGATTTTTTTTTTGTTTTTTTTTTTTTTTCAATCCGTTAAGCGATAAATTAATGAGGGGGATAATGAAAAATGTTAATCGCGAACACGGATAAAAAAACATCGATTGAGCGAATAAGTCGAGTCGATCTGTTATCAGTCCTTAATCGACTTTAATGATTGCAGTGAGAGAGGTATACTGGATGCTATAAGCTAATTTAATTAATAAATAAATAAATAAATAAAATCTTTGGTTAAAAAAAAAAATCACCGTTTCACTTGCGAGAACAAACGAGGGGGCTTTTTTCGTTTGTTGAATATACAGAAACGAAACTTATCGATTATACGTTTTTGTTTTTCACTTATAATCTACGCCGCTTTGGTAACATTTATCATATTCGTGTACGTATATATATAATTTGGTACTTTTTGTTCTTCTTCTTCTTTACAATGAATAATTGACTAGAAAGAAACGTGTAGATGTATAAATAAATACACTTATGTTACAGTGATTTGATTTTTTTTTTCCTTTTTGTATTTTTTTTCCCTTTTAAATCCCTCGTCAGGTTCGTGGTTTCACCATATTTTTTTTTTTTTGTGTTTTTCATTATTCATTCAGGAACGATGTTAAACATACATACGAAATCTATGCTATTACACGTGATTAATGTGATTAATGCCATTATTACATAACGTATTTACGATTGCATGTTTTATTCATTTATTTTTTCATTAAATTCTTTTTCTCTTGTTTCTCAGCCTCTGGACCAGTAAACTTGTGATGATTTTGATAAATTCGATCACCCGTTTCAATTTGATTTTTATAGTTTCTTTTTTCTTTAATCTTTTTCTTCGGTTACTCTACACGAATAACAGCGAATTACGTACAACGAGTTCGCGAATGCGTCGATTTGATTTTTTTTTTTTTTCATATTTATATTTCAGTGAAAGAGAAAATTCATCTTTTTGAAAAAGACGAAAAAAAAATAAAACATTCCCCGATTCACCCCTCTTATTCTCACTTTCTTATATAGTATGATTCCTCTTTCGGTTTTAATATAATCGTAGAAATTATCTCGAAAATACAGTCTTTTGAATAATCTAGAATATCTTGTCTCTTTGCTCGGCAGATTCACAATATTATACCAAATTAGGCATTTTGCGAGCCTGATAATAATCCTCAAACGTTTTAATCCTTTCTAATCATTTAAATAATGAATATTTGATTTTACCTCCATCAGTTGACTAGATTTTTTCTTCATGCCGTAAAACTATTTTTAATTTATACACATTAAGGTGCCGCGCGTCAAATTCATTCGATTGAGACACCAAAATAATAAAATAAAACAAAACATTAAAAAAAAAACTACCTCAATAATTATCTCGTAGCTCATTGAATTTTTCATAAAATTCGATATTTCCGACGATACTCGCCGTCCATTCGAACTTATCTATCACGATAATGGCGAATGGGACGAAGAAAAAGCCCATTGAATAAAAATTCAACGGTATTTACAAATATATCGCGTAAAGACTTCTTAAGTATTCTGACCAGATTATTTTCAATTAATTTTACAATTATTACATCTATGATCGATGAGAATTGGCCATGAAATAAAATTTGATTGAAAATTTCACGCGCCAATCTTGTTGTCGATGTACTCGTCGTCATCATCAGCAAATTTGAAGCCATCCTCGTCCTCGCCGATAAAATCATAAAATGATTCTCTCGACGTGTCTCTCATATCAGCCTCGACCCCATAATCCGGACTCTGAATTTCCTTAACTGAAAAAACTTCTTTTTTTCCATCTCTCGATTTGTGAACTTTGACCGGTGATTCATTTCTTCCTCTGGCAAATTCTTTCAACGGAATATCCTCGACATTGAGTATTTTGTTGCTCTCAGCGAGTGCATTAAAATCCGTAATATCGTCATATTTTCGTTGAACTATTGGAGTTTTGGCTTTAGCGAGATTAACCCTCGTAGTTTCGTCTTTTGGTTCGCACAAATCACGATCAAGATCACGAGCCGGTTGAACACGCGAAATGTCCCTTCGATTTTTCGGACTATCTTGAGAATTTTTTCTCGTTAACGCGTTATTCGCTGTTCTTGGTGTCGGATCTCTTGAATTTCTCGTACTTTCTCCATTTTTATCACTCTTTCTCGTATTATTCGGTGATTCGGAATTTTCCTTCAAACGATTTCTCACACTCGCAGCGTTTTTTATTTTCTCGGTCTCGCTATTGCGACTTGAATTATCACTCGATATTGTCGATTGATCGGAACTTCTTCTCTCATCGTTATTACGATTTCTTGGTAAACTTGCGCTTCTACATCTTTCCTGTTCCTCTATGAGACGATTTCTCGTTATTCTAGGTGTAAATCTGCCCTCGAGTCTTTCTCTCGTTTCACGATCATTTTCTCTCGTAAGACGATTTGGAATTGGATCAGAATTATTAAAAATTTCGTCCTGCGAATTTCTCGAGAGAGATTCTTCGCTGACGCGAACTCTCGATTCTTCGAGAATTCGATGAATCGGCAACATTCCCTCATTGAGCCTTGCTCTGTACTCTGTGATTATTTCATCGTGAAGTTTGCTCTCACCGGGATCCAATTTTTTTGGTAAAATTTCATCATTCCTGCTGGATGACGAGGAGCCATTTGGTTTTTCATCGAGCAATTTGGCTGCTCGTATTCTTTTGTATTCGGCAGGAGTCAAAGCCGAACCCTCAGTGTCAAGTTTTCTCATATCCTCATCTCTTTTTTCGCCAATTTCCTCGTAATGATGATCCTCCTCAATGGCGCCTAAAATTTCCGATTCACCTGGAGCGAGAGGTGGAATCCAAACGAGAAAAGCTGGATCCATTCCGAGATACGAACCAGGCGCTGCTGCTGCATTAACAACATTATAATCATAATAATCGAGCTCAAGATCCATATCAGGATTTGCCAGACTAAATTCCGATCCTGGGCCTTGAAGCAAACGCTCTCGATTTCTTCGATCTTTCGTCTCTTTGCCACATCGAAGAGCTGATACATTTGACGATGTGCTTGCTGGCGAAAAACCCTGAGAAAAAAAAATTGCTTTATTAATTTTTTTAATTTGCAAAATAATTTTCTAAATTTTGCAATTTGAATTTTTTATTGGCAATTTGAAAAATAAATTTATAGCTCGAAAAAAAAAAAAAAATCAAAATATGTTTACTAGCATTATGAAATATATTTCCTTTGGCAACATCGCTAACGCGTTAACAAAAGCGTATAATTATGCGAGTACCTTTGCCAGCAGAAGTTTAGACGTTTTTGGGTGTGTAGTGACGCTTACGTTATTCACGCTGGTCGAAGCGCTCGTGGTGCTGAAACGTCTGCTCTCTTCCGACATCGAGGCTTCCTCTGACACTGGTGTTATAGGCCCAACCGTACGTAGCCTGGCATGAAAAAAATTATAAAAAAAAAAAAAAGAAAAAGAAAACGAACAATTTATTATCGCAAAAATCACAGAGATTTTTTTTTTTTTTTTTTTTTTTCGTTCGGTCGATTCACAGATATAAACAGTAAATATAAATTCAACGTCATAATCTAAGATAGACAATATGAAATCTATGATAAAAAATATAAAAATAAAATTATTACACTCAATTTTTCAACATATTCATGCGCATTCTAAATGCAACATTGGCATCGAACTTTTTCTAATTTATATCAAATAAACATATACATAATTCATATATATATATATATTAAATATATAAAAATATTCATATTTGTTTTCTAAATTCTACTCGTGCCTTTGTTCGCCACTTTACTTTACGAGAATCTTCGTCGAACCAAAGAATCACGTGTGGACTGTTTGGAATGAATAATGAAATGCTGGTTGGTTCAAATATCCTTTTTTTTTTAATTTTTTTTTTATATATCGTTAAATGATTTTTTTGTTGATGAACGTGAAAGAATTTTAAGATGAAATAGAAGGAAAAGTTGGATTACATTAAGTGGAGATAAACTTACTTTACTGGCCGGGCGTATTTGACCTCGGGATGTCCGTTCGTCGATGTACCCGAGCCTGATGAACGTTTTGATGGTGTGCTCATTGTACTCGCGACTATCGTTCTCTGTGATCCGTGCTCGTCGAGATCCTTTTGCTTAAGAGTCCCGGAATCAGCTGTATTCTCGTCCTCGACTCTGTCCAGAGGGCAGAGAATAATTACCATACAAATTGCGTTACTCCTTCAAAGAGGCAAAAAAAAGCTCTCAAATGACATTTTCGAGTGTAAACGAAACAAATGAATAGCTTTTTTGCTCTTTTTTTTTTTGTTTTTATTTAAAGCAATTTAGAAGTATTATAAAAATTATATGTAATATATTTTTCTAAGCAGCCAAATTTTATGGGTTTTTAGGGTAAATTATTTTTAATATTGTGATTTTAATGATTTCCTTACTCAGTCTGAGTTTCTGTACTTTCGTAGCCATCCTCGAGATCTGTGGGTGTTTGCTCGAGTCTGGCATGCCTTGGTGAGCCTCGCCTAGGCAATCTGACCAGTGAAACTACCTCGGATATTAGGGTTGAAGAGGACATTGCTCTCGCACGCCTGGCCAGACCTTGCATGGACCCACTGCAAGCTGAAATTTCACGAATGATTAGAATTAAAGAAAAAGCAATTCTAATGTAAAAAAAAAAATATCATCGATATTTCAAAAATATGAAAAAATCGGTAAATTTTTTACCAGAATTATCCGTCAAGCTGTCGAGGTCCTCGGCAATTTGATATTTTCTATATTTGACGGCGTACTGAAGAGCCAAAAATACGGAAACGAGAAACATTAGAAGAAGAAGCGAAGCAGCTGCCAAATGTGCGGGTGACAGCCAGAGTGCCCATCTTCCTGCTGCGGCAACAACTTCCGGGTGAAGAAGAACCGTTGATGGATCAGTGCCATTTCCCAGGCGAAGCTTGGCTATAAAAAATTAATTATCAATAGAAATAATTGAAAAAATCCAAATTAACATTTTTTTTTGTTTTTCAAGCTGATAAAAAATCGTTCTATTTTTTTATCAATCAGAATAGGAGAAAAGATGTTGACAAGAATGATTTTTTTTTTTTTTCACATTTATTTGAGATAAATTTTGATATTTTAATGACTTACGAAAAATCGAGGCATGAGCGAGAAAACCACCGATGCAAGATTCTCCAGCTGCGGTCATTTCGTCGCTGAAAAATTCAAGAAGAAGACTCTCCCCGGTAGACACAACTGTGCCGGATTCCGGTGCACTTTTGTCACAAGCAACATCCGCCAATAATTCAGCACTGAGGGAATCACCGTCTCTCGCTCTGACGTATTGCCCGGGACATGGAAATCTCGTCTGATCGAGATGAAGTCTAACGAGAAATTCTGCTTCTGCCTGAATGAGCCAAAATGAACGACCCGGGCATGCTTGTGTGCTAGCAGCGAGAATTCTCCTTGTTGTTTTATTTGCGAGATTGACGAGACAACCGCAACGACATTTTGTACCGATTTCCGCTGTTACTTCCGGTCTCTCAGCAGCGAGTCCTTTTCCATGACTGCATTCCCAATCGCCGGGTTTCCAATTTCCATGCAGTTCCAATTCACCTGCACCCCCGCATGGCTCAGTCTCGACAGCTTTGCCCTACGAAAGAATAAAAAATAAAAAAAACAATCGAATATTCATTATAATATTTCGTCCCGCAAATAAATTTAATTTAATTTTAAAGTTAAAGATTTGAAAAGATAATAAAATATAGAATTCTCTATTGCTGAATGATCGATGAGTCGGAAAATTTTAATTTCGGTTTGTATAAATATTTTTTACTCAGACAAAATGAATTTTGTATGTAAAAAAAAATTCTTTTACCTGACAAAATTTGGCCCCATATCTGGGCGGTGGTGTGTCGCAAAATCTGTAACGATTTCGAACACCTCCGAAGCAAGAGCTGCTGCAAGGACTCCACTGGCTCCAATGTCCCCAGCCACCAGCATCGCTCTCTGAAAAAAAAATATATATGAAAAAAAAATTCAGGATAGAAAAGAGAAAAAAATGCGATCGTCAGAAGTGAAAAAGGAAATCGAGCGAAAGCAGAAAGTAGTTTTTCGCTTTGAACGGAGAGAAAGTAGAGTTGGGGCAGAGTTCAGTCATCTATGTGGGGTGGATTAACGCGACTCCGATAATCTCTCGATTGAGGATACGCCCGAGAGTGTACAAAGGAGACAGGAAGTAAATGGTAAAAGGGAATAAAAAAAAATCTGAGGTCAGTCTCTCCCACACCCCCCTTCTCTCTCTCTCTCTCTCTTGCTATTCTGCAAAATCCTCAAATAATTTCCGATATTAAAAGGACGAGAAAGAGAAAAACCATGGAAGATCCTGAACCATCAGGAAATAGATGTTCTTTGTACGAATGTTCTACGATTTTCTATCATATCTATATATTATTGTATTTTACAAGAAGAAGTTCACGGATATTTTAAACGATTCAGAAAAATCACCCTCTCGTTTGTCCTCCTTGACAAGAGAATGTTATACGAAGAAAAAAAAAACAAACAATGACGTGAAAATAAATACGTAAAAAGATCCATAAATGGTGTGCAGATTTTTTGAGCATGAAGATTGGATTTGAATCTGTGAAAAAGATTTTGAGAATGTTCGTTCTCTTTTAATGCAATTTTTAGAGACTTTGAATTTCTGTTTTCTACAAATACTGACAACGAGAGAAAGTAGAGAATAAAAATATTGCATACACGAGAGATCGAGCTGGATATATCAAATAAATTGCAACAACGATGAAAATCAATTTTTTATCAATATAGTAAAAAAATAAAAATAAAATGAAATAGATTTTAATAAATATTTCTCACTAAATTACATTCCATGAGAGCAAGGAAAGCATCGATTTTTAGTAAACGTTCCATGGATCATCTCATATAAACTCTCTAGTAAAGACAGGACTTTAATTTTTCGAGCAAAGGGGAGAAAGATGATTCGGATTTTATACCAGTTAAATTCTGTCTCGATCAGAAATTGAGATAAACTTGAGAATTAAAATATTGCCAGTACGAGAGACTGAGCTGAATATATTAAATAGATTGTCGAGATGAATAGAATATGAAATGTATGACAGATTCGATATTCTCCACTAAATTGTACTTTATGAGGGCAAAGCCAAGCATCGATATTCGAAAAATGTTCCATGCACAATCTCATTTTGAAGCAAGCATCGATATTCGAAAAATGTTCCATGCACAATCTCTACTTTCAATAGAGAGACGAGCTCTTCGACGTCCTCGAAGCGACGAAAGAAAAACTAAACTCAAAAATTATAATTTTACATGCAAGAGAGATTGACCTGGATATTTTGTTAAATGGATTGTAACGAGACTAGAATACATTTTCATGAATATCATAAAAAAATAAAAATGAGTATAAAATCTATGACAGATTCGATATTTTTCACTAAACTGTACTTTATGAGGGCAAGAGAAGCATCGATATTCGAAAAATCTTCCATGCACGATCTCATCTAAAATCTCTACTCTCTAGTACAGAGAGACGAGCTCTACGATCTCTTCGAAGCGAAGAAAGATGATTGGGATTTTATGCCAAGGGATATATAGCGAGAAAATACGTGTTTTATGCCTGGCAAATTGCATCGTGATTTTTCATCGACGATTTCACGTCGAATTCGTAAATGCGAGAAAATTGAGACAACATTTTTCAAAAACGTGAGCAAGAAGAGCCTCGAGGTGTTCGCTCAATTACCCAAACATTTTTTTCCCTTTTTTTTTGTCGTCTTCACAAGATCTTGGCCATTTTTCTACTTCCGGTGAATCTTTCGAGATATAACACAGTCTAGTTTTATACATGTGTTATATAATGTTGAGGTGTCCTCAAAACGATCGATATTGTCCGTGGGTTGATAAATGTGCCAAGTTCGTTGGGAAAATCGCTCTCGTCCCGTTGCAATTCCGAAAGCAATTCCTCGAGCAATGCCTCCTCCTCCTCTACCCCTCGCTCTCTCACTCGCTCGCTCACTCTCCCTCTCTCACCCTTCCGATCTCGTGTTCTTCGTGGTATAATCCACGTTGAAACTTGATAATAAATTGTATGCTCGATGGGTAAGAATACTCAAAAGTTTTCCATGTCTTATCCCTGTAAATTCTCGTAGTTGATAAAAGGGTCAGGTGAAACTTTGCCACTATCTCAATTAATTAATGATTGAATTAAATTTCACCCCATAACTCGAGCGAGGAATAATAATTAAAAGCCTCCAATGATTAATTCTGATAGTTGATCTTCGTGAATTGATCCTAAGCTCATCGAAAATTTCCGCAATGAAAATCAGCGATTCACTAATTCAATTTTTCTCCTTCCTTTAATTTTCTCCTCGATTCTGGGCATTCTCCATTATTTTTTACTCTCCATATCACGATGGATCAAATTGCAATAATTTTGCTTCTTCATCAAAAATGTTTAACTTAGTAAAAATCGTCGTCGAGTCGATAAAATTTCCTGTCGAAAATTCCACGATGATGAAAAAGTCCTTAATCGGTTGCTAACGATAAGTAATCATGTCTGAATATAAATTTTTCACTCTTGGCAATTTTTTCATTGTGCATACTTTGTCTTTTACGAATAATTATCTCGCCCCGCCCCAAGTCAATACTTTAAATTACTTTGCATCGAGAAAATTTATCAGAGCTTATCTCCTCTCATTCTCGTTTTTCCTGTTGTTTTCAGATATCTTATATAATCGTCGAATTTTCGACAAGAAAACTTTTCAGCTCGACGACGACTTTGAATAACTTTGAGATTTTCAATGAGGAAGCAAAATTATTGCAAGTCGATTAATACTGAAATGGAGTGGAAAAATTACGATGGTTCACGATGTGTCGATCTTAATTACCAAGGAAAAATGAACTTTTAGTCAAAACGACGAGAATATTAAAAAAAAAATAACTCGATTCGCTGCTAACTAATAAGTAATCGTCCTTGAATACAAATTTTCCTCTCTTAGCATTTTTGCATTATGTAATTCGTATTTTATTATCTCGTCCCTGATAATTATCGAATAATTATCTCGTCTCAAATGAATTCACGAAATTACTTTGCATCGTAAAAAGCTACCAGAGCTTTTCACCTCTCATTTTCAATTTTCTCTTGTTTTCTTTATTAAAATTTTTCATCATCTTGACTGAAAGGTCCTTTTCCTGCGTAATCAACAGAGCGTTGATTAATCGAGACAATCGTGACCCTTTTTGTTTTTCTGCAAACTTGATCAGCATTGAGGTGTGAACTTGAGCTTGATGAATTTCCGGTAGTGCAAGAGGATAAATTTGTCGTTAAAATTTTCCAAGATGGCCGATTGTTTTTGTTTTTGTCCTGTTGTCTTAAGCGTTGAGGAAGAAGGTAAATTCGTTTGACCGTGCTCAACGAACCAGCCGAGCTTTCCTTCTAAGCTGATGCTCGTTCAGCCATGTTCGACCAATAATCTCCTACGCTTCCGCAACTACCGCTCATCGGTGAAATCCCTTATAACACTTCAATGGAGCATTAATCGATGCTATAACGCTCCGCAAAATCAACAACAGCCTCTTCCAGGGTACCTCAGAATTATTTACTCCTTTCGTCGGTCCATTCAATCGGATGCGATTATATAACTTTTTGAGCAAAATTCTCTCTAGCCAATATACGAAATTATTTATCGGAAGATAAACATAAAATAAAAAAAGTTCAACGTAGTGTGAATCTGGAACAAAAGGATGAAATAAAACAAAAAATATATTATTTCAAACTGCAGTAGTTAAGCAAAAGGTATAAAACAATATGGAGAATTAAAAAATGTCTTGTAGAAAAAAAGCAGAAATTTTTATTACGATCTAATTGTAAAATGAGTTAATGGCCGATGATTGATATATTGAATTTAATTGATGACGATTTGGCTACTAATGACGAATCGTTTGTCCAATTTTTCAACATTTATATTTTACACACTGAAAAATTTCAAATATCTTTTCATTGTGAGAGAAAATGAGATTTATCGCTAATTGGAAGATTCGCCTTTGTCGTCACAAATATCAGATATAATTAATAATGATTTGGTTACTGATGAACAATTCAAAAGCTTCAAAATAGAAGATTAGATGATTGGATCAAATAATTATTCATCATACAATTGATAAGCAATGAAATTATAGACAGTACAGGGCAGAAGCTATCAGGAGTTCGAGTATCTCACGAGTTTGTGATAAGCAGAATTTTCGTATCCACGTCCATGGCACAATTACTGTCTCTCATAACATCAAGTGAGTTATGAGGATTTATGACGATGTGATCGTTAATATCCATGACGAGGTAAAATGGGTTAGTCCGATCACGTTATCCGATTGCCCATACACGAAACAGAGAGTGATATTCGTTGTCGAACTATGATATATAGTATACGTTGAAATGTGTGTACACAAAAAGACGATCAATGGGTTTTCCCTCGTTGATGGCTCGGCCATACAACCCTCTCGCTGTTTATTCCCCGAGGCAACGAGAAAAGGTTTCAAAGCGATCGCATATCCTTTTTTAGGGCTCGTTACGCCTCCATGTATATATACATTTTGGCCAAAATCCATCCAACCGAATTGCAATAAATTGGGTCGATGGGATATATAAAAAAAAAGGAAAAAAAAGGATCAAAATTAATTTCAACGTAATCAAAAGCCTAAAACCAAATCACTGAAATTTTTATCCATCAAACATGACGCTTTATCCAATTGAAATGCACGTGAACATCGTTATTGATTAGCTTCGAGGATTCTTCGATGCTGGTATCAGCATATAATATTCAAGGATGATTTTGTACGTGCCACTTTTTTTTGTATGGAATTAACGTGTAAATGAATTTGTGAAATGCCAGCTAATCCTCGCTGTTTATTCCCCGAGGTAACGAGAAAAGGTTTCAAAGCGATCGCATATCCTTTTTAGGGCTCGTTACGCCTCCATGTACATATACATTTTGGCCAAAATCCATCCAACCGAATTGCAATAAATTGGGTCGATGGGATATATAAAAAAAAAAGGGAAAAAAAGGATCAAAATGTATTTTAACGTAATCAAAAGCCTAAAACCAAATCACTGAAATTTTTATCCATCAAACATGACGCTTTATCCAATTGAAATGCACATGAACATCGTTATTGATTAGCTTCGAGGATTCTTCGATGCTGGTATCAGCATATAATATTCAAGGATGATTTTGTACGTGCCACTTTTTTTTGTATGGAATTAACGTGTAAACGAATTTGTGAAATTCCAGCTGATCCTCGCTGTTTATTCCCCGAGGCAGCGAGAAAAGGTTTCAAAGCGATCGCATATCCTTTTTTAGGGCTCGTTACGCCTCCATGTACATATACATTTTGGCCAAAATCCATCCAACCGAATTGCAATAAATTGGGTCGATGGGATATATAAAAAAAAAAAGGAAAAAAAAGGATCAAAATTAATTTCAACATAATCAAAAGCCTAAAACCAAATCACCGAAATTTTTATCCATCAAACATGACGCTTTATCCAATTGAAATGCACGTGAACATCGTTATTGATTAGCTTCGAGGATTCTTCGATGCTGGTATCAGCATATAATATTCAAGGATGATTTTCTACGTGCCACTTTTTTTTGTATGGAATTAACGTGTAAACGAATTTGTGAAATCCCAGCTGAAAAAGGTTTTTTGCATCGAGAGTAGATGTTTCGAGTGACGGATTACCAAAAGAGAGAGAGAAAGAGAGGAAGAGAGAAGGAAGAATTTTCAAAGCGTCAAAGATAATTCGTGGCGCAACATTTAATCAATAGTGGGTTCGTTATAAATGAAATATAGAAGCGTAAATCCGGGATATGACAGGCAATGTAAAATTTATACCGCGGCCCAGAGAGATAGAAATCATCTCTATATGTGAACGAGGCCGGATTGTCAAGCTCGTCAAAATACGACAGATGTGTAATTGCAATTTCTCTCTAGTCCATGGCAAATTTGATTGAACCAGCATGGATTATAACGTTAAAGTAAAAAAAAAAAAAAAGGCTCATCAATTATTAAATCCTTTTATTCCGATTCGTTGCTCGTAATCCGTGTCATAAATGCCACTTCAAATCCTTTTTATCCTCTTTTTCTTCGCTTTTTAACATCCGAAAAAAAGTACTAAAGCTCAACTTTTTTTTTTGTCTTTTTCCTTTCTTCAAATGAGCAAAAAAATTTGAAATCATGCTCGAAAATTGTCGATATTTATTATTCCAATGATGAAAAATATATTAAGGATTATTTTAATGATAATAATTGATAAAATTTATATTTAGTGTTTTACGAGAGAAAAATAAAATAAATGTATATATATATTTACCTTGAATTGGAAAAGTTGGTATGCAATCGACTCTGACTTCTGCCATTGCATTTGTGATTGCCTGACTGACATATACGAAGCAATACTCGACAAATTTCTCGGTGAATATGTCACAGTCGAACGTCAATGTGTGTTTGCCGGGTGGTGCTTTGAGCTCAGCGACGTAACTGAGCGTTGACGGAGGTGCCAATGAGGCAACGTCGGCTCTCAGACGCCCGTAGACACGAACACGATCACCCTGAAGACGACAGGACGGGTATTCGAAGAGAACGGACAGTCCGCCTGAGCCACCATCACAAGGATATACCGATCTTGCGTGAACATTGAAAACGTATTGATCGGACCATTCCACCTGTAACACACGCACAATAATTTCAAATCAGTTCAATTAATTACAACGAAAAAGTTCAAATTTTTTGCTACAAAATTATTTGAGCTGAAAAAATTTACAATTAAAAAGAAAAAAAACAAATTGAATACAAATGAATTGAAGAATCGTCAACGCTTTCCGATTATTTTTGACAATACGAAATTTTTCTGTTCCAATTTTGATATTTTTATTCGGATGGGTAAAATGAAAATTGGAGTAATTAAAAAAAAAAAAAATGTTTCTATTTCTCTATCTATTTTTTTCTCTACTGTGTTCGAGCTTTCCCGAACATTGGGACAAATTTTGCACAGCAATTTTCTGGTTTGAGAGAGAGAGAAAGAGAGAAAGAGACTATGGAAAACTATTTAAACTGACAAATTCGCGATACCGAAACAATTCACAGGGGTATTGTTCACCCAATTTCCTGACAGTTGAGATCTGTTTAACTGTTTGACCGAGGCTAAACTGGCATCGGACTAGTCCGCGGTATAAAATACCGTAGGGAGGATCGTTCCTGACGAGGTTTCGGGATGGCAGAGGGGAGGTAAAGGGAGTAAAACTCTCTGGTACCGCGAGTCTATTAACAAAGTTTGTAAACGTCAGAGAGGAGACACACTGGGTGTGTCCCGTGTGTCCAGCTCTGGCCATATCTCGTTCGTCTCATGGTCTCTCACCATTCTCTCGAGGTCGTTATCACGTATACTAAATATTATATTACGTTATCAAACTACGTGGCGTGAAGTTTGTGATAATTGATTGCCCAGCAGGTAACGTTACTCGAACTATCTTCTAATTGACATTTTCCTGAATGAAAAGGTGATAAATTGTATCACTAAAATATTTGAGATTAATGGCCGCCATAAAAAATAAGTAAATGACAGATATATATTGAATATATTATCAACGAATATTTTTATATATGGGATATATTTTTGAGTACAAGAGAAATATATTCTCGACGTATCTGAAATTTTTCTGAATTGAGGAGTTGTATCAGTAATATTTGAGATTAATGGCCGCCATAAAAAATATAATAATATTTTAGTCAAAAACTTTTATATCTGGGTTTTTTTTTTCTGGGACAAATGAGCGATATATCTCTATATTTGAGATATATTTTCTATATTCTTTATATGTGAAATATTTTTTAATATTTTAAATATATTGTCGGATATATCAATTTTCCGCAGGATGTATGGATTGATCGTTAATAAGAATTCAATTAATTTATTGGTAATTTATGTTATCACCTTTATATAAGCACTTGTGGTAGGTGCGCTGGAATTTGCATTAGCAGGTTTCAATCTTAGAGCGTAGTGACCAGCTAGACCGAAAAATTCGCATCTCAGACTGAGAATTCTTTGTTCGGGAAATCCTTGAACTTCCTCAGAGTACAACATCTGCAATAGAAAAAATAAAAAATAAATAAAACACATGTACATGTAAATTCTTATACGATGGATCGAAAAATGTTGTTGCAAGAGACTTTTCCCCATATAAATACGAAATGTTATCTCGAGTTTTGGGAAAAGTTGTGAAGAAAAACAAAAATAGGATGACCACGTGACGAGGATGTAGTATGAAATGAATGAATTATGGAACGTCGTCGGTTATATCTACAAGTTCCGCTTGTGAGAATGTAATATATGAAAAATATTGCATTTGCACGTACGAAGAGAAATCAAATGGTTCACATTTTCTGGGCTGTCTGGTAAAACGAATTCGAGCGTTACTTGAGAAAATCCCGCGAGAGGGTTTTCGGGGGAGGCGAGAGAAAGAGAAAGGGAGGGAGAGAGAGCGGGAGAAAGAGAAAGAGAAGGAGAGAGAGAGGGAGATGAGAGTGAGCTAGCTGCTATACGTTGTTCAATCCGGTTGGATGATCGTCTTCATAAAACATTTGTCCTGTATATTCCACTCGAGTAGATACCTCAAGTCTTATATAGGACGTCGCAATTTAAATGGAACAGCAAAATATCACATAAAAGGTTTGTCCGATGGTGAAAAAAAAAATTTAGATGAAAATTGTAAAATATCGAGTGGTGACGATCGTGTGGCTCCCTAAGAACTTAACAATTTTTGCCTAAACAGATTAATAATGATTTGTCAATTTGAATTAAATTATGAAATATATTTAAAAAAAAAATAAAATAAACGTTTTGGAGAAGACAATAATTTTTTTTTTCTTTTTTTACTGCGAAAATGTAGAAAAATATGAAATGTTCCATAAGTTAGAACCGACCTGTACGTGGCTCTTGTTGCGAGGATCGCACGATAAAACGCTCGAGCCGCAATATATGAGCTGCAGGGAATATGTCGTGAGCGGAATTCCTTTTACTGGTGAGCAGGATATTCCGGTGTACTCGAGAGTCGCCAGTACAGACTGACCGGGATAAGTGTTGAAGTGTTGAGGCTCAAGTGTGAGTGACGGTGTGGGCCATCGTACGTCAAGTGTCGTTCTTAGCTGAAAACAAAAAAAAAATAAGAAAAAAATCTATTTCATTCATTGTGTCTAGTTCGAACAGCATAAATTATTATAAACAAAAAATACTTTGCTAAAAAAGAAAATAACTCGAATTTATCTTTTGACTTGAATGGTATAAATTATTAAAAATTAAAAATACTTTACAAAAAGAAAAATTGAGAAATTAAATTCAGTTTATCTTCTGCTTCAAGTAGTATAAATTATTGAAAATTGAAAATATTTGAAAAAAATCTATTTCATTCATTGTGTCTAGTTCGAACAGCATAAATTATTATAAACAAAAAATACTTTGCTAAAAAAGAAAATAACTCGAATTTATCTTTTAACTTGAATGGTATAAATTATTAAAAATTAAAAATACTTTACACAGAGAAAAATTGAGAAATTAAATTCAATTTATCTTCTGCTTCGAGTAGTATAAATTATTGAAAATTGAAAATATTCGAAAACAAAAAAAAAATAAGAAAAAAATAGAATTTTTATTTTATCTCGAATATTATAAATTATTCTACATGAAAAATAATTTGCTCATTTAGATCGTTGTGAAATTTTACCTGAACTCCTGAGAGATCGAAAATATCGGTAAACTTGTTTGTGGGTGATGATGATTTTTTTTGCAGCTGGAGAGAATAAACTCCACCGCGAGAAAAAAAACCGCAGGGCACAGTGAGCGAAATGTTGCCCACGATATTTGGTGATTGTGAAATTGGAACTTCGCCCACCAGCTCAGACGTGAATCCATCGAGGTGCATAACTCTGTAAAAATTAATTAAAAAAAAAAAACAATAATCGATCACATGAAATATTAATTTTTATGCAATAATTATGAATTATATTTTTTGCCACTAAATTACAATTTAAAAATGTCTACTCGAGCTTTTTTTATTATTTAAATTGCACACGTTAAAAAATATATATCATCGATTAAATTGAATATCAGATTTTTGTGATAATAATTAGAATAATATTTGCACTCATTGAATCATTTTTTTCAAATTTTAATTCTCATGTATTTTCGAAAAATTGAATATCATATTTTTGTGATGACAATTAATTGCTCTCATTGAATCATTTTTTCTTAAATTGTAATTGTTATGCATTTTTAATATTTAATTCGTACATACCTCAAGACAAGTTGATCTGGATCTAAATGTTCGATTCTCGTCTGACTATTCTCGTTTATGTCCTCTTCCATCTCAAAATCAATGTCATCCATGATCGTGCTCGATGAAATTTTCGAAGTCGTTGGCCTCATCGTCGTTGACGTCGTCGTGGTTGATACTTGGCTCATTGTCTTCGTTCGTCGTTCCTGAGCTGGTAATTCGAGAATGAGAACGGCAAGATCGCCCGATAGAGCCGTGTGGGATGCCGCGACGATGAGCCTGGAGAAGAAAGTTTCCTCCATCGTCACGACAGGACTCATCGCACCTGGAACAAAATTTAAAAATAATAATAATAATTGAAACGATGAAAAATAAAATAATAATATTTTATCCAATCAAAATCATGGATAAATTTTTATGTATAATAAATATTATTATATATATTGCATATAGTACATAATAATAATAATAATAATAATAAATATAATAAATGTAATGTATAAAAAATAAGCATATAAAAATATGTGTAATAAAATATTATTTAAATTCTTGTAAAATAAATGTTATGTTCAATTCTAAAATGTCTAAAAAAATAATTGAGTAGCACTAATTATTTTCCTCCCCTTTATATTAATTACCAATTTAAGTTTCGTTGGGACGACGTATAAAAAAAATCTCCACACCATTTTTAATCCTCATTTTCAATCTTGCAATATTTTCTATATATTCAAAATATAAATATATATATAAATATTCTATATATTAAAAAGAACAAAAAAAATATCACAAGGGTTGCAGACCTGCCAATTTTACATGGAACGTTCTATATATATGAAATTGCTCATCTTTGGGATCCAGCAATGTGACTATGTGGACATGAAGGGCCAGGATCAACGCTGCGTTTGCAGGAACATCACGTTTTGGATCTAAATTTCCCGTTCGTCCTCACTCCGCGACTGTGTGCTATCTATCAACGTTGATAGGGGCGATGCCACGAGCTGGCTGCTCATGGCTTAGTACCAAATACGCGCGTGCAAGTTGGGGACAATGGCCATAACCATTGTAGGACATATATAATATATTATGTGGCAGACACATGTCGTGCTAAATCGTTATATATATGTATATATATATATATATATATATGACGATTTACCACAACGTGTATATATATATATATATATATATATATATATATATATATATATTGTACTTAATACCAGGACTGGCAATGTGCCACATTGATACCGATTGTCCGAGGTCCTAATCTCACCTTGTACGTTGAATAATCGATCTTCGAAACAGCCCAACATCCAGTAGTTCATCCTTTGCACTGTATAGAATTGCTACGATCGATTTAACCAGATGGCGGAATCAAGAATGAATATTTCAGTGACAAATTCGGCCTGGTCTTATTTTTATTGAATTTTTTTTTTTTTTTTTAGTGAAAAATTACTTTGACAAAAATATTTGTGATTTTTGTAAAAAAATTGTGAGGATGTTTTAATAGCACGGGAATTTTTACAAATTGTCCACGTTTTTGTGCTTGTAAGAAAACATCGTAAGAAAAAAAAACAAAAGCAAGTTTACGCATTTTTTTTTTCTGCCAAACTGCGATAAAGAATTTTATAAATTTGTTCCTCTAAAAATTCTCCTAAAAAAAATTATCCAATATGGTATTCGATAGAAGGAGGCTACATATTTTTTTTTATCGCGTTACAAAAATATTCTACACACTTTTCCCATTTTTTTTCTTTCGCTCTGGGTTCCAGGTCTGGAAAAAAAAATTTGCAAATCTTTTTGAAAATGCAGACTCGATAGATACATTTTTTTTTTAGCTTCGTCCAGTTTCGTTTGGTCGTAAACGAGGAAGGTATTATGTTATATATATACCCTCGAATAAATATATATATATATAAATACCCTCGAAGAAAAAGAGCCACGAGAGAAAACCCCAAGGCGAAAAACTGTTCTCGCGGAGGTGCGCAAATTGTGAAAAATAAGGCATAACTATATATATATATAGTATCATAGACCGAACCCTTACCCTTGTCCCTTGGGTGGCATTACACATGTGACGTCATACAAGATGCCCAAGAAAAGTATATAAGCTTCTTTATACGAGAAACGTCCGAGACGACGTGAAAAAGACCAAAAGCCATAAAGCGCGGATGGAAAACTTCGGTCATACACAGACACGAACATACACACATAGACACACGAGGAATACGAACACACGCACGTTAAAAACAGAGAGACCGATTGGTAGGACAAAGAGTCGAAGAAAAAGACTTCCGAGACCCTGAGGAGTCCATCCACTTCCACAAAAGCTTATGATGTCTATAGCGTATACTCACTATACTATGGCGTATAGCAATATATATATATATATATATATATATATATGTTGGACTAGCTTATATCCGAAATTGCTGCTACGAATAAGGGTCGAAATGGGTTTTCGTACTGCTGTACGAAAATTATTATCCTTAAAGCCCTCAAGCTGCTATTTAAAAGCTGCGATTTCAAAAAAGTAAAATCATTTATTAATGGTGTGACTGCGTAACGAGGATTACAAAGTTTTGCGTTTAATAGTGGATAATTCAGGGAGTTGAAAAAAAAAATTACTGCATTGAAAGTTTGGATTTTTTTGACTCGTGACTGAGATGATTTTTTTTTTTAACGTATATAACAATTAGTGATTTTCACAGCTGTGAAAATTTAATTTTATTCCAGTTTCGCGTTTAATTTAACACTTGCAAGTGCTCGATGTATTAGTATAACGATTTTTTTTTCAGGCTAACGATGAGATGGCAATTATTTTTTCACAGCTTTGCCAAAGACAGACGGTGCACAATCTGGAGAATAAAAGGAGAAACTTATGGTACAAGGAAGTGGAGAAATCATAAAGCGTATAAAAGTCTCGACGTAATTCTTTTGTTTGGCAAATTTGAAGAATGAAAATCGGTAATCGTTCGTCGATGACTCGACAATATTATCGAGGGTTACGAAAGTAATTCATTCTCCTATATTGGGAAACAAGGAAAAACAATACTACGATATCGTTCGGGTTCACGAAATCCCGATTCACGAGGATAATTTTTTTCATTAATTCTTTTGGAATTTTTATTCAATAATGATAATTCATTTTTTATTGCAGATGAAATTATTTCGATAAGCTAAACTATATAATCACCATCTCTGGTCTTAAAAAAAGAGCAACATTTATTTTTTAATTGAAATATTTTTTGTATTATTTATTTATGTATTATTTATTTATGAATTATTTATTTATGATTTATTTATTTAATTTTTCAAGCATAATTCTCATTTCGTGTGCTATAGCAATACCATGTCAGATTCAATCCATGGGTTGATAATTTATGCAATATATCATCGTTGCTTTTCGTGAAATTCGAATTACGACTTACTGAGTTAGAGATATAGAGCTTGGATCGAGGAGTTCTCGATGACCATTGTCCAGCCCCTCGAATCTCATAAATACACCTATTATCCATCTAATCAATATTAATGAGAGTCATTAATTAAACGACATGAGTAGGATTACAACGCTCTGAGAATGTACCAGGTGTCTCGGTCTGACTAATATCTGCTTATTCTACTTGGACGGTCCCCGGTCTTTGAGATCCATTTAATTCTCCTACGTAGGTATAAGGGAAATTTTATATATAATATTTTTAAGTTACTGGACACTCCAATGTTTTATATTGAAATAAATAATAACAATAATAATAATAATAATATTGATTATATTATTTAGAAAATAAACCAGCAATTTTTTTGTACTAAATCAAAAGATACAAAAATTGACATCGTAAATCATAAAGTCACCGGTATATCTGTGAGAGAAAAAGAATATTCAGGGAGGGCGAGCATATCGTGAAGAACGAGAAATCCGAGCGTGAAAGATGCAGGGAGGACAATTTTCTCCCTCCGTATATCGACTCTCGTTTCCGGTTAGTGCTTATTGTTATATGTCCTTGTCATAAAAAAAATATATACTATGGCAAAATCGTAAATTCGCGTCAGCACCCTTCGATGCATCATCCCTGCATACGGTCCAGAAGACAATATATGTTTTTTTTTTTTTTTTTATAGTTTGATCGCGACCAGGCCATAAGAAATCTAATAAATCGTTTATTTTATCACATTTACGAGAAAACTTTTGACGTGTAAAAATGTTTTACAAATAATGTCAGGAATATTATAAATAAATATTAAATAAAGACAATAAAATTGATATGATATTTGTGAATTAATATTTATTAGATAAAATTCTTGGCACGATAAAAATGATGAAAATTAAATAGACAAATTGGCTTCTCGATCTTCTTGAGAATAACCGACGAAAAAGACCAAAAGAGAAAATATATAAGCTCGTTGAAATGGATAATCCCTGGAGGTTCATCCACGATTTCCGGTCGGAGTAAAAGCTCAAGAGTGGAGGAAAAAGTAATTGGTTCGGACTTGTGGTTGTCACACGAGAGACGAAAAACTTTTTAACTGACCGAACGATTCTTGTGCGTCTGTGTATGTCGAGCTTTTGTGCCAATTGTGTGAAAAGTCCAAGGAGAGACCATTGGGACCATTATATATTTTTCCACTCATTTTACGGGAAACATTTCACGAAAGAACTTTTTGTATAAAAGTAAAAATATTAAAAAATAATTAAAAAAATAAACGAAAATATAAAGAAATCATTGAAATTAATTATGATTCATTGTATTTTTAATATCAATCTTTATGAATTTTTCAAAATTTCCCATTGACTCTTTTACTCCCGTTTTTAATTTTATTGTAAGATTTCAGTCCATAAAATACAATAGAGGAAACTGGTAAATTTCGTTCCTTGTCTCATCAGGGCTTCTATTTGTCCAGCACATGGAGTTTCTTGATCCTTTTAACCGTAGACAGAAAAAAATAATAATTTCACTGAGAATCCTCGAACAAAGAATAATACGATCTTTCTGAATTTTTCATTCTAGACGAAAAACTATTTAAATATTTGGCCCATATGCAGTGCAAAAGTGACGAAAGAAAAGCTTTTCTAACGCTTTGACCTAAAACTCCCCTTTTTGTCTGCGATCTCTGACCAAGGGATGAATATATAAATGGAACAATCGCAAGATGCTGGAATTTCACGTTGTAGTCTAAAATTATTTGCATCTCTATTATGCGGTCTATCACTTTTTGTAACTTTGTAAATTATAAATTAATTATAAATTAATTTATGTATACTCTTAGATGTATAGGTAAAAAATATACAAATGGCGAACGAAAAATAATAATTTCACTGAGAATCCTCGAACAAAGAATAATACGATCTTTTTGAATTTTTCATTCTAGACGAAAAACTATTTAAATATTTGGCCCATATGCAGTGCAAAAGTGACGAAAGAAAAGCTTTTCTAACGCTTTGACCTAAAACTCCCCTTTTTGTCTGCGATCTCTGACCAAGGGATGAATATATAAATGGAACAATCGCAAGATGCTGGAATTTCACGTTGTAGTCTAAAATTATTTGCATCTCTATTATGCGGTCTATCACTTTTTGTAACTTTGTAAATTATAAATTAATTATAAATTAATTTATGTATACTCTTAGATGTATAGGTAAAAAATATACAAATGGCGAACGAAAAATAATAATTTCACTGAGAATCCTCGAACAAAGAATAATACGATCTTTTTGAATTTTTCATTCTAGACGAAAAACTATTTAAATATTTGGCCCATATGCAGTGCAAAAGTGACGAAAGAAAAGCTTTTCTAACGCTTTGACCTAAAACTCCCCTTTTTGTCTGCGATCTCTGACCAAGGGATGAATATATAAATGGAACAATCGCAAGATGCTGGAATTTCACGTTGTAGTCTAAAATTATTTGCATCTCTATTATTCGGTCTATCACTTTTTGTAACTTTGTAAATTATGAATTAATTATAAATTAATTTATGTATACTCTTAGATGTATAGGTAAAAAATATACAAATGTATAGACACCTTTTTTTTTATAAATAAATACGTGTCTATATGTCAATACATTTGGTATAAAATATTCTATTAGTGGAAATACGAAATGGTGAAAATACGGGGATTTGTGCCGAGAGAGAGAGAGAGAGAGAGAGAGAGAGAGAGAGAGAGAGAGAGAGAGAGAGAGAGAGAGAGAGAGAGAAAGAGAGACAGAGAGAGAGAGAGAAGCAGCAAGGATATATATCCGAGCCTAGGAAGCCATTCGAGCCTAATGGAGTTGCTACGACGAAGCCTTATAGGATTCAACGTCAGTAATCCGAGACAGGGGACGAGACGAGTTTGGAGATATACCATGGGATGTGAGATCCTATAAAACCTATGGACTCCGTAGCCCTTTGATTAAATATATATACACATACAGGTAGTCGAGTTGAAAGAGTCACATACAACTGTCGAGAACGAGAAAGGGAATAAAGAGATTACAAAAATGTCACCTTTTCCACCCCTTCAATGGGGATGAACGTTTTAATAAAATGGTACTATATTATACCCCACATAAAATTTTCTCTGTCATTTATTGATCCGTTTATTGATTTATATGAGAAAATTCTGCAAGTACTTTTGACTCATAACCTTTGACAATTCAATGGCGATTAACAGTTAATTACGATTCTCGATTATCGAGAGAGCCATTCGTTTATTTTTCATTGTCAATTCTCATACGTTCGAGAAAACGTTATGACAGTTCACGATGTGCGTGCTGATAGCCGAGTTTATTGTTATCGTTGGCCAGTCAATATTGGATACGTTATATATATATAACGCATCGATGCGTAACGTAACGTATAACGTATCGTAACGATACGTTATATATATATATATATATATATATATATATATATATATATATATATATAAAGTGTTTGGTACAATTTTTTGCCACGTATATATTCATACGTACATTAAAATTCTGTGGGTGCAAAGGGAGTCAAATGAGTCAAATGAGGCAATAACAATTGTTTATCGAGACATGTTGATTTACTGCAAATTTGCCACAGAGAATTCCACCTCTCTTCCTCTCCCCACCCTCCATTGTGGGCTAAAATACTCAATCCTCACCAACCCCTTTATCGGCACATTCCGGCAAAGCAAATTTCGTGAAAATTGTCAAACAATATTGAACGAGTTTCCTCTCTTCCTCGGTCTGGCTCAAAACCACTGGAATTACAAAAATTATTGTGCTGCAAAAACCCATAAATGGAAAGTCAGTCCAATTACGTCCAATAATTAATTTTCTATTTAGTATAAAATTAATTTTTATCGTCACTACTCAAGTATTTTTTCTCAATGAAAAATAGCATTTTGTGTTTTTTAGTTTATTTAAAAAAATATAATTTTGCCAAAAAGTAAGAAATTTTTTTTTTTTTCCTCAATATTTTCAAGACTTTCGATCTGATTTATTCGCACAAAAAATATACGAGTCTTTTGCAAACTTTTGTCGTCTAAATTATAAATTTATCTTGTTATTTTGAGGGGGTTATTCGTGGATCACTTTGACAAAGGAATTATCAAGTTGCATGCAATGAAGCGAGCAAAACTTGCCCTGTGCTCATATGCATATACACACATATATATGTATATCTATATATCTATATATAATTATATATATATATCTATATATATATATATATATATTTATATATATATATGTATATATCTATATATATATATACCCGAAGAATTTCATTACCCGAGAGCTTAATTCATCGAGTTGGCCCTATTTTAATCGTTAACGAATCTTCGCAAGGGGCTCAAGCAACATGGATCAATCTCCAGGGCAGCCCTAACTTGTCTAACGTCTATATATGAGAGAATTCTACGATATATATCTCGTGCAAGGATCTAGGCGCGATCCTCTTCTCATCCTTACACATACATTCTCGAGCCAAAAGCTCTTCATTCGAGGCTTAACACCATACCTGAACGCTCGACACTGGGAACTCCGTCGGGGCTTTGGGAACAAATCAAAGTTGTAACTTTGATAACTGTCTGAGCACAACTGCCCATAACTCCTTGAGGCGAGAGAATATCATCTCGTTATTAAAACAGATACATGCATATCATTTACAAACTATCGCCTCAAGCTCTGACGAAACGTCAAGTAATGCAAATAGAAATGTTTTAAAAATAATAATAATAATAATAATAATAATAATAATAATATGGAAAAATTACCATAAAACATAAAATTTGATAATTATTTTTCTACGAGCCTTGGATATTAATTGATAAAGGGAAAATTTACGAGGAAAGCAGCGGATGCTCTTCATTGCTCGGCAATCTCTGATGCTGCCAATGAACCCTATGAACTTTCGTGCCAGTTTCGTGAAACTTTTAAATTTCTTAATTACAAATTTATCAGTTGGGCCATATAATAATGGGCATGGGTCGGATTACTGATGCTATATTAATCTCATATTACACGGGTTATGCAATGTATATATATATATATATTTTTTTTTTTTTTGCACGAGTGTTTTTAAGCTACGATAACAAAGATTAACCCCTGAGTTGACCCCTCGATGATGTCACGTGAGTCAGACGTCTAAGACCTCGATGGAGTCAAGTGCCAAGTGAACCGTAACAATACATCGAAGCCCTTCGATCGCCCTAGCAGTCTCGTAAACATAAGCAATTTACAACCCCTATTTTTTTTTTTTACAAATTTTTTTTTTACGAGTAAAAAAATTATTGAGAAAAACAAAAAAATTATTTTAAAGGTGAATGAAATTTGATGAAGGAAAAAGTTTGAGATTTATCAAGGCTGGTGAAAAAGAAGCAATTTTTTTCAACCACACGAGGCGGAAATAAAAATCAATTTTTGCCTAAAATCGCCTTCATCCCCCCTCATTCATAAAATCATCCCTCATATATCACGTCAAAGCCCATAAATTTTTATTCCGCTAAAATTTATCTATTATTTACAATACTTTATGCAAACCCAAAATTAATTCGTTATTTATCCGCCATTAGAGAGAAAAATTGAGAGGGAGGGAACTCGTAAAAAATCACAGAGAGAAAATGGCGTCGAGAGTTTACGACGATAAAAAATGCTGCCATATGGTCGAGTGCGTGATAAAAAAAAAAAAAGATAATGAAAAATCCACGTTCACAGCTCTAAACGTTATGGGTGAATATTTCATCGTCATGAACGATTAATTAAAACGAGACCAGGTCGAAAAGTCAAAAGCTCTCGTTGCCTATATGGATCGTTTTTTTTTTTTTTTTTTTTTTTTTTTTTTAGCCAAGGGAAAAGGGAAAACAAAAGAAAATGTGAATGGGGTGTAAAGAGGTGAGAATCAGGCTCAAAGTGACCATAGAACGTGAAATGAGAGGATTTTTTGGTCATATATTGATTTATGTTGAATGCATCAAATGTATGGAAAACATCGACAAGCCAACGTATGCACGGATCGAGACCACGTAACAAGGATTTTTTTTTTTTTTTTTTTTTTTTTTTTTTTAACGAATGATGAAGCTGCCATAGAAAAAGTGAATGTGCGAAAAAAAAAAAAAGGAAATTTGCAAACGGCAAATATCGATGAAGAGAGAAAACAAAAATAAAAGTGCAGGGAATTGGAAATTTGCATGTGAAATCAAAATGAACCGCGAGTCCGTTTGGTCGTGTCGTTTACCATGAGAAATAACATTCAGCCCCTCACAAGCCAACGAAGCCGCAAAATCACCATAAAACGAGAATACAAACGTAAACTCGTGTTGCATATATACAGGAAAACTGTGCTAATTGATTTTCATCCAACGTTAGAGTTGCTTTTACGATTCTTCCTCGGACAAAACAAAAGTCGGAAATTGAACTGGGGATATTTTAACGAGACATTTTGATCTAATTGTCTCGTCGAATATTTAGTTGGTGTAAAATTTTTAATGATTTTTTTAACCGAATCATATAAATTTAATTATATATAATTTGATATTATAATAATATCAAAAATATAATAATATAATATAATAATATCAATAATATATTATAATTTGAATTATATATAATTTAATATTGTATATTAATATAATTTTAATTATTCTTATGCTTAATTTTCGAAATATTGCAGCCTTATTTTTTATTGTTGCTAAAACTGAGACACTATGAATGGAAAAAGTTCGAGTTGTAGCTAATAAAAAATTGAGAAAATTGAATAATTAAAATTTGTTAAATAATTAATAAAAAAAAATTGAAATGTCAGATGTGGGGCTAATGGGGTAAACATATTTCATACTGTATGGTAAAATTGATGAGTCACCTGCTCACCTGCGAATCCATGAAAGTGTCTCGAGGGTAGAGAGAGATAGAGGGAGAGAGAGAGGGAGAGAGATAGAGAGGGAGGGAGAGAGAGAGGGAGGGGGAAAGAGAGAGGGGGAGAGAGAGAGAGAGAGAGAGAGAGAACCCTGAAGGATTCTCTAAAGGCCGAAGAAGACGAAGAGCAAAAATCAACGAGAGAAAATATAAAGTCTGTTAAAAGGGTCCAACACGAAACCCTAAGGCGACTGGTCTTAATCAATGGGTGGTCTTTTGCCTTTGGTGTTCCAGTTGAAGCAAAAACTATATATATATATATAGTTTTTGTTTCAACTGGAACAAAATATATATATATGACAAAAGGGTCGAAGAAACTTTTCATCGACGATGAAGAGGTCCGAGAAGCCCGAAGTGCAAAACTTTTCGAGCAAGTTAAATGCCTCCAAGGTTTGCGAAAGAGCTGTCGGCAAAGAAATAATCTTTCGTTTCTCTTCGGCCAGTTGTTCGAGTGGATTTTCCGAACGAACGAAGATTAATGAACTCCGCACGCTCGTCAACCCAAATCTGTCAGCGTTTATTGACACTTTAACGTTTAAAATTGTCTTTTTCTTCAGAAGTCCTGAGAGGGTTAAATGCTTTTTGTAAAAAAAAAAAAAAAAAAAAAAAAAAAAAAAAAAAAAAAAAAAAAAAAAAAAAAAAAAAAAAAAAAAAAAAAAAAAAAAAAAAAAAAAATTGGAAAAATCGCGAAAAAATTTTGGGTCACGGAGAAAATTCTCTACAACTAAAAGCTGACACTGTACTCCCAGTAAAAAGTATCATAGAATGAGAAATTGAGAGAGTATCGGATAACTCGTCAACGACGTCGAGTGGAGGAGCGATATGCGGAAAAAAGGGCTCAATTTTCACGGATTATTCGACGAGGCAGAAAAATTTCCAATACTCGATTAATGTTTCACGTATCGAGTGTATTCTCTCATCAAAGTCGGTCATTAATAGCCCTTCACATTATATAATTAAATTGTCTATATTGATAATACCCATAACACTAACACTAACAATAATAATAATAATAATAATAATAATAATAATAATGATAATAATAATAATGATTTTAATCTATTATTTAAAAAATTGATCTCATCAAAAGTCATGATGATCCTATTTAATTTTGATAATTGATAATGATAATTGTCACATTGAGATCCACTTAAAATGTCATTTTTTTTTATGATAATAATAGAGCATAACAATTTTTACCACTAAAGTTTAATTTAACTTCTCATCAACGTGTCAATGCATTAGAAAAGTGTTGAAATTTTTACCTTTTTTTTTTTTTTTTTTCAACTGCCCTATCATCGTTATGGTGTGGGTGAGATTTTTTTTTTTTTTTTTTTGGTCTCGCGTCACACTTAACGAGGCTAGAAAGTAGAAAAAAAAGCGCGCATTTCCAGGTTCATGGAGACGAGCCACACACCTCGTCGTCATCATCGTGACAGCAGAGAAAGAAAAAGAGGGAGAGAGAGAGAGAGAGAGAGAGAGAGAAAAGTACATTTTCCGGGCTCAAATTAATTCGCACTTTCCTCATTCCCCGGATATTCTTACCGGTATATGTCCTATATGTGGCATGCATCCGTCCTATAATATATATATATATATATATATATATATATATAATAGGACGGATGCATGCCATATATATATATATATATATATAAAATATATAGAACGTTATTAACGCTGGAGATTGCTGGAGACGAAAAAAAAAAAATTACAAACGCCCGGAGCGACTCTAGCAGAGTGGAGGCCCGCTTTACGTTCCACACGTCGCATCCTTTTTTTTTTTTACTCCTGCTGGGATTAACTGTGAGCCTATATGAAACTCGCCAGAGGCACCGAAGGTAAAGGGACTCTATTTAAAAAAAAAAAAAAAAGTAAAAAAAATGAAAAACGTTCTTTTAGACTGAGAAGTGAAAATTGCTCCCGGAAAATAGCACGTTGTAGTTAATATATGAGAGGCAAAAGTTGATATGTGTCTAGTGTGAAAAAAAAAAAGAGAGCGAAAGAAAAAAAAAGAAGAATTTTTCACACGCCGAAGGATTTAGTTTGGAGATTTGCGCGTAGGAAATTGTTAAGGGTTGAGGGTTGAAAAAGTAGAGTGAGGTGGGGGAGGGGGGGTGGGGGTGGATGGTTAAAGGGACACGAGGGTGTCTCATCTTACACGCAACGGTGCGAGAGAATAGTGTCGAGTGTAGCACGTGCTTAATAAACGAGGACCCTTATCTCTCTTGGCCCTTTTTTTTCTCTCGTAGCCTTTCACCCCCTCTTGCTCGTCTTTAAAGATCGTCTTTTTTATTTTATTTTTTTTTCATGTCTTTTTACCGAGACCCTCGATACAATGCACTCGACTGGCTATTCGACAGACTGGCTACATTTTTTTAATTTTTTTTTTTCTTTATAGTGACCCCTCGACGAGTATCGGAATTCAGCTTGGAATTTGAACAGAAAATTTTATAGAAGGAATTTCTAAGGCATCCAGCTGATTTTTAGACAAATAGAATCCTCGTCTTTTCTTTTTTCATATTTTATTACTGCGTATAATTATTTTGTGGATTTTTTTTTTTGGTAAATGAAATTGAAGCAAATTTAGCGAGTATAGAAATGAATTTTTTGTAGGCATGAAAAATAAAGAAATGAAAATTTATTATGACGTTGAAAATTTGATTTTCTTACATATATATATTTATTTTTTTAAATTGTCTGCGAGTCTAAAAACGACTGGCAACATTTTTTTAATTTTTTTTTTATAGTGACCCCTTGACGAGTATCGGAATTCAGCTTGGAATTTGAACAGAAAAATTTATAGAAGGAATTTCTGAGGCATCCAGCTGATTTTTAGACAAACAGAATCCTTGTATTTTTTTTTCTTTTTTTAAATTTTATTACTGCGTATAATTATTTTGTGAATTTTTTTTTGGTAAATGAAATTGAGCAAATTTAGCGAGTATAGAAATGAATTTTTTGTAGACATGAAAAATTAAAAAATAAAAATTTATTATGACGTTGAAAATTTGATTTGCTTACATATATATATATATTTTTTTTTAATTGTCTGCGAGTCGAGAGAAACCGAGCGAAGGGTTTTACGTTGTCTATCGATCGCGTGACTGTTGACTCCATTTTTTTGAACAACTCTGAGAGAGTCAAAGAGGGGAGAAAGAGGGAGAGAGAGAGAAAATACTAACGAGAATGCCGAGTTACGTTGTGGGGGTTGGATGAAAAGTGAAAAGAAAGTGAAGAATGCCAGCTATATGTATAGAAAAAGCTTCGGGGTATAGAGAAACCAGAGGTCACGAGAGTGTCGCGAGCGTGTATATTAATTCAGCGTGCGGCCGCAGAGAACAAAAAAAAAAAAAAAAAACCAGACCAAAAAAAATTCTGGCTTATTTTCCATATCCAAAAGTTTTTCTGATGATCGTTTTCTCTCTGCTGATTTTTTCCTTTTCACATCACGTTTGTCCTGAATACATTCGAGTCGGCCGGAAACAAAAAAAAAAGCTTGACGTCATACGGAGCTACACAAGGGCGCTGTAACTATTAAAAGTTTATTCCCTTTGTTCTCCCTTTTTCGCTCGCACACTTCGTTCGGTCGCACGAGTTTTTTTTTTTTTTTTTTTTGTCTCTTCGAACCGACATGGAGTGACGAAAAAATTTGGGAGCAAATGAAATATATTTATTGACACGATTAACAATTGAAAAAAAAAAAAATGGCTTCAAAAATAAATAAAATTATTTCATTTATAGAAATATCCGAGAATGTCTTGAAAAAATAAATAAGAGATGGAAAAAAGATTGATCGTAGGAGTCTGTATTTGCCAAAAAGGAAAAAGATGATCAATAACTAACCACTTATGAGATTAGACCGAATAACGAAAGAAATTGTTGGCAATTTTCTTCGAGGACATATATATATGTATACACATATATATACACACATATATATATGTATATATATATATATATATATATATATATATATATATATATATATATATATATATAGCGAGCCCAATATTCCTGGCAAAATGGATAACACAGCTCGCGGTCTCTCAAACCGAGAGACTGAACACGGAAGGAATGAGATTAATGTGTACGATGCCACTGTCGAGTAGAGATTTTCCACCGAGGCGAGATCAGATTCGAGAAGTTTCCATGGCGAATTTATACCGCTGGTATTCTCTTGGGTAGGAGACGAGAGTGAAAAAAAGAGAGAAAAAAAAAAAAAAAAAAAAAAGAAGAACCGTGGATACATACGAGAAAAGAGAGACGTTGAAGATTGTACAGAAAATTGCACAATTCTTAAGGGAATCGACACGATTTTTTTTTTTTTTCATTTCTTTTCTTTTTTTCATCTCAACATCGAACTTTGCACAATATGAAAATTTGATGTTTTGTAATAATTCGGACATCGGTAAAATTGGCTATTTTTTAATTTTATTATATATTAATTAACCCTGCTGGTTTACACCATTTTCTGTCGATACGTTGAAATACACAGTGTCGTCGGGTCACTGGTGACCCAGGTGTAGACCAGAGGGTTAATTTATTTATTGGTTTTATAACAAATAAATTTATTTATTTATTGTGTGTTGCTTTTGTTGACGTAATAAAAAATATATATACAAATATATATATTATATATATATATTATTTATATAATATATATTATATATATAAATATATATAAATATATATGAAAATGTGAAATATTTAATACAAATGGCAACGATGAGTTCTCATTATCACATGATTCGAATAAATCTTCACGAATAGATTGGCCCTAATAAATGTGAATCCCCTACGAGCAAATTTAGGGTGAGGATGTCTCTATACCAATTTCTTTCTTCTCGGTTTTTTTTTTTTGCCTCGACAGAAAATATCTTTAGCTCAACTTCATTGTTCTCTACTGAGACGTTCAGTGTTAGGAAAAAAAAAAAAAAAAAAAAAAAAAACATTGCAATGACTATTACATCGATGTCGTGGACCTCAAGGCGCGGTTCATAAATATTTTTCCACGAGGGACAACCCAGAAGAATTCTACTCGCCTTGGCACGTTATAGTACAGATAATATACATTAGTAAATAAAATAGCGAACGTGAAAAAAGCATTTCAGTCATTTATTTTCATTTTTATCCCCTAATGCCTTCCAATTTGAAAAATAAATAGATCGAAAATAAATAAAACAACATCCGGTTTTTGTGACTTTACTTCGTCAGGTGGCAGAAGAATTTGAGCAAAAGTTACCAGATTATAAAATGTCATTTCTGAGTGAAATTTTCTCATTCCATTGGGACAAGAAATTCTATATGTTTTAAATTCTTCTTATGTGCTATTTCTATCGACTTTTAACCGTTATATAAATACATATATATAAGTAAACACACACACAGACGAAAAAAAAATAAATATATATATATATCCATTATGGGCTTTCATGGAACGATTTATAGTTGAAAGCAATTTGTGGAAACGATCGAAGCTCGTGAAAAACGAAGAAAAAAAAAATAAAAAATAAATGCTGGAATATCAAGATACTTATATGGTTGAAAAAGCTCGACGAATAAGCACAACACAGTAGCGGCCACAAAATGTAAGGACGCGGTTCGAGCTATTTACTTTAGCCTACGATGCACGACCGCCAAGCAAGACACGATCGATTCCCCAACATGTTTTCTCTCTCCCTTTTCTTTTCCCTCGACCCTTTCTACGTATTTGTTCCTCCCCATTGACTCTCTACAAGCTCAGAAATACTTCTAACTGTGTTTTGCCTAAAAAATAAATTTCGAATTTCATGCTCACTTTGGTAAAAATCCATGAATGTTTTTCCCTCATGTTTTTTCGAGACAAATTTTTCATGATTTTCCGAGCGACTTGGATTAACTGTGGTGAATGATTTTTTTTTTTTTTTTTTTTTTAGCGACGAGTGCAAATGATAGATTTGAAATACAAAAAATCGTGAAAAAAATATTTTATGCATGAAAAATTTGGGGGAAATTAAATTATTTATAATTGAATTTTTTTTTTTTACTTACCGCATTTGAAAAAAATGAAAATCAGAACCCGCAACGGCGACCATCTGGACGACCAATTCATGTCCACTGCGTCATCGGTACACTCTTCTCAGCGACAGCCTCTGAGAAAAACAAACAGAAACAAAAAAATAATTAACAAAATTGCAATAATTTTATTATTTGTCACAGATAAAAATTGTTGTCAGTATTTATTTTTTATCTTTTTTATTTTAATGACTATTGAACGAGATTGAAAGCTTTGATTCTGGTGGGATTTCAAACGTAAAATTTTGTAAACAGGTAAACGATGTGGCTACACGATTTGCCACTATCAGCCCCAACCCAAAGGCTCGTCGACCATTGCCTGGACCTTTTCAAGTGTCATCGAGTGTGCCAGAGAGCGAGAGAGAGAGAGAGAGAGGGAAACTGGCGAGGAACTGGCGAGGAACTGGCGAGGAACTGGCGAGAAACTGGAGAGGAACTGGAGAGGAACTGGAGAGGACATTACTGAATGTGTGTCGTGGGACGTTTCGCTCGCTCGACTCTGAAACTTAGTTCGAAGTGTATCCCCAATGCGAGCACAATCCAGAGAGGGCATCGGACGTCCGTGTAAACCGGAAATGATACGTTCATAGAGCAACGTGGTGAAATTCGCACCATCGATATCCAGTTTCTCCTCGTCTCTTCTCTCACCAACTATTCTACACCTCTGTGATGTCTCTTTGAGAGTGTGAATGGTGCAATGAGAATGAAGAATCAAGGATCGAGCATCTGCACCACCAAATACTAAATACAAAATAGTGAGACCTTACTTTGGATAATTGAATAAAAATTTCCAAGTAAATTAATGAAAAGAAATCTATATATATATTTATCGCCCAAATTAAATTTTTACTCATCTAAATCTAGTTATGAATTTATAATGACGATTGATGAAAATTCTTTCAATTAAAATTCATTTAAATATAATTTAACTTTGAGATTAAAAGGATTTTTTAAAATTATTTTATTTTATTTCATAAATTTCGAATTTTAATGAGAGTTTTTTTCTTTCTTTTCTAATAGCTAAAAATTCGAGATCATAGTTTTAGGCTTCGATATTAATTTTCTTAGGAAAATAATCATTAGGAATAAATTTTCAATACAATTGTTTATCGAGAGTTTCAAGAGTACATGCGGTCTACTTAAGCCGGACTGTTCTCCATAAAGTACCAGAGTATCTTCTCTTTGAGGTATCAGTACGTACATCTATTAGTAGCACAGAGAGACTCGTACACAATATAGACAAGCTCCTTTGTTTACCCCGAGCGTATACATAGTGGATGGGTGTACGAAACTCTGAAAGCAAATTAGTCGACGGACTGGTACACACATTGGGTTTCCTCACTCAGCGTAGAATCAACTCTGTATAAAGCAGAACGTTGCCATTCAGCTTTGCCGGTTTTCTCTCTCTCTATATATATATATATATATATACGAGAGGGCCAAAGTTCACACCATCAAGACTATTCATCGGGTCTTGCCAGGAGATCATGATTTCTATATATAAGATATGACGAGTCGTACGAAGTATTTATTGGATCGATTCAAATTGTCGAATATTGATAAATCGTAGACGAATATTATTTCCAAGTAAAATCATTAAAAATTATTTTACATTAAAATAACTATAAAAATTGAAAATTTTATTATTTCGTTAAATCGCGTCAAATAAATAAATGACAAGCACTTTTATGGAATGTTTAATGATACATTTTTTTTTTTTTTTGCAACAAATAATAATATTTTTTAGAACTATTATTACTCGAATTATTTGGCTCAATTAATTTCGTCTAGTAGCCAATTTTATAATGCGATCTTTTTTTTATATACCAAATGGTGTTTGAGTCAATGTTCTTAATTAAAATGGAGTTAGGCGAGACTGCGGGGGTCATGAACTGTGCATATTCAATGTGCAAGCTTTATTGAACGTTTGGCTAGGTGATAGAGACGCTTGGAGAATATTAAAGTGAGTAAACTGAGAGCGTTCTGGCCGTAACTTGGTTATAACTGATTTTGACCGTAACTGATCGAACCCAATTTTGGTTCCAGGTGTAACCAGTTGGCTGACATCTAAAGAGCCAGAGAGCCACCCCAAAAACCAAGCTATAACAAGAAGGAGGGAAAGAGGCGTCACATGGTCCGACATTGCAGACTTTACACGTTCGGGCAGCCTCGAACATGAAGGTTCAAATCTCTCTCGTCCATGATGGTAAACCATCATAGCACACGGTACAAAATAATAGGCCATACTCTATATGCAAGCTATATATATATATATATATATATATGTGTGTGTGTGTGTGTGTGTGTATGTATGCATGTGACGAGTGTCACGGATTTTCCTCCCTCAGATGCTCACGAGGGAGACGTCAAACGACTTTGGAAATTCACGAATTTAGCTAATGACCCGATTACGAAATTTCACGGTATCCTTTCAGCTCATCCCTCAGCGTTCATCATGATGAGAAGAGCCACAGAATATTATCATCTCTTCGATGGAGTCTCGTTAAGAGAACAGCTTAATGGTCTCATTGGGAATATGAATTTATATCAAGAATAATTTGAATTTAGAATTTTTTTAGTGTAATCAAACAAGATTTATTTAAATTGAATAAAATTTCAATATGAAATATATTTGAATTCTTGTTTTTCACAAGAGAATATGAAAATATTGAATTGATTCAAATTATAAAATTGCTGAGATTATGATTATTATTATTTTTTTTTAATTAAAAATGCTTAAATAATCGTGATAAATTTTGTCGAAGAGGAGAATTTTTTTTAACGATATACAAAGCATCGTGGTCGAGCACAAGAGAGCTTTTATAATTTAAACGTAGTTTTGTGCGAGCAATACAGTAAAACTCTCGCTGTTCGTACAAGGGTAGTACATATATATATATAAATACTAATGCTGCACAATTTTTCGTTAAAAGACTGAGCTCGTTAGTGTTGAATTCCATTCCTCATGCTCTGCTACTATCCCAGACAAGAGTAAAACCACCCCTTTGCATTAACTATTAACCCACAAGGGAATATTGAAATAATGAATTTATTCAAATTATAAAATTGCTGAGATTATGATTATTATTTCTTTTTTAATTAAAAATGCTTAAATAATCGTGATGAATTTTGTCGAAGAGGAGAATTTTTTTTAACGATATACAAAGTATCGTGGTCGAGCACAAGAAAGCTTTTATAATTTAAACGTAGTTTTGTGCCAGCAATACAGTAAAAAATTCGCTGTTCGTACAAGGGTAGTACATATATATATATATATACTAATGCTGCACAATTTCTCGTTAGAAGACTGAACCCGTTGGTGTCGGATTCCATTGCTCATGCTCTGCTGCTATCCCAGACAAGAGTAAAACCATCCCCTTGCATTAACTATTCCCACAAGGTTTTAACTGTGAATTTTCACCAACTCTTACTATCTTCTCGTTATGTTCGCCTTCCCGCTCTCTTTTTCCCTACAAATGGTCTCTTCATTTTCTCCACTTTAATACAAAATTCTTATCGCGATTCACGTTGGAGAATTGAAAATGGGATAACAAAAATAAAATAAAAGAAAACAAGATAAAGAAAAAAAAAAAAAAAATTCAAAGCTTTCTCGTATCCCTTTCAGCTTTGGTCTTTAATCTTCAGGAGCTTCCGTGCAATTATTCATCTTATTTTTTTTATTCGAGAGCATCATGGAGTAATGAGAAAACGGGTGCTCGTTCAGCGAACTTTGATTTTATTTAAAAGAATTCTTAATTCAAGGATTTTATTTTATTTTTTAACTTTCAATTTTCCATTCTATGTGACTTGGAAATATTTTTTTGTGCTTTGGGATATTTAGTTTTATGGTTTGAAAAATTTTGCAATTTTATCATTTAAGTAAATTCGAGAAATAACGATGACGAAATTAAACCGAGAATAAGACGTCGTGAAGGGAGCAAAATGGCGTAAAATAAAACTTGGCATACTATATATATATATATATATTGTATGCCAAGTTTAATTATATATATATATAGTATGCCAAGTTTAGTTTTATATATACATATATATGAGCACGACATGGACACCATAGATATACAATGACATCTTGACTTTGAGAAATGTGGCCCAAGATGGTATATTGGATACTGTGAGAGAGTAACACGAGATTATAAAATATTTTACGACGAGAATTTCTCGTTTCGTTTGAGCCCTCTGCGGTTCAGTGACAAATGTAAACCTTAAATTCTCAATTCGTGAAAATCCATTAAACTAAAGAAATATATCAGCATAAACCACATAAACTAAATAAAAAATGGTTGAAAAAAAAAAAAAAAAAAAATCCATTTTATTCATAAAATAGTAAACACGTTGCTATTTTCTGAAAATTCTCGACTATTCCAGAGTTTCACTGTACACACACTCGTGCGACATCTAGCAGATATATCTCGAAGCTAAGCTAGCTGGATTATTCCCACCAAGGACGTACACTTGCTCTCGAAGCTTCGTGGAAATTCAATGAAATTCAATGGAATTTCATGGGATTGAATATTGAGAGTTCGCAAGGATCGTATTCACTATATATATATATATATATATATATAGCATTTATACGCTATATAAGAGAATATCAGTGAATGCTGCACAGGCGATAATCGTTTTTCCGATAACGCCTCTGGATTTCGATGGGGCAATGGAATATTCGATTCTATAGTCATAATAGACTGTAACCGAAAGTATGATGGAGAAAAAGCTTTTCGTTTTAACAAACGCTGCGCTTTTATTTCGCGTATTGTTACAGCATTGTGTTGAACGAATTTTATCCATCAATTTTAACATTTTGAGGTTATAATAAACCTCCTGTATACTATTTTATATATATATATATATATATTATAAGTCACTGTTCGGGCACGTGAAAGAGATCAAAATCCTCTTGAGATCTGGCAAGCATAATATATAGTAGAAAATGTAGCTATATATATATATATAGTACAGAATGTACCTATAAATAATACCGAAAGTTTCTTGATGTAATATTTTCTACATGCATCACAGACACAAATGCAGTAACTGAGAATATATTTTTTGAACATTCAGAGAGTAGGAAGTACAAGAATTTTTTTGTCCATACTCTAGATGGCGCTGATAGAATGGAAAAACATTAGAATATACTAACAGTTGAACTGTGTATGGGTCATGCAAATAAAAAATAGTAGATATTGCGAGCCCATCTATGCTCTCCCCTCCCATCGTTTTTTCCTACGAAGAGACGGATGGCGTAAGTGGGGGCAGCGCCGAACGCGATTGGCTCACGTCGTTCGTTACTCGCGCCTGATTGGCCCCCCCCCCCCCTACTCTAGAGCGCCGTGTCCCTCATCGCGTCACTATTAGGAGGGCATACTGTACTATAATTGTAAGATACAGAAACGAACTATATACTATAGTATAAAAAGTACATTTTCCAGTTCAGGTAAATCGAAATTACTAACTAAACTATAACGTGGCAAAAGTTTACTTGGCGGTCCCTCGTTAAAAAAATTATGCGACATTATAAAAGCTGTATTTATGCTAGAAAATGTGTAGCAGTATATTTTGTATATTTTACGTAGAAATGGCTGCTATCTGCGATACTTTTTATGGGATGCACCGTGTGCCATGACTGCCTCGTTCACAGCTTTCACGCAGTATATATATATATATATATGTGTGTGTGTGTACTTTTAAAGCTTTTAAGGCCTCGCTGTGAAGTTGACCGAGCTAGAGTGAAACTTTGTAAATATCAACTTTTAGCAACTTTTAAGACAATTTCTCGGGTCTAAATGAATGGTTGGACTTTAAAAAAAAGTGATTATTCAAGTCAATTTTACTTATTAGACATTTATTTTCAACAAATCAAAGTTCAACTCTAATTTTTCCGGGAAAAAGTCTCTCGCCATGATGGTAAATCGGGTCAGTTTCATTGTAAACGGAGATTATATAGGTTAATATCGTACACGTTCGATATATTCCTGTAAATCTCATAGCTGTAAACCATTTGAGATTGCACGAACGAACAGCGAGCGCGATATGCGCGCTCCTGGAAAACTAAATAAAAAAAAAACTAAAAAATAAGAGCACAACAAAGTTTGATCGACGATTTCGCAGCTGAGCTTCGGCGATCTTTTTACTCGAGTCTGACGATATTTCCTGCCACTGAAAACGCGATAGAGGCTGAATAAAATGGTTTCCATATACTATAAAAATTCCGAATTAAAAAAAAATTGAATGCTATCGAAGAGGTTTTAACAAAAAGGAATTTTATATATTTTTAGCGATCTTTTTAATCGAGTCTAACGATATTTCCTGCTACTGAAAACGCGATAGAGGCTGAATAAAATGGTTTCCATATACTATAAAAATTCCGAATTAAAAAAAAATTGAATGCTGTCGAAGAGATTTTAACAAAAAGGAATTTTATATATTTTTAGCGATCTTTTTACTCGAGTCTAACGATATTTCCTGCTACTGAAAACGCGATAAAGGCTGAATAAAATGGTTTCCATATACTATAAAAATTCCGAATTAAAAAAAAATTGAATACTATCGAAGAGGTTTTAACAAAAAGGAATTTTATATATTTTTAGCGATCTTTTTACTCGAGTCTAACGATATTTCCTGCCACTGAAAACGCGATAGAGGCTGAATAAAATGGTTTCCATATACTATAAAGATTCCGAATTAAAAAAAAATT